>CM035158.1:96870866-97205646 GCA_020205615.1 Panax quinquefolius | reverse complement strand
AAGTCTTCTTTTGATCTCTTTATGGAAGACTTCATCTCGAATGGCTTCACAACTCAATCTTGATGTTGATTGGGTTGGTGCTTAGATCTTCTGTTAGCTTTCATACCATTCGTTGAGTGCTCTCTGGTTTCCTTCAGGTGGGACGTATCTATGTAGTGCCAACCAGAGGCTTCATTCCTTTGGATATTCTGGGAGTGCTCATTTAATGAGAATCGTATTTGTTCTACGATTCTGCCTTGGCATTGTGAGCACATCTGTTGAGGTCTTAGTTCTGCACTCTACGATTCAGCTTTGGTTGTGCAGACACTATGACTCCGAGATCAGATCTTGACACTCTACGATTTCTGTCGTTGTGCTTGTTGTCTTCATCTGATCTTGCTCAACTATGATCTCTGCCTCAGGTATGATTAGTAGACTCTACGACTCTGAGTGTAGTCTACGTTTCTTGACTTGGCTTTGGCAGATATACTTGGTCGGCTCGTAGGCAGGCTGTCTCTGCTATTCTGAACATAACTTCCTCAGCAGACTACGGCCCTGAGGAAGTTCTCCTCGACACACTACGATCCTTCCTCGTCTCTCCTGGAAGTCTACAAACTCCGAGATCAGATCTTGCAGACTATGATTCTGCCTTAATAGCTCTCGAGTTTTCCTTGACTCTCCTGGCAGACTACGATTTCTGGTGCAGTGCTCGATGATCAGACAAGCCTATCTATTACATCATAAGATCAACCTAACATGCTTGATCTTTCTATATTTATAGTCCTTGTACATCATTTCTTTTTAAGGACTTTACAAAGCTATTTTTCTTATGTAGGATCAACCTAACACATTTGATCAATTCATTCTAAGTCCTTGTACATATGTTTCTATTATCTATCAAAGGACTTTATAGCTTTTCTTAATGCAAGCATACTTGCATATTCATTCATTAATATATATATATATATATATCATAATCAAATCATATGTAAATAGGAATATCATTCACATGCTTATTCCTAACAGACTCCAGCTGGATAGAGGCCATGCATGAAGAACTTAATCAGTTCAAAAGAATCAAAGTATGGAGATTGGTACCAAGACCAAAGAATCATCCTGTTATTGGAACCAAGTGGGTCTTCAGAAACAAGATGGATGAAGATGGAGTAATAACCAAGAATAAGGCAAGACTAGTGGCCAAGGGCTACTCTCAGGAAGAAGGCATTGACTATGATGAGACATTTGCACCTGTTGCCAGACTAGAAGCTATCAGAATATTCCTTGCCTTTGCTGCTCACATGAAATTCAAGGTCTTTCAAATGGATGTCAAAAGTGCATTCTTGAATGGTGAACTTCAAGAAGAAGTCTATGTAGAGTAACCTCCAGGTTTCATCAATCCATCTCTTTCTAATTATGTCTTTAGATTAGACAAAGCCTTATATGGTCTTAAACAAGCACCTAGAGTATGGTATGAAACACTAACTAACTTTCTTATTGAAAATGGGTTCACTAGAGGTAGAATAGATACCACACTATTTCTTAGAAAGCATAAAGATAAAGTCTTATTAGTTCAAATATACGTTGATGACATTATTTTTGGATCTACTGATGAAAAGTTATGCAAGAGATTCTCCAAGCTTATGCAGAGCAAGTTTGAAATGAGCATGATGGGTGAGCTGAATTTCTTCCTTGGACTGCAAGTAAAGTAGACTGATGAAGGAATCTTTATAACCCAAGCCAAGTACATTAAAGACTTACTTAAGAAGTATGGCATGGAATCAGCCTCTCCCATGAAAACCCCAATTGCTCCTGCAACCAAGCTTGACAAAGATGAAAAAGGTAAAAGTATTGATGTAACTCAATACTGAGAGGTATGATAGGCTCTCTTTATATCTAAGCGCCAGATGACCCGGATATAATGTTTGCAAAATGCATTTGTGCTAGATTTCAAGCTAATCCTAAAGAATCTCATTTAACTGCTGTAAAGAGGATTTTCAGGTATCTCAAGGGTACACCTCAATTAGGGCTTTGGTATCCCAAGGAGTCCTCATTTGAACTAACATGATATACAGATGCTGATTTTGCAGACTACAAAATAGATAAAAAGAGTACCAGTGGCACCTGTCCATTGCTAGGAAACAGACTTGTGTCCTAGTTTAGCAAGAAGCAAAATTCAGTATCTACTTCAACTGCAGAAGCTGAATATATTGCTGCTGGCAGCTTCTGTGCGTAGATCCTATGGATGAAAAATCAGCTAGCAGATTATGGGTTTGAATTCAAATCCATACCTATTCACTGTGATAACACAAGTGCAATTGCAATAACTCACAATCCTGTCATGCATTCTAGGACTAAGCATATAGAAATGTGGTATCACTTCATTAGGGATCATGTGCAAAATGGAACTATATATTTACAATATATCCCTACTGAAAACAAACTTGCTGATGTCTTTGTCTTTACAAAACCTCTAGATGAATCCAAATTTAACAAGTTAATAAGTGAGCTAGGCATGCTTAACTTATAACCATGAAAAATATGCTCTAGTTTGTGCTAGCCATACAGATTTAAAGGCTATGATCGAAATCATAGACATGATCAAAGGAAGTCCACGATCGTAGAGCTGAAGTGTCATAAAAGGCAACGATCGCAGTACAGACTCAACGATCGCAGTGCAGACTCAACGATAGCAGAATTCCATCAACAAAACAAAGGAGCATCCTGTGACGATGAAAGTTCAACAAAACAAAGCAATCTCTCTGATAAGCGCCTCAGGGACAAACCTAACCCTTGATTCATTCAATGAGGTTGGCCCTTCCTGAGTTACTTTAAACCATGAGGAATGCTAAGTCAAAAGTTCATCACAAGGACTCGGTCAAACTCGACGATTGTAGTTCAGACTCGACGATTACAGTTCAGACTCGACGATTACAGCTCAGACACGTCGACTACTTAACAGACTCAACGATGGATGAACAGACTCGAAAAATGTAGAACAGACTCAACGATTCTAAGGACCATCTCAACGATCGTAGTCCTCCTGAAGAATATATTAGCTCAGAAGGAGTTAAGGGTAATTTAGTACAATCCTCCTCAGTCAGATTCGTAGAGCCAAGCAGAATTTGACACCTGTCCCACTAAGCAAAATGGAGAGAGGGAAGTTACTTGTACCATTAGAATGCGCCTTTTTGAAATCAAAAGTTCAAAAGCTTATCTCTCTCCCTATCTCTGCAAGAAGAAACCATAAACTATCAAGAAAGCTCAATCAACCATACACTCTGCAAAGAAATCAATGGCAACCTCCAACGTCATCTCTGGCTACAGACTCTGTTTTGATGAGTTCAAACTGTTAAACCCAAATTTCACAAAACTCTATCATTAATAAAGAAGACTGGTCTTGAAGAAGCTCTGGGTACGGCCACATTGATTTACCCTAAACTAGTGAAAGAATTCTACAGGAAAAACGACGTCATCACCACTAAAGTCAAGGATGTGGAAATCAAGCTGGAAGCTGAGGATATCAACCTAGCCCTAGGTTTCAAATCTGAAGGGTACTCATTCATAGATGGCATAGATTTCCATGAGGGACTTAAAAGGATGCATCACAAGAAATTCCCCTCTGTCAAAGGATACAAGAAGAAGGAGTTTCCTCAGAGGTACGAATTTTTAGCTGACATTGTCGAAAAATGCATATGCTGCAAAAGCTCTGGGCACGATTCTGTAAATGAGGTACAACTCAAGCTCATGACTGCTATAAGTTGTGGAATACAACTTAACTATGGAGCTCTACTACTTGAATGGATTGGAAAATGGATTCTCAGCTCGAAGAAATCAAAAAGCACCGGAAATGCTTTCTATGGGCGATTCATAAGACATTATTCTACAAATCGCCTTGGGCAATAAAATTGAGGATGATGAAGGTGAACAAATAAATCCGAACAGAAGAATGACCCAGCAATTGTTTGAGAACTGGAAAAGGAATCCAGCTGAAAATGTGTGAATGATGTCTAAGTCCAGTGGTAGAACTGTTGATGCAAAGGAATCAGGGATTCCATGGAATATGTCAATTGTCAGGGAGACTGAAGAAGAAGAAGAAGAAGAAGAAGAAGAAGAAGAAGAAGAAACTAACAAGGAAGAGCCCACTGCCCTGATCAAAAAAAGCAAGGGCAAAAGAAAGCTAAAGGATAGAATGGCAGAAGAAACTCAAGGATTAACTACTGATAAACCTGTAGAGTCCTCTGACATTGAGACTCTAAGGATCCTAAGAAGAAAACAACAGCAGGCTGAGGCAGAAGAAGTCGGAGCTACCATATCACAGCTGCTGAAGAAGAACAAAATCAGTCACAAATCTAAGAGGCCATCTGTCTCTTCAATAGTAGAGTCTCTACCGATCGTAAAGACCAGAATGAACACCTCAAGCAAGGAAATTACTGCATCAGATGTTCTGGCTGATCAACAGGATAAAGCTAAAGCTCAAGAAAGTCCTGAGGCTGTGGCTCAGCCTAGAAAACCAAGATGAAAACTGGTTAAGAAGTATATCCTTGTCAATGAAGGAGTACTCAAAAAGGAAGATAAAGAGTTGGCTGCCGAACAGGAACGGTCCAAAGAAAGCCAAAAGGACAGAGCTCAAGCTGAGGGGGAGACACCTAAAGTTCTAATCATAGAGAATACGCCTGCTGAGGGGGAGCTACTAATCATGCAAGAGGATGATCATGCTGAGGGGGAGGCTCATGATATCCCCATGACAGAAGAAGAGGTTCCTATAGAAAATGAAAGAGAACCAGTGCAAGAACATCATGAGGCCATTGATATAATGGAATCCTCAAACGAAAACAGAGAAGAGGATGAAGGTGACGAGGTCGAGATCATAGTTGTGGGCATTGATGGGTATAGAAAAGCTAACTATGAGCAAATATTTTCCTATCTACCCATGATGCATTTCCATCAAGCTCAAATTCTAAACTCCTGGAATCACATGTTTTGGAGCTTCAAAGAATATCCAGCCATCTCTGTGCTAGCTCATGGATTCCCAGGAAGTTTCAACTTTGCCAAGAAGTTACTCACAAATAACTCCTCTTCAAAGAATGAACATGAGGTACTGTCTATCCCAACCCTCTTCAGAGTTAATCACTCTCCATCATCCTCAATCAGTCAATTTTATGAATTCCCACGATGGTTGGAAGTGATTCTACATCCACTAAGTCAATTCCCAGCTGCAGAATCCCAAAATTTGTAACTGATGAATCAAATATGACCAACTTTATACTGCTCCCACCTCTCATCATCTCTACGATTACAGACTTTAACCCCAGTATAGAGTCCCAAGTCCAAATCATAGAGCCACCTACTACACACACCCAAACACAGGCCCCTCCATCCGATATTCCCTCCTCATCCAGCAATGAATACTTCAACCTTGATCTTGCCCTCTACTTATTGCAAGATCAATTCAAGAGCACACCACCTCCTTCACAAATTCCCCATCTCAATAAACTTCTGTTAGAGCTGCCCACCAAAGTCGATTTGTCAGCCATGTCCAAGAAAGTGATCAAGGAACTCGATGAGAGTCTTGAAGAACACACTGAACTCATTCAGATGAGATTAACTACAATGATCAATGCTGCAAATAATCTCCCAAGCTCCCTAAGCTCTACGCTCACTAAGAAACTTAAAGAGCTCATCAAGGAAATGATTCAGAGCATAAAGGACAGGGATGACATTCATTTTCTAGCAGCCAAAAGACACAGAGAGGTTGTTCTTATTTTGCAGTCCACTCAGGAAGCTCAGAATAAACTGATGAAGGAGAACTTCCTCAATCTGCAAACTGTCGTAAAAGAGTTCCAACAATTTTACGTCAGCCAAGGACAACAGACTGACAACATATTGGTCGTTCTTCAACAACGAGAAGCTCGATATAATGCGCTGATTCAAGAAAATCAAGAGGATATTGCTCAAACTCAGAGTCAACTCAACGAGCTTGTCCAAGGAGTGACTCGCCTTTCAGAAGATATTCGAACCCTTGATGCTGACATAAAGGGGGAGAAAAAAAGGAAAAGGAATTCAAGGCAGAGTTCAAGGCAGAGGCAGAGGTCAATTTCAAACTCAATTTTCATGGAATCCTCCTGCAAGGCAATTCCACCAACAGACTCCACGATCCAGCCATCAGACTCAACAATCTGATCAGCAGGAAGTTTTAATGGCTCAACTATTAAGAAGTCAAAGGCCTTCTCCCAGCTCTCATGAGGTGACAACAACAGGCCTAAGAATGCCAATTGGAGATCCTGCATTCATGAATAAGCATGATCACAATCCAAGACTAAGCCCAAGTGAGCTGGAAGATCTATCCAGGAGAGACGAAGCAAGCAGAAAAAGGAGAGCTGAGGAATATGCAAATCCTCCGAGAAGTAAAAGGCTAAAGAAATAGAGATAAGTTGAATTTTAATTCTTATTGATGTAGTCAAACTTAAATGTAATATCTATATTCATACATCAATAAATTCATACTTATTCTCCAGAATTTTTAGCTGCTCACTGAAATATTAAGTCATATTTACTTTGCTGCAACTGCATGTAGAATTTGATAATCGTGACAACAAATCTCCTTGGTTATGTCAACATCAAATAGGGGGAGATTGTTGGAAGAATGCATATTTTGATTTGATGTTTAAAGTAAATGCTCATCATTATATGTAAAGTCCTTCAAGGAATATATGTACAAGGACTTAGTGATAGATCAAAATTGTTAGGTTGATCTTAGCTTTTAATGTTCATCATTCTATAAACGAATGTATAGATAAAGAGATCAAAGATGTTAGGTTGATCTATGACTTGAAAGAAATAGATAGGCCTTGAAAAGAATCATAGTCTATCAAGCTGATCAACAAAATGCAGAAGCTCAGGCAGGATCGTAGAGCTTAGAAGATCGTAGTGTATCTTCCTCGAAGGGCCTTTCCAGAAATCGTAGAGTGGTCCAAACATTTGCCGAAGCTAACTCAGAGTTCGTAGTGTGCTCTCGAAAATGTAGAGTCTGCAAAACGAGCAAGTGAAGATCGTAGTGTGCAAATCCTTGAGAGAAATCGTAGTGTTCTCTTCAGACCAAGCACCAATGTGACAAGACACCACGATATGGATCGTAGAGTATAATCTGTCTTGTGTCAGAAGCATTGAGCCCTACTTTTATTTAAAGACAAATTCCAACAAAAGTGGAATGGATTTGAAACGTTGAAGTCCTCTCCAGTCCCAATGGTACAAAAGATATCCTTAGTATTCAACAAAAGGAACGTATTCAAGAAGCTAAGGAAAGGACCATAGGACGGAGGAAAAACACCTTTTCAGGTGTTAGGAGAGAAAGCAATCTGTTGTGTCAGTGGGCCAGAATGCAATTCAAAAGGTGTGTAGAAAAGTCTCCATCAAAGTTCAAAAATGTCAAACGCATTTAATGCTTCAACAAAAGGCTTCAACGAATAGATTTCAAGAATCACATATATATAAAGAACATATACAGATGAGAAATCTAAGCAGGCATTGAACAAAAACGCACAAGAACACTCAACGCTCAACTCTACGATCTAAGAAAAAGAGCAAGCTTGCTTAGCTACTCAGTTCTTTCGAACAAGTGCTTAATCAAGAATCGAGTAGCATCAATCACTTAACTCAACAACTACCAATCAACTGAAGTAAAAGTTCCAAGTCAGAAGGACTTGAAGAGTTCTAAGTGAACTGTGAAGAACCAAGTTTGCTGGACTTGAAGAGTTCAAGAGTGAACTAAGAAGTTCCTAGACTGCTGGTCTAGAAGGAATCTGTGAGATTCAGAAAAGTGTAAAAGACATCCTTAGTGGATTTCCTACTCGAGGAGTAGAAGAGTGGACTAGGAGCTTTAAGTGCTCTAAACCACTTAAAAACAACTGTGTCTATTTCATTCTTGCCATAACTGCTATAACTGTTATAACTACCTCACTCTCATTAACTCTATCTAAAAGGGATTTCAAAGAAACCTTAATTCGCTGTGTTTAAATCATTATCAAAACTGTCTTAGTAAAAACGAAAAGATTTTTAAATATCTATTCACCCCCCCCCCCCCCTTCTAGATAACTATTGTGCCTTCAGAAACTAACACATACTAGCGAAGGAATTCCCTGTCTCTCCTCTCCTAGTTCTTGTCTCACATCTCAGCCAGGGATCATATCCCTAAGCTTTGATACCAACTATGACACCCCCAAACAGGTATACATCACCCATCTTGAGTCGCCAAATACATGGTACAAAATTCAAATACAACTTAATAATACAACTGTCGTGTAAATATGACAAAACATAAACTGAGAGTTTTAATACGAATATTGTCTTCTAGACAGTATTCAACTCAAAAGGAGTCCTCAATACATTTATTATCACACTATTTCATATAATAGTGAGGACTACTAATGCTATTATCATCGGACCAAATCACCCGTTCCCCGACTAGTCCTTTGCCACGTTCTCATTTCTTTCAAGAGAACAATGAAAGCAAAAGGGTGAGCTCAACTAGCCCCAAGAAGAAATATTATGACTAAGATAATGCAGAATAATTTATCGTTAGCCTTCAACAGTGTTAAACTGATAAAATATAACAAACATCAAGTTTAACTGCAGTGGAACAAGTAATCCATTAGAAGAGTCAAGTAGAGAATAAAATCTACTATCTTCTATGATTTAAAAGGTTTTTCATCACTTTTATCGCTGAGACTCAGCTTAATAAATAATAAACATCATCCCTGCACTACGGCCAAGGATATTCATTAGTATCACGACCACAAATTATCCATGCACTATGGGCCAAGGATATTCGTGTTTTCATCAATGGTCATGATCATGCCAACAATTGTCCATCAATGCACTACGGGCCAATGAGGACTTTTACCACATCATTTGTAACATTACGGTCATGATTATACCGAATAATCCCTGGTCATAATCATACCAAGTCCATCTATGCACTACAGGCCACAGATGACTTTCAACATAATATAAACATGAGGATGATAACAATGATATAAGAATTCAATAAAACAAGTTCAAGGATAAATTTTTAAAGATTTATAATTTAATTTATCCAGAAATTTATAACGTCCAAATTGTCAACATGATACTGCTTTGTGGAGTAAAATTCAAGAATAATATTGTACCAAAAATAATTTGGACCGAAAACGAATCAATTTTTATCATGAATAGTACCCCGGGTGAATAGTACTTGAGTGAATAGTACCTAAGTGATTAGTACACCGTGAATAATACTTCGGGAATAGTAACCCTGTGAATAGTATTCCGACATGAAAAAGTTAAAACTTATCAAGAATGTTCAGACTAATATTTCCATGAAAAGATACTAGATGAAGCGCAAATATCAAGGATATTCTACTAATTTCATGGAGTTTAGAAACCAAAACTTTAACAAAACGAGTATAGAATTTGAAATCTGAAACGAAATAATATTACTTACATACTACAGAGTATGGAAGAAAATATTATTTCAAGCGAATATTGAAAAAAAATAACATACCTTACCTTGAAAAGAAGAGTATTCCAACTGGTATAGCGGGGATATTCTTAAAGAAAACTTTCACTATTTTCTACGCTCAAAGCTTTCTAAAACTCGAAAGAAATACGCTCAAGATTATAGAAGAAGAATTCTCTTCTGGTGTGATTTTCAATTCTAACTTAAGCGCCTATTTATAGGAAAATGCTAGAACGTCATAGGAGACTAAATTAATAAAATAATATTTTATTTTATTTTTTCCTTACGCATGCCAAGACCATGACTATCAAGGCATGCCATTCTTGAAAAAATCTCAGCACATGTTTTGACAAAAATAAGTGGGTCCCATCCATAATTTTAATAAAAACATTTTAATTTCCAAAACTTCAACAATTCATAATAAATAGCCCTTTTATCAAAAAATACAAATTTTATGTCCATTCCACACGAAATTGAATTCTCTACAACTTTATAGCTTTAAGTTTTTCCAAATTCCAAATGTAAAATATCCCAACAAAATTAGGTATACGCCACCCATCTTGACGCCCAAAATTAGGTATCGTCACCCACTTAGGTTACATGGTACATAAATTCAAATACAAACTTAATTATACATCCGTCAGGTAACATACGACAATACATAAACCGAGAGTTCTAATATAGAATATTGTCATTTAGACAATATCCATACTCAAGGAGTCCTCATTACATTTATTGTCACACTATTTAATGTAATAGTGAGGACTACTAATGCTATCTTCTGGACCATCACTCTTTTCCCCGACTCGTCCCCAAATTTATATTCTCATTTTCAAGAGAATGTTGAAAGAAAGGGTGAGCTCAACTAGCCCAAGAAGAAATATTATAACTAAGATAATGCGTAATAAATTATCAATAGTCTTCAACAATGTTAAACCGATAAAATACAATAGACAACCAGCTTTAATCAAGCAATGAATATGCAATCCATTAAAAGAGTCAAGTAGAAAATAAAGTCTACTATCTTTTAGGTTTTAAAAGGTTTTCATCAATTTTTATCACTAAGACTCGCTTTTAATGAATAAACCACAATATCTAATCATCCCTCGTATTCACTGGCCAAGGATTTTCATCAAATTATCAATGGTCATGACTATACCGAATCACCCCGGTCATAATCATACCAAAAACTATCCATCATCGCATTATGTGCCATCGAGGACTTTTTGTCACATCATTTATATCAAGCCATGATTATACCGAATGATCCTCGGTCATAATCATACTAAGTTCATCTATGCACGTAAGCCAAAGATAACATAATATAACATGAGGATGATGACAATGACATAATAATTCAATAAAACAAGTTCATTTAATTAATTTATTCAGAACTAATAACGCCCAAATTGTCAACATGATATCGCTTTCAGTAGAGTAAAATTCAAGAATGCTCTCAAAAAATATTTTCATGAAAAATATCGGATGAAGCGCAAATATCAAGGATATTCCACTAAATTCATGGAGTATATAAGTCAAAGTTTTAACCAACCGGGTATAATAAAGAATGGAATAACAAAAGAAATCACCATGCATGCGATAGACCGCAGACAGCAAAAGTTATTCCAATGTAATAATAAATAATTTAACCAGTCCCGCAGAAACGCATGCATGTGATGTTCCAATGTAATAATAATAATAAAGACGGAACCAGTCCGTGTAAAACACATGCATGTGATGTTCCAATGTAATAATAATAAAAGATTTAAACCATGTGATGTTCCAAAAACATAATGCAAAGATGTGATATTCCAATGTAATAATAAAGAATGGAATAATAAAAGAAGATCACCAAGTATATAGGGATTCCACGACATACAAAAGTTATTCCAATGTAATAAATAAGAATGGAATAATATAAGGATTTCACCAAGTATAGGTATCCGTATGATATACAAAAGTATATGATAGGTATGCCACTTTTTTAAAAGTTATTCCAATGTAATAATAAAGAATGGAATAATGTAAGTTCTCTTCATGAATAAGAAAGAATAACACCCCTTATTTAGTACAACAAATAATATTCCCTACCTTAGAAGAACTCAATATGGAAAAGTGAAGTAAGAAAATACTTTTCTTCTTTTCTCTATAGTTTTCTCTAGTAGTTTCAAATGAATTCGTAAGAAATAATGAAGGAATGAGCTTTCTATTTATAGAAAAACCGAGGGTGGCTCTTGGTCTTAACGAAGGGTCAAAATGACTCTTCGTAATATCAAGAGACAACTACTATTCATGAAGGGGTAATTAACCTCGAACAATCAAGAGGCGCTTAACTCTCGTAATATCAAGGACAACTACTATTTCATGAAGGGGTAATTACTATTGATGAAGGTAATTACTATCGACGAAGGTAATTACTATTCACAAAGGTAATTACTATTCACAAAGGTAATTACTATTCACAAAGGTAAATACTATCGACGAAGGTAAAATACGAAGGTATACTATCGAAGGTAATTATTTACAATTAAGGTAATTACTATTCACAAAGGTAATTACTATTCACAAAGGTAATTACTATTCACAAAGGTAATTACTATATCGACAAAGGTAATTACTATCGACAAAGGTAATTACTATTCACAAAGGTAATTACTATTCACAAAGGTAATTACTATTCACAAAGGTAATTACTATCGATTTAAGGGACTCTTAGATGATGACATATGGCCCCCCCCCCATAAAATAATCAAAGTTACCACAAACGTCTCATAATGTACTCTTTTATATACATCAAGGATTGAATAAATATTACCACAAATCATTTTATTTTTAATCAACACATATTTAATCTTTCAACAATTATTAATCATTTATAACTTGTCGCCTCAATTAATAATTTAATACTATAACATATTATACGTATGATATCGTGACAATAATTGAATCAATAATATAAGAGATATGATGCAAAGAATTATCAGAGAGTAATAATCGAGCATAAATGAGTGACTTCTCACGTAAGCATCAATAATCAATATCGTGTGCTACTATACAACTACGCCAGACATCGATTTTTTTACTACCGGGTAGTTCAACAGCTTTTGACAGAATAACACCTCCGCCGTTATTTTTATAGAAAATAATTTTGTCGCTTAACTACGACAATACTTCCATTGTGGGGTCCACTAATGATTGAGCCATCGTATTTAATATTCCCGACAAAAAGAATATTATTCCCACCAAACTAATATTTTATAACAACTTGCTTACTTTGCAAAATTTATAAATATTACCCACAACTATAACATTATATCAAATTTATTCCATAATATTTAAAAATAATATTTATAAAAAATTCATCTTTATTTATAAAAGTCGGGTCTTACAACCTCCCTTCTTATGAAATTTCGCCTCAAATTAGGGGGTACGACTGATATGATAAAGAGGTGAGGATACCTTGAATACCTTTTATCGTTAAAAATATTAAATTCATCTTCGCAATCCTACCAAAGATATTCATTAACAATTCATCTTTGCACTACAGCCAAAGATATACAAATCAGAAACCAATAATGCCGAGACGCAACTTAATAAGTATCACCACCACTTAATTATCCATGCACCATCGCCAAGGATATTCGTGTTTTCAATTACTGGCCATGATTATACCGAATAACTCCTTGGTCATAATCATACCAAGTCTATCAATGCACTACTACCAAAGACGACTTTTACCACATCCATGAATTAATATTTCATCACGAGACTCAAATTTCAATAATTAATCCATATCATCGAATCATCCCCGCACTATGTGCCAAGGATATTCATTAAGATCACGACCACTAATTATCCATGCACTACTACCAAAGATAATCGTATTCATTAAGTATTCATTAAGTATTCATTATCACGCACCACAAATTATCCATGCACTACGTACCAAAGATAATCGTGGTATTCATTAGTATCACGCACAACAAATTATCCATGCACTACGTACCAAAGATAATCGTGGTATTCATTAGTATCACGCACCACAAATTATCCATGCACTACGTGCCAAAGATAATCGTATTCATTAGTATCACGCACCACAATTATCCATGCACCACGTACAAAGATAATCGTGTTTTCAATTACTACCATGATTATACCAACAATCCTCGGTCATAATCATACCAAGTCCATCTATACACGTGAGCCACGTAGATGACTTTCAACATAATATAAGCATGAGGATCATGTCAATGATATAAAGAATCAATCAAATGAGATAAAGGATAAATATTAAACATTTATAATATAATTTATCCAGATTCAAGAATATCCCCATGTTATCAATCACTTAATAATCTTATAATCTAATATCATTAATATTATAACAATATTTTAATCACTTCTTAAATTTATAAACAATTTATTTCAATTGTTTTACGCTTTACCATATAATGCATTTAATCATTCAAAATGCCATACTCATAAGATATCATCACCAATGATCAAATCCTCTCATCAAAAAAAAATATGCATATACTCTATATAGGATTCTCTAGCCATAAAATCCTATTTTCCAATTTTGTTATTTCACATAACATATTTAACTCATATGTTCAGAATCAAACTATTTTTATGAAAAATATCAAATCAGCCCAAAAATATTTTTTTTCTGGGATTTAGCATAATATAGTCCCATAATGAAAATATATTTTTCTCTAAAATTTTAAAATTTATTTACTATTTTTCAAAAATCAATTTCTAATTAATTCCTTAAGAAATTTGCTACCTCAAGTTTAACTCCAGAAATTCCCAAATCTTGGCAGGACCTTACACATGTTAATGTGAGCTCCAATTTAAATTTCATGGTCATCTGAGTTGTAGAACTCCCAAGTTATATAGCATTTTTCGTCGTAAAATCCTAAATATTGAAATGGTCATAACTTGCTCATTTTAAGTCTGAATGAGCTCATTTTTGGACACGATGTTCTTTATACCATATACTTTTATGTCCCAAAAGGCCTGAATTTTTCTCACTAATTAAGTGGCCGAAACAGCCCTTACAAAAAAACGTGGCAGCAGCTTTTTGGACATTTTCAAGTTTTGACTCTTTGCTAAAATCAGTCCACATTAAAAATCTACAACACCTTTTTCAGTGATTCCACTTGGATTAGTTAGGTAACTCATAGATCTAACTCTAGGACTTGACCACACTCAAAAATTCAAAATATAATAGGAGATTTGGTCAATTGAATTTCATGTTACGCTTTTCACCAAAATCTGGTTTTTAACTCCTGTGATTTTTAAGAAACTTTCATGTTTTCACATACTAACCAACATAACTCATCATAACACTTACTAATACCACGATACCCATGATTTTCATTAGTCCAATGCTTTTATTATGACTTTCATCATAAACCACGTAAACCTGCTCATTTTAGTCAAGAAATATTCGAGGGTTTAAGAAATGGGTTTTGATCGGGGTCAATACTTAAATTCGATTTCACGCCTAAGTAGGCTAAGAAGTCTTCAAGAATACGCCAGAAATTTATTAATAATAGAAATATCATTCAAAATGTGACTCTCATCCAAGACTTGATAAGACGTCACATCGATACCAACTCGTGACTTCTATCCCTTAACCTAGATAGCACCTCACAATGATACCTATAAACTTGCCATCTTCATTCACGATGTCGCCTATGTAAAGTCCGGCTTCTGCAGGCATTCCACACAAGGAAGTCAACAACGAAAGGTTCGGGGCTCTTTACTTATGGCTTGATATGACAATAATTGACTTTAGTAGTTTGGTTACTTGAATTCGCATAACAAAGTTGGTTATGAATATAAAAGCTAACAACCTTATTTAAAAAAGCATGATGAGTAGTTAACCAATTGATTCCTAAAATCACATCAAAGGCAAGTATTTTCAAAAAGATAAGATCGATGGTGTAACGTGAAAGTGTTTATTTGAATCAAACAAGATTTAAAAATAGTAATGCAGAACGTAAGGCTCCTACTAACTAAGTTTCAACCAATAAGTCAAAGTCTAACTTCTCCTGAGTCAAATTTAAACGTTGAACGCAAGCAAGAGAGATAAAATAATGGGTAGAACCCAGATCTTATAAGGTATAGACTTCGCAATTTATAATTAACTAACTCGTGCTAACTTCGCTTCGGCTTACTCGCTGAGAAGTCATGAAAATGCACTTCCTAAAACCAACGACTTTGTTTTGTCCATATCCACCTTTGGTGCCACCGTCCCACTAGACTTGACTTTGGTGCACAACAAAATTGAGCTAAATGACCTTTCTTCTTGCAATTTCCACTTCTATTATCTTTGCCATGATTACCATCAAGTGGTTACCATTCTTAGCATGATAATTTCCCCACGATGGTTATCATTGTTTCGATAGCCATTGCCACCAAAGATGATTATTATCGATTGTTGGTCGTTACCTTTTGTTCGAAATGAATCAACACTCTCATGTGCTTCATTGCTTATCTCAAAGATTTTCAGATGTCATTCTCAAACACCGCCACAAAACAAGGGTTAATTAACATATCACATATTATCCCTATACTCGACCTCCACCAATTAAATACCAAATAAATTTAGGTAGGTCATACTAATAAGGAATTCTGCCTCCCTCCTAGTTCTTATCTCACATCTCTCACCAGGATCATATCCCTAAGCTCGATACCAACCGTGACGCCTCAAAATTAGGTATACGCCACCCATCTTGGGTCGCCACTTATATGGTACATAAATTCAAATACAAACTTAATTATACATCCGTCTGTAACATATACAATACATAAACCGAGAGTTCTAATAGAATATTGTCATTTAGACAATATCCATACTCAAGGAGTCCTCATTACATTTATTGTCACACTATTTAATGTAATAGTGAGGACTACTAATGCTATCTTCTTGACCATCACTCTTTTCCCGACTCGTCCCAGCCTATATTCTCATTTCCTCAAGAGAACAAAGGAAAGAAAGGGTGAGCTCAACTAGCCCAAGAAGAAATATTATAACTAAGATAATGCGTAATAAATTATCAATAGTCTTCAACAATGTTAAACCGATAAAATACAATAGACAACCGCTTTAATCTCAGCAATGAATATGCAATCCATTAAAAGAGTCAAGTAGAAAATAAAGTCTACTATCTTTTAGGTTTTAAAAGGTTTTCATCAATTTTTATCACTAAGACTCGCTTTAATGAATAAACCACAATATCTAATCATCCCTCGCACTACTGGCCAAGGATTTTCATCAAATTATCAATGGTCATGACTATACCGAATCACCCCGGTCATAATCATACCAAAACTATCCATCATCGCATGCATTATGTGCCATCGAGGACTTTTGTCACATCATTTATATCAAGCCATGATTATACCGAATGATCCTCGGTCATAATCATACTAAGTTCATCTATGCACGTAAGCCAAAGATAACATAATATAAACATGAGGATGATGACAATGACATAATAATTCAATAAAACAAGTTCATTTAATTAATTTATTCAGAACTAATAACGCCCAAATTGTCAACAATGACATCGCTTTTGTAGAGTAAAATTCAAGAATGCTCGTAAAAATATTTTCATGAAAAAATATCGATGAAGCGCAAATATCAAGGATATTCCACTAAATTCATGGAGTATAGAAGTCAAAGTTTTAACCAACCGGGTATAATAAAGAATGGAATAACAAAAGAAATCACCATGCATGCGATAGATAGTCAGACAGCAAAAGTTATTCCAATGTAATAATAAATATCTAATAAAAAGATGTGTCCAAAGAAAAACGCATGCATGTGATGTTCCAATAATAATAATAAAGATTTGGAACCAGTCCTGTAAAACACATGCATGTGATGTTCAAATGTAATAATAATAAAGATTTAAAACCAGTCCGTAGTGTAAAACACACATGTATGTGATATTCCAAATGTAATAATAAAAGAATGGAATATGAAGAAGATCACCAAGTATAGGGGATTCCACGATACAAAGTTATTCCAATGTAATAAATAAGAATGGAATAATATAAGGATTTCACCAAGTATAGGTACGCCGCAGTATACACAAGTTATATGTATAGGTATGCCACTTTTATACAAAGTTATTCCAATGTAATAATAAAGAATGGAATAATGTAAGTTCTCTTCATGAATAAGAAAGAATAACACCCTTTATTTAGTACAACAAATAATATCCCTACCTTAGAAGAACTCAATATTGGAAAAGTGAAGTAAAAATATTTTTTTCTTCTCTCTCTATAGTTTTCTCTCAGTAGTTTCAAATGAATTCGTAAGAAATAATGAAGGAATGAGCTTTCTATTTATAGAAAAACCGAGGGTGGCTCTTGGTCTTAACGAAGGGTCAAAATGACTCTCGTAATATCAAGAGACAACTACTATTTTCATGAAGGGGTAATTAACCTCGAACAATCAAGAGGCGCTTAACTCTCGTAATATCAAGGACAACTACTATTCATGAAGGGGTAATTACTATCGACGAAGGTAATTACTATCGACGAAGGTAATTACTATTCACAAAGGTAATTACTATTCACAAAGGTAATTACTATTCACAAAGGTAATTACTATCGACAAAGGTAATTACTATTCGACAAAGGTAATTACTATCGAGGTAAGGTAATTACTATTCACAAAGGTAATTACTATTCACAAAGGTAATTACTATTCACAAAGGTAATTACTATTTAAGGTAAATACTATCGATTTAAGGTAATTACTATTCACAAAGGTAATTACTATTCACAAAGGTAATTACTATTCACAAAGGTAATTACTATCGATTTAAGGGACTCTTAGATGATGACATATGGGCCCCCCATAAAATAATCAAAGTTACCACAAACGCCTCATAATGTACTTTTATATACATCAAGGATCGAATAAATATTACCACAAATCATTTTATTTTTAATCAACACATATTTAATCTTTCAACAATTATTAATCATTTATAACTTGTCGCCTCAATTAATAATTTAATACTATAACATATTATATGATGATATCGTGACAATAATTGAATCAATAATATAAGAGATATGATGCAAAGAATTATCAGAAAGTAATAATCGAGCATATAAAAGTGACTTCTCACGTAAAGATCAATAATCAATATCGTGTGCTACTATACAACTACGCCAGACATCGCACTTTTTTTACTACCGGTAGTTCAACAGCTTTTGACAGAATACCTCCGCCGTTATTTTTTTATAGAAAAATAATTTTTGTCGCTTAACTACGATAATACTTCCATCAGGGGTCCACTAATGATTGAGCCGTCGCATTTAATATTCCCGACAAAAAGAATATTCCCCACCAAAACTAATATTTTATAACAACTTGCTTACTTTTGCAAAATTTATAAATATTACCCACAACTATAACATTATATCAAATTTATTCCATAATATTCAAAAATAATATTTATAAAAAAATTCATCTTTATTTATAAAAGTCGGGTCTTCATATGATTTTGCCGATCTGAGATCCTCTATCAGATAGGCTCGACAATCCACTTGATGGAGATCTAGTGACTCAAGAGGAGTTACATCAGGTGGACAGGATTGATGATGTAGACATTGACACCATTGTCTTCTTCTGATGTGTATTCTCACTATATCTTTTGATAGGCCTCTATTAGATACTGGGTGGCTGTGCCCCATTCTCGTTATATCTTTTGATAGGCCTCTGTTAGTTATTGGGTGTCTGTGCCCCATTTCCATATATTTTTAGCTGTACAGAGATGATGTATTAGATGATGATGTACTTAGGAATGTATGTACTATTTTCCATTCCCTACATCATATTGCCATCTATTGTTTATCATGCATGTATCATGTTATGCATATGTATGTCCAGAGATATATTCAGCATTGACCCCTGGATGGTCTTATGATACAGCCCACACAAATGTCTTCTTCGACAGTCAGCTGCATTGATCACACCCCACCAGTATTGATAGCCTCTCGTCTGAGGTCATGGTATAATAGTTTGTCACCTATAGATAGGGTGCCCGTTGATCAGTTATTACAGCATTCCATGACCCTCCTGATGCTCCAGGTTCCTGTGGGCTTTATAGATGGTATACTGGAGCACTGGGTACCAAAGAGGCAGGTTTTTTGATTCGAGACCCAGGAGTTAACTCCCACATTAGAGGAGTACGAGCGATTAACAGTGTTACCACTAGACAGGCCTTACGCTCAGATGGCTATCGGCAATATGAGCCGGCAGTTTATGACCCTCACCGGGCTGAGGCGTAGAGTAGTACAGGATGAGATTACATCCGGCCATGTGGTGTCCCAGAAATTTTTGATAGACAAATTTGGCTCAGTAGACAATTATGTACGGCACTCTGGGGATTTCACTACGTCAGAGGCTCAGTGGCGTGTTTCCAGAGTAGACGTACCCATGATGTGCATAGTGGCTTATGTGTACTTGCCACTATATATGGATGAGCTGGATATCAGTGTTGTCATGGTAGTGAGATCTCTCAGGGAGGGTCATACCATTGTGTCGATGATTGTGATAGAGACATTTAGATCGGCCACATATTGCCACACTTATCCTGCAGAGGTATTCATAGGTAGCTCGGTCCTATTGTACGTGTGGTTCATGTTACACTTGAGACCGATTGGCACCTTCCGACGACATGGGTATTTCTTTTCCCATGATATAGCCATGTCTTACTCCTTTCAGCTAGTGGAGTGTACAGACGCTACATCTTGGTCGGTGTTCTTGGCAGGGATCGAAGATCCGCTCGACATTTTTCCGTGTACAGGGCTCAGTTCACCCTACAGCTTCATTACTCATGCACCTGGCATGGATTATCTCCCTCTGGCTGGTTTGAGGGGAATGACCACTTATCACCCACTGGCTGTGATGTCACAGTTCGACCAATTTTTGGATGTCCGTCCTTTTGAGGGGGCATTAGGTCAGCGTTTGGCTTCTCGCCATTTGTCAGCAGAGGATAGATCCAGGGTGTATGCCTGTTGGGATCAGCGTGAGCTAGCTGAGTTTTATATTAGCCATCCGGGCTGTTCGGTAAAGTATTTTACACGGATGGAGACAGAGACTGCATCGGCTGCGGTTGTATCCATAGAGCCGGGGATTGATTCTGATGGCGGAGAGCCCATAGAGGACACTGATTCTCCTTCCGAGAAGGAGCTATTTGCTGGGTTGCCAATAGCTGTGATGGATTCTCCCAGTGTGACTGCTACTGTGACCCCGCATTAAGCAGAGTATTTAGAGCATAGCCTGCATCTGATGACATTTGAGAGAGATCAGGCTAGGGCCTTGATGTTGACAGCTCTTGCTAGGAGAGATGCCACTTTATTGTAGATAGATGATGCTTTAGCTCATAGAGACACCGCTATTGTTTAGCGGGATGAGGCTAGATATGACGCCCCCAAAACAGGTATACATCACCCATCTTGAGTCGCCAAATACATGGTACAAAATTCAAATACAACTTAATTATACACCAGTCGTGTAAAATATGACAAAACATAATCTAAGAGTTTTAATAAGAATATTGTCATCTAGACAATATCCACACTCAATGGAGTCCTCATTACATTTATTATCACACTATTTAACTACTAATGCTATCATCTGGACCGTCACTCCGTTCCCCGACTAGTCTCGGCTGCGTTCTAATTTCCTGAAGAGAACAGTAAAAGAAAGGGTGAGCTCAACTAGCCCAGTAAGAAATATTATGACTAAGATAATGCAGAATAAATTATCATTAGCCTTCAACAATGTTAAACTGATAAAATATAATAGACAACAAGTTTAACTGCAGCAGAACAAGCAATCCATTAGAAGAGTCAAGTAGAGCATAAAATCTACTATCTTCAATGATTTAAAAAGTTTTTCATCAACTTTATCACTGAGACTCAGCTTAATAAATAAAATCGAATCATCCCTGCATCACGACCAAGGATATTCATGTAATCATTAATGGTCATGACTATACCAAATAATCCGTGGTCATAATCACACCAACAACTATCCATCAATGAACTACAGGTCAATGAGGACTTTTAACACATCATATATCACATTACGGTCATGATTATACCGAATAATCCCTGGTCATAATTATACCAAGTCCATCTATGCACGTAAGCCAAAGATAACTTTCATCACAATATAAGCATGAGGATGATGACAATGACATAATAGTTCAATAAAACAAGTTCAAGGATAAATTTTAAAGATTTATAATTTTAATTTATCCAGAAATTAATAACGTTCAAGTTGTCAACATGATACTTATTTGTGGAGTCAAATTCAAGAATGCTCAGAAGAATATTTCCATGAAAAGATACTAGATGAAGCGCAAATATCAAGGATATTCCACTAATTTCATGGAGTATAGAAGCCAAAACTTTAACTAACTGAGTATAATAGAATATATGAAACCACAAATGGATTTTTGCCCGCCATACGGTAATCCACATAGACAGATCATTTGCACAATTTAATAAGGAATGAATACGAAGGATCATTCACCATGCATGCAGTAATCCACATGTACAAAGTTATTCCAATGTAATAATAAAGAATGGAATAATGAAGAATTCACCAGCGCATGCGTAATCCAAGACCGATTGGTTATTCCAATGTAATAATAAAGAATAGAATCAGTCACGTAGAATCCGCATGCATGTGATATTCCAACATAATAATAAAGAATGGGAACTGTGTCGCAGAATCCGCATAGACATGGATATTCCAAATGTAATAATAAAGAATGGAATAACAACAGAATTCACCAGGCATGCAATAGACCGCACAGACATGTTATTCAAACAAAATAATAAAGAATGGAATAATGAAGAATTTCACCACGTATGCGGTGATTAGATAGATAAAAGTTATTCCAACATATTAACAAAGAATGGAATAACAACCCTTACGAGTATTGAAAGAAAATAACTCTCTTCATGAATATGAAAGAATAATACCCCTTACCTTAAAAAAAACTGGATACTGGAATAGTGAGGTAGCAGACTTCTCTTCTTCTTTCTCTCTATAATTTTTCTCTATAATAATTGCTCTATAGCTTTTGTGAATTGGTGAGAAATGAAAGAAGAATGAGCTTTTATTTATTGGAAAATATAGTTTCGATAATTGCACGTTTTGGGGCTCAAAATATTACAGTATAATACCTTCCTCTTTTTCTTCATTTTTAATTTAGTCCTGCAAGTATTATCAAACTAACACCACCTCCCCTAATAATAAATAATGTGAATCAATAGTTCAATCATGTGAATCAATAGTTATAATCATGTGAAAATACGAATTACAGTATAGTACCTCCATCTATACCTCTATTTTTAACTTAGTCATGCAAGTATTATCAATCTTGCACCAACTCCCCTAATAGTACAAGAATGTGAATCAATAGTACACACATGTGAACAAATAGTTATAATCATGTGAATTAATAGCAATTAATTCCTCATTTATCTGATTAAATACTCGATTGGTCAATATAACCTCCAGACATCAATTATGAAATAAATGTCAATTTTCATTAACACTATTAATTCCAACACAATGGAACTACCAATTTCATCTTTAATCAACACGAACTTATTCATCATTAATATTATAACTCATAATATTTAACAACCGTGTCGCTCCTGTGAAAAGAGGGGCTTTTCGATAAGGATTTCTCCTTATTGGCGCCGCAATTAGATGACCAAACCTCTCCTCGATGTAACTTCTAGACATTGTAAATATTGCGATTTAATAATATGAATAACTTTGTCGTCTCAATTATTGATTTAATAATATACTCCCTCCGTCCCATAGTTATAGGTTGATTTCTTTTGGCACATAGTTTAAGAAATTCAGTTTAAGTTAACTTTTAACACAAATTTTCCACATATACCCCTTAATATAGAATTAATGAATAAATTAATTACTCCTTACTTATCGCATTGAAACTCTTAACTTCATTGATTGTTGGTCCAATTGCCATTCATACACAAAATATGTTAAACTAGTAAAGCCTAAAAAGTTTAATTCTTTTATTGAGAATACAACAACATTAAATGTAGTGATAAAAATAATGACATTGAAGGTTGTTTCTTCAAAAAAAGAGTAATAGTTGAATATTTATTATAAGGACATTAAAGTAAAATAATGAACCAACTAAATTTTATAAATAGTAAGTAGCATATATATTAGGACATCTCAAAATGGAAAATCAGCCTATAACTATGGGACGGAGGGAGTATCATATTATGCAGATGATACTGTGACAATAATTAAATCAATAATATGAGAGATATGATGCAGCAATTATTGTAGAAATAATTGAGTATAACTGAGTGACTTCTCACGTAAGCATCAATAATCAATACCGTGTGCTACTTACGCAACCATGCGTAGACATCGCATTTTTTACTATCGAGTAGTTCAACAGTTTTAATTCGGTAATAATTTCGCCGTTATTTTTATAAAAGATAATTTCATCATTTTCTTACTACGACAATACTTACATTGTGGGGTCCACTAATGATTGTCGTGCATTCGAATATTCCCCGTTAAAACGAATATTCCCCGACCAATCGAATATTATATAACCACTTGCTTACTTTGAAAAATTTGTAAATATTACCCACAACTATAACATTATATCAAATCCACACCATAATATTCAAAAAAAATATATTTCAAGAAAATTATTCTTTATTCATAAAAGTTGGGGTCTTACAACCTCACCTTCTTATAAAATTTCATCCTCGAAATTAGGGTACGTACCTGGTATATCGAAGAGGTGAGGATATCTTGACTTTATCTCAGATTCTAACTCCCAGGTCATTTCTTCCACATCGTGGTTTCTCCACAAAACTTTGACTTGAGGTATAACCTTAGAGCGTAGAATATGATCCTTCTTATCCAAGATTTTAACAGGTAACTCTTCATATGTGTAATCTTCCTCTATCTCGTCTGGTTCTAGTTCAATAATATGGTTCGGGTCTTTCACATATTTACGTAACATAGATATATAAAAAATGTTATGAACACGAGACATATTTGGCGGTAAGGCACTATAGGCCACAGTTCCTACTCGATCAAGGATTAAAAATGGGCTAATGAATCAAGGATTGAGCTTTCCTCTCTTTCTAAATCTCGTAACTTCTTTCCATGGAGCAACACGTAACAACACATGGTCTCCAATATTGAATTCTACGTCCTTTTGATGAAGATCAGCATAACTCTTTTGTCGATCTTGTGAGGTTTTTATACGTTGTCGGATCGTTTGAATCTTTTCCGTAGTCATACGTACCAAATCCGGTCCCAACAACGTTGCTTCACCCACCTCATCCCAGCATACTGGAGAATGACACTTTCTTCCATACAATGGCTCAAATGGAGCAATGCCAATACTTATTTGATAACAATTATTGTAGGAAAACTCCACCAATGGTAAGAACTTGTCCCAACTTTCGCTGAAGTCAAGGACACAGAGTCTTAATAAATCTTCAAGAGTTTGAATAGTCCTTTCCGACTGCCCATCCGTTTGAGGATGATATGCCGAAATGAATCGTAAATCTGTGCCCATAGCTTTTTGCAAACTAACCTAAAATCTTGAAGTGAATCTTGGGTCTCGATCAAAAACTATAGATACTGGCATACCATACAATCTTACAATCTCGTTTATGTACATACTAGCAAGACGTTCAAGTGTAAAAGTTTCTCGTATCGGTAAGAAATAACCAGACTTGGTCAATCTATCAACAATGACCCAAATCACATATATGCCTTAAGAAACCTTGGGAAGACCAGTAACGAAATCCATGGTAATGTGCTCCCAGTTCCATTCTGGAATTTCAAGAGGTTGCAATAGACCTTTTGGCACTTTATGCTCTGCCTTGACTCGTTGACAAAATAGACACCTTAAGATAAACCCCGCTATCTCTCTCTTCATATCGCTCCAACAAAATGTATGTCGAAGATCACGATACATTTTGGTACTCCCGGGATGGATTGCAAACGGTGTGTTGTGCGCCTCCATCATGATTTTATACTTCAAGTCAGAATCGTTAGGAACACAAAGTCTGGAGTTGACTCGAAGTATTCCTTCTTCATCGATTCTTGCTTCTGGAATAGCTCCTTCGTGTACTTTCTTCCTCATACGCATCAGCTCCAGGTCTTTAGCTTGAGCAGCTTTAACTTTATCAATTAAAGTCGGTTCTACTCGTATATTTGCCATCATCATATGGGTCCCTGGCGTCTTTAACTCTATCTCCATCCTTTATAAGTCATACAAAATGGGCCTTTGCGTTGACAATATCGCACTCATACCCGCATATGATCTTCTACTCAATGCGTCGGCTACCACGTTCGCTTTTCCAAGATGGTATTGGATGGTATGATCATAATCTTTCAACAGCTCAAGCCATCGTCGTTGCCGCATGTTGAGTTCCTTTTGAGTGAAGAAATATTTGAGGCTTTTATGATCCGTATAAATCTCCACCTTCTCTCCATACAGGTAATGCCTCCAAATCTTAAGCGTTAAAAAACGATCACGCTAACTCTAGATCATGAGTAGGATAATTCCTCTCATATTCTTTGAGTTGTCGTGAGGCATAGGCTATAACTTTCCCATGTTGCATGAGAACACATCCTAACCCTTTGCCTGAAGCATCACTATAGATGACAAATCCCTCCGAGCCAGATGGTATTGTCGTAACAAAGTCTTTGAAATGAGTCTTCTCTTGAGTTCTTGAAAACTCTTCTCACATTCCTCGCTCCAACTGAACTTTATATCTTTTCGAGTCAGCTGAGTTAATGGAGTAGCGATTCGAGAAAACCCTTCTACGAATCTCCGATAATAACCAGCTAAGCCGAGAAAGCTACGTACTTCGGTCACTGACTTAGGTTGCTCCCAACTTTGAATTACTTCAATCTTTACTGGGTCAACAGATATTCCATGATTTGATATTACGTGCCCAAGGAATGCAACTTCCTCAAGCCAGAACTCGCATTTCTTCAACTTGGCATATAGCTTGTTTTCACGAAGCTTTTGGAGTATCAGCCTCAAGTATTGCTCATGGTATTGACGGGTTTTGGAGTATATGAGAATGTCATTAATAAAGATGACCACAAAGTGATTCAAATATTCCTTGAATACTCGATTCATCATGTCCATG
Source organism: Panax quinquefolius (assembly GCA_020205615.1). Taxonomy (NCBI): domain Eukaryota; kingdom Viridiplantae; phylum Streptophyta; class Magnoliopsida; order Apiales; family Araliaceae; genus Panax; species Panax quinquefolius. Next base: position 97,178,936 of record CM035158.1, on the reverse strand, counting down.
AAGGCAGCAGGAGCATTAGTCAATCCAAGAGACATGACTAGAAATTCAAAATGCCTGTACCAAGTTCTGAAAGCAGTCTTTGGAATGTCATCAGTTTTAATCTTCAACTGATGATATCCGAAACAAAGATCAGTCTTTGAAAAGAATTTGCCCCCTTGCAACTGGTCAAACAGGTCATCAATGCGAGGCAATGGGTACCTATTTTTGATGGTGACATGATTCAACTCCCGATAATCAATACAAAGTTGCATACTTCCATATTTTTTCTTCATGAATAGAACAGGAGCACTCCAAGGAGACGTACTAGGATGAATGAAACTAATGCCTTACAATTCCTATAGTTGGGTTTTTAACTCTTGAAGTTCAATAGGAGCCATTCGATATGGGGCTTTGGAAATGGGTTTTGTACCAGATTCAAGGTCGATACAAAATTCAATTTCACGCTCTGGGGGTAGGCCAGGAAGTTCTTTAGGGAATACGTCGTGAAATTTATTAACAATAGAAATATCATTCAAATCTGACGTATTTTTATTTAAATCCGTGACATGGGCTAAGAAAGTTTGACATCCGTTTTTTAATAAACGAATAGATTTATGACTTGATATGACAGTGATTAATTTTAGTGGTTTGGTTGCTTGAATTCGCATAATAGGTTGGTTAGGAATATAAAAGCTAACAACCTTACGAAAACAATCAATTTTAGCATGATGAGTAGTTAACCAATCAATCCCTAAAATCACATCAAATGCAAGTATTTTCAAGGAAATAAGATCAACAGGTAACGTGCGGTTACCGATTTGAATCAAACAAGACTTATAAACAGTGGATGTAATGAAGGTTTCTCCCAACGGAGTTTCAACAGATAAGTCAAAGTCTAATTTCTCCGGAGTCAAATTTAAACATTGAGCGCAAGTAGGGGAAATGAAAGAATGGGTAGAACCGGTATCAAATAAAGAATAAACTTCGCTAGAGTTTATGATTAGCTTACCCGTGATCACCTCGTTCGGATTTCTCACTTTTTAGGAGGTTACGACAAACGCTCTCCCTTGAACTACCGGTTTTGTCTTATCTGGGACACCCTTTGATGCCTTTATCCCAGCTGGACTTGACTTTGGTGCACGACAAAATCGGGCTAGGTGACCTTCTTTTCCACAATTGTAACACGCTTTGGACTGCATCACACAGTTTGGACTGATATATCCCTCCCCTCCGCATTTGTAACATACGATCGGCGGTCGTTCTCCTTCCTTAACAACAGGTCTTTGGTCTTTGATGTCTTTCCATCATTGTTGAATCTCCTCTTCTTGAAATGTCCACTCTTATTGTCATGGCCATGATTACCACCGAAGTGATTACCATTTCTGGCAAGTTGATTCCCTCCACGCTTGTTGTCACCACTTCGATGACTGCTACCACTAGTATTATCGACTTGTCGGCTGCTCTCTCTTGGTTGGGTTGACTCATTATCGCGCTCCAATAACTGAGCCTTATTCACAACATCTGAATACAAACACAGTTTATGAGAAATTAGGTATTGACGTATCTTGGGTTTCAAACCTCTTAGAAGCATTCGCGTCATTCTCTACTCATTATCAACCAAGTGGGATGCAAACCGAGACAACTCGGCAAACTTAGCTTCGTACTACGTCACGGTCATATTATTTTACTCAAGCTTGATGAACTCTACTTCCTTCATGTGACGAATACTTTTAGGAAAGTACTTGTCGTTGAACAGTTCTTGGAACTTCTCCCAAGATATCTTCAGTGCAACAGGTTGAGTACGCTTTACAGATTCCCACCAATAATCTACCTCTGCTCGCAACATAAAGGTGGAAAAGGGAACCTTTTGCTCCTCGGAGCATCCCAAGACATCGAATATCTTTTTGATCTGCTTTATCCACGTCTCCGCCTTAAGTGGTTTTGGCTCTCCAAAAAACTCTGGTAGTCCCAGCTCCTTGAACTGCTTAGTAGTAACCGTCCTAGAGTTGTCAGTGTTTCCACCTACATTTTGGAAAGGAGCCGCCCTCGCCTGATGTTGCATGAATTGCATAAAGCCTCTGAACATCCCATCATTCACCATTTCATTGGTGTTATTATTTACATGAGGATTATTGTCTTCCTGTTGCACATTACCATGGGTATTGATTGTTGGTGACTCAACGGTCTCATGTGCTTCATTGTTTATCTCAACATTTTCGGATGCCATTTTCAAATACTGCCACAAAACAAGGGTTAATTAACATATCACATATTATCCCTATACTCTAACCAGCCAATTAAATACCAAATAAACTTAGGTAGGTCATACTAGCGAAGGAATTCTCCGTCTCTTCCCTCCTAGTTCTTGTCTCACATCTCAGCCAGGGATCATATCCCTAAGCTTTGATACCAACCGTGATGCCCCCAAAATAGGTATACATCACCCATCTTAAGTCACCAAATACATGGTATAAAATTCAAATACAACTTAATTATACAACAGTCGTGTAAAATACGACAAAACATAATCTAAGAGTTTTAATAAGAATATTGTCATCTAGACAATATCCATACTCAATGGAGTCCTCATTACATTTATTGTCACATTATTTAACAGAATAATGAGGACTACTAATGTTATCATTTGGAACGTCACTCTGTTCCCAGAAGCTACATTCTCATTTCCTGAAGAGAACAGTGAAAGAAAGGGTGAGCTCAACTAGCCTAGTAAGAAATATTATGACTAAGATAATGCAGAATAAATTATAATTAGCCTTTAACAATATTAAACTAATAGAATATAATAGACAACAAGTTTAACTACAGCGGAACAAACAATCCATTAGAAGAGTTAAGTAGAGCATAAAATCTACTATCTTCTATGATTTAAAAAGTTTTTCATCAACTTTATCGCTGAGACTCAGCTTAATAAATAAAATCGAATCATCCCTATATCATGGCCAAGGATATTCATGTAATCATCAATGGTCATGACTATACCGAATAATCCCTGGTCATAATCACACCAACAACTGTCCATCAATGAACTACAGGTCAATGAGGACTTTTAACACATCATTCGTCACATTATGGTCATGATTATACCGAATAATCCCTGGTCATAATCATACCAAGTCCATCTATGCACGTAAGCCAAAGATGACTTTCATCACAATATAAGCATGAGGATGATGACAATGACATAATAGTTCAATAAAACAAGTTCAAGGATAAATTTTAAAGATTTATAATTTTAATTTATCCAGAAATCAATAACGTCCAAATTGTCAACATGATACTTCTTTGTGGAGTAAAATTTAAGAATGCTCAAAAGAATATTTCCATGAAAAGATACTGGATGAAGCGCAAATATCAAGGATATTCCACTAATTTCATGGAGTGTAGAAGCCAAAACTTTAACCAACTGAGTATAATAGAATATATGAAACCGCAAATGAATTTTTCCTCGCCATGCAATAATCCACGTAGACAGATCATTTCCACAATTTAATAAGGAATGAATACGAAGGATCATTCACCATGCATGCGATAATCCACATAGACAAAGTTATTCTAACAGTAATAACGAGAAGAATTCACCCAGCGCGTAATCACGTGACCGCAAAAGTTATTCCAATGAATAATAAAGAATGGAACGAAGTCGTGCGTAACAGAATCATGCATGACATGATATTCCAATGTAATAATAAAGAATGGAACCGGTCATGCGTAATCAACACGCATGTGATATTCCAATGTAATAATAAAGAATGGAATAACAACATAATTCACTGTGCATGCGATAGATCAAGCATGCATAAAAGTTATTCCAATGTAATAATAAAGAATGGAATAATGTAAGAATTTTACCATGTATGCGGTACTTGGCATGTATAAAGTCATTCCAACATAATAACAAAGAATAGAATAACAACCCTTACGAGTATTGAAAGAAAATAACTCTCTTCACGAATACGAAAGAATAATACCCCTTACCTTAAAAAAATTGGATACTGGAATAGTGAGGTAGCAGAATTCTCTTCTTCTTTCCTTCTATAATTTCTCTCTATAATAATTGCTCTATAGCTTTTGTGAATTGGTGAGAAATGAAGGTAGAATGAGCTTCTATTTATAGGAAAATATAGTTTCGATAATTGCACGTTTCGGGGCTCGAAATATTATAGTATAATACCTTCCTCTTTTTCTTCATTTTTAATTTAGTCCTGCAAGTATTATCAAACTTGCACCACCTCCCCTAACAATAAATAATGTGAATCAATAGTTCAATCATGTGAATCAATAGTTATAATCATGTGAAAATATAAATTACAATATAGTACCTCCATCTATACCTTCATTTTTAACTTAGTCATGCAAGTATTATCAATCTTGCACCAACTCCCCTAATAGTACAAGAATGTGAATAAATAGTAAACACATGTGAACAAATAGTTATAATCATGTGAATTAATAACAATTAATTCCTCATTTATCTGATTAAATACCCGATTGGTCAATATAACCTCCAGACATCAATTATGAAATAAATGTCGATTTTCATTAACACTAATAATTCCAATACAATGGAACTATCAATTTCATCTTTAATCAACACGAACATATTTATCATTAATATTATATAACTCACAATATTTAACAACCAGGTCGTTCCCAGGAAAGAGGGGGCTTTCCGATAAGGATTTCTCCTTATTGGCACGTAATTAGATGACCAAATCTCTCCTTGACAGAACTTCTAGACATTGTAAATATTGTAATTTAATAATATGAATAACTTTGTCATCTCAATTATTGATTTAATAATATATCATATTATGCAGATGATACTGTGACAATAATTGAATCAATAATATGAGAGATATGATGCAGCAATTACTGTAGCAATAATTGAGTATAACTGAGTGACTTCTCACGTAAGCATCAATAATCAATACCGTGTGCTACTATGCAACCACGCCAGACATCGTTCTTTTACTCTTAGGGTAGTTCAACGGCTTTACTTGGTAACACTTCCGCCGTTATTTTTATAAAAGATAATTATCGTCGTTTTCTTTACTACGACAATACTTACATTATGGGGTCCACCAATGATTGTGGCCGTCGCATTTAATATTTCGTTAAAACAAATATTCCCGACCAATCGAATATTATATAACCACTTGCTTACTTTGCAAAATTTGTTAATATTACCCACAACTATAACATTATATCAAATCCACACCATAATATTCAAAAAAAAATATTTTGAGAAAATTATTCTTTATTCATAAAAGTTGGGGTCTTACACTAGATCATCCAGAGATGCTTTGATTATTAAGCGGGATGGCGCTATATCTTCCCGGGACGTAGCCATTACAAATAGTACTGCAGTGAGGTCCCATACTACTACTATCGTTACAGAGATAAGAACGTATATTTATGAGCACAGTGTTACCATGCAGTTAGCTGTGGATTTGTTGGCTCATGTAGATACCCTTGGGCAAGAGCTCACAGCATTACCTTATTCTTCAAAGAGAAATGCCATGTTGGACTTGATAGCTCACATATACACTGTTTTGTAGATGGGCTTGTATTTTTGTGCATAGACTAGCTTAGCCATTTTGTCATGTACAATATATATTGTATATATTAAACAACATTATATATGGCAAGGAAATATATTTTGATTCACTTCCCTTTTAGTTGTGCCTTGTTACTTGCTTGATATTTACCTGTTTGTTCAGGACTTATGATCTTGATGTATTCTAAACTCATCCTTGATGGGTGGACATTGAGATGTCTCAAGATCTTTCAGAATGGATCATTGATCTGTGTGTATCCCTACCCTCTGGTGTCTTAGGACTAATTTTTGTATGTAGAGGTGGAGAGGAGTGTGACTTTCCTCTCTAAGGTTGATCGCACTGAAATCGATGAAGTGTGGTGGATTGAAGGTTGATCTCAGTACCATGTGACAAGTTTTGTGTTTTGGTATGGGGTAAAACTAAACCATAAATGGCTGCCTACGTACTCCTATTGAAGAGGAGATCAGGTCTGTATAGTTCGAACCTGGTGTAAGAGGTTCAACGTTGTATATGAAAGGGTGTAGAAGAGTGTAGAGATGTTTTTTTATGTGGTGTGATCGGGCCATAAAAATGGTTGCATACGTACTCCCGTGTATTGGGGAGATCAGGTCAACATAGTTCGCCCCTTGTGCAGGACGAATTGCAGCCAAAAAGTTTGATCCCATGTTCAGGACAAACTGCAGGTGAAAAGTTTGATCCCATGTACAGGATAAACTGCAAGTGTGAAAAGTTTTATCCTCGGTAAGATAAAACTGTAGGTGTGAAGGTTTAATCCCTGGTGGGATAACTTGAATTGAGTGGAAGGTTTGAAATGAAGTGGAGCAAAGGATCTGTTGATCCGAAACCAGGCTGCTGGTTTGAAAAGTGTGTTTGTCCCTAATGGGGCAGATGGGTATGAAGAAGGGTTGTATGTAGTGAAGGGTTAGAAAAGCTGAAGTGACTGGGGATCTGGTGATCTAAAACCAAGATGTTTGTTTAATGGTAACTTCAGACATAGTACCGTTTCACGGTGTCCGAGTTGATGAGCTGCGAAAATTCATCCCCATCCATTTTTTGTAATCTGAAAGCACCTCCTGTCAATACCTCCTTGACAACAAATGGGCCTTCCCAGTTAAGGGTGAATTTTCCCTTGGATTGATCTTAGTTGTCAATGATCTTCTTCAAAACCAAGTCATGTTGTTTAAACTGCCGTAGCCAGACTTTTTTGTTGTAGGATCTGGCGATCCTTTGTTGGTATAACTGACAATGGAAGATAGCACTGGCTCACCTTTCGTCTATTAGAGACAATTGGTGATACATATCTTGTACCCATTGGTCTTCATCCAGTTGAGCGTCTATTAACACTCTGAGGGATTCCATTTCTACTTCTATCGGGAGCACTACTTCCATCCCATAGGTCAGAGGCAAGAGGTCAGGCCATCCTTTGTGATTGGCCTGGTGGAAGTGCACATTGAGGTTCTATAGGCTAATAGAGTCAGAGGCAAGAGGTCAGGCCATCCTTTATGATTGGCGGACATCTTTTGCATGATCTTTTTGATATTCTTATTAGCCGCTTCAACAGCACCATTCATCTTTGGACGATAGATGACAGAGTTGAGATGTTTGATGTGGAATTATTTACGTAACTCCTCCATTATTTTGTTGTTGAGGTTCTTAGCATTGTCTGGCACAATTACCTCTGTTTGTTCATATCGACAAATGAAAATATTTTTGATGAAACCAATGATGACTTCTTTGGTAACCCTGGGGAAGGAGGCTACTTCTACCCAATTGGTGAAGTAATCGATCATAGTGAAGATAAACCGATGTCCATTACTGGCTTTGGGCTCGATGGACCCGATCACTTCCATTCCCCACATTGAGAAGGGCCAGGGTGAACACATATTGTGGAGCTCCCTTGGAGGGGCGTGGATAGCATTACCATGAATTTGGCATTGGTAACATCTCTTGACGTTATCATCACAGTCAGCCTTGAGAGAGAGCCAGTAATGCCCTGTTCTGAGGATCTTCTTGACAAGTAGAGGGCCGCTCATGTGTGGGCCATATACTCCACCATGGATTTCATCCAAGAGCCTCTGAGCTTGGTCTTTGTCCAGACATCTGAGGAGACCTAGTCCCGCATCCCTTTTGTAGAGTGCGTCTCCGCTCAGATAAAATTTTATAGTCATTCGATGGATCCGCTTTTTCTCAGTAGGACTCATCTCAGCGGGTGTAGATCCATCTCGTAGGTACTCCTTGATGTGCTGATACCAAGGGTGTTGGATGGGAGGTATGTCATCCGATACTTCTCCAATGTAATTCCCATAGGCTGAAGCCTTTTGCAAGGCAAATATGATGCTTGACATGTTTTCCTTGTTAGGTATGTTAATTAAGGAGGCCAAAGTTGTTAGCGCATCCGCAAAATCATTCATATTCTGAGGAATGTGGAGGAAGGATATTTCTTCAAACTCCGAAGCCATCTGGATAACTTGCCGATGGTAAGGTAGCAAATGTAGCTCTTTGGTGTGATAGATCCTAGTGGTTTGTCTGATTACCAATTTGGAATCTCCAAAGACAGTTAACCGCCTGATGCCCATTGATTGGGCAAGTTTTAGCCCCATGATATAGCCTTCATACTCAGCTGTGTTGTTGGTGCTGACAAACTGCAATTTGATGGAGATGGGATACTGCTCCCCCGTAATGGCTACTAGAACTACTTCAGCCCCAGAACCTTCCATGTTAACAGCTCCATCAAAATACATCTTCCATGTCTGGTGTGCATCGTATTGATGGTGTTACTGAACTGTCATTACCCCTTCTTCGGGGAAGTAGGTTTCCAAATGTTTGAAATCCCCTGAAGGTGCGGCAGCTAGTTGATCCGCAATTCCTTAACATTTGATAGACTTTTGTGTCACATAGACGATGTTAAATTGTTGTAGGGTCAACTTCCATCTGGACAGTCGACAATTCAACATGGGTTTGCTGAACACGTACTTGAGAGAATCCATGCGGGATATGAGATGGGTTGTGTAACCATAGAGGTAATGATGTAACCTCATGGAAGCCCATGTTAAAGCATAACAAGTCTTCTCAATCAGAGTGTACTTGTGTTCACTGCTGCTAAATCTTTTGCTGAGGTAGTAGATAGCTCGCTCTTGGCCTCTATCATCTTTCTGTCCCAGCATACAGCCCATGGCATTGTCATTAATGGATAGGTACATGAACAGGGGAACACCATCCCTGGGAGGTACCAAAATAGGAGATTTGACTAGCTGCTCTTTGATTGTAAGGAAGGCTTTCTGACACTCATCATTCCATTTCATGGAGGAGTTCTTCCTTAACAGCTTGAAGATAGGCTCACAGGTTACCGTGAGTTGGGAGATGAATCGGCTGATGAAGTTGATCCTTCCCAAAAATCCCCGTATTTCCTTCTCTATCTGAGGAATGGGCATTTCCATGATGGCCTGGATTTTGGTGGGATCCAGCTCAATCCCTTTGTGGCTGACTAGGAATCCTAGCAACTTGCCTAATTTAACGCCAAATGCGCACTTGGCTAGATTCAACTTCAAGTTGTACTTACGCAACCTGTTGAAGAGCTTTCTGAGATGGTCTAGGTGGTCTTCTTCCCTTCGGGACTTGAAAATGATGTCATCCACATAGATCTCTATCTCTTTGTGCATTAAGTTGTGAAAAAAGAGCCATCATGGCCCACTGATAGGTAGCTCCGGCATTGATGAGGCCGAATGACAACCGTCTGTAACAAAAGGTTCCATAAGGCATGATGAATGCAGTTTTCTCACGATCCTCTTTAGCAACCATAATTTGATGGTACCCTGCAAAATAATCAGCACAGGAGTACATATCATATTGAGCAGTATTGTCAATGAGAATGTGGATAAATAGAACGGGAAAGCTATCTTTAAGGCAAGCTTTATTCAGATCCCGATAATCCACGCAAACTCGCACCTTTCCTCCTAGTTTTGGTACGGGGACTATGTTGGATAGCCATTCAGGGTATGTTGACACCATGATAATGCCAGCTTGAAATTGCTTCATAATTTCTTCTTTAACTTTTAAACTCTACTCAAGGTTTAATCGCCTGAGCTTCTGCCTGACTGGCTTGAATCCCTCTTTGATGGGGAGGCAATGAATGACAATGATAGTAGATAAGCCGACCATGTCTTCAAGAGACCATGCAAACACATCCTGGAAATGGGTTAATAGAGTAACTATATCATTCCTCTAGTTTGGAGTAAGGTCCGTACCAATCTGAATTAGTTTGGGGTTTTCTAAGGTTCCGAGGTTGAAATAGGAGGTTTGATCAAGATTTGGCTTGGGTTTTTCTTCAACCCATTCTTTGATCTCCTGAGGTATCTCATAGTCCTCTTGTATTTCCATAAGTCTGAGTCCAACTTTACATCAAAGTTACAGTCCTTGTGGAGAATAGGCACCTCATCAGCAAGTTTAGGCACATCTAAATTTAGAGTCCTGAAACAAAAATGCTTTCACTTAATATATGAAAATGTTCAATCATACAAAGTGTTAGCACGTAATGACAAAGCAACTACTAATTTTGTATAGAAAAAGTAAGCAATTATCGCTATCTATAGGGCAGAGGGAGTTTCTGCCCTTTTTACCCTTGTCGGGAAATGCATGGAATGTTGCTCCAAATACCAAGGGTGAAGTCTGGTTGGACAGCAGTGATGAAGGGGCTGTTATCGTCCTCCTTCTCCCGAATGATGACCATGATATCTAGATAATCATCATCTGGGAAGTCTCTATTCATGCCATCAGTATGGACAATGATGCGTATGTTTGACAACCGCCTGGAAATGTCTTGTTTACGTCTCTGTTCCCTTTCTTCCACTTCGGGATCTGGAATCAGGACCTCTTTTCCTTTAACCGGTATTGGCTTAGGAAACAACATAGTCATTGCATGGGCAGGCACCTTTACCGGAGACCATACAAGCTCAATATCTGTAGGTTGAGATAATCGTCATGTGGCTGAAGATGAAGGAATCTGTTTGTGCTTGTAAGAATTCCTATGACTGGAACTAGCAGAATAGCCTAGTCCAGCTGTCCCAATTTGACTGAGAATTAGAATTGGGCGCTTAATACCCTGATGATCTTTGCCCAACCCTTGTCCAGATTGATAACCCAATGATATCATCTCTTGAGTTGCCGACATTACCTCGACAGAAATCTTGGGTATCAGAGGTGGCGCCCCAATAGGATGATAGTGAGTGTTGCTCACCTCTAGGGCATGGAAACTGATCGGCTCAACCTCTAAATTAAAGCTAATGAATGGTATATCACCTTGTTCAGGACATTCCGGCACAACATTAACAGTGACTAGGTTATTGTTAATGATGTATTTGAGTTACTGGTGAAGGGTGGAAGGGATGGCTCCAGCCATATGGATCCATGGTCTACCCAAGAGCAGGTTGTATTCTGTAGCTATTTTGAGTACATGAAAGGATACGCAGAATGTATGTGGACCAATCTCCACAACCAGTTCAATCTCTCCGACAGCATTTTGTCGGGATCCATCAAAGGCATTAATAACTGTATGGTTGCTTCTGATCCTATTGAGATTGATGTTCATCTTCTCTAAAGTGGCATAAGGGCATATATTTAAAGATGATCCTCCATCTATCAACACTCCACCCACCATATATTCGGAGGACAGAACCGCTATGTGCAACGGCTTGCAATGATCAGTCCCTTCGGGAGGTATGTCGTCATCAGTGAAAGATATCACATTGTTATTAAAAATGTGATCAACCAAATGCTAGAACTTTTCAACATCCACTGTTTTCGGCCAGTGGGCTTCTTCCAGAACTCTTAACAAGACCTTCATATGATCTTCAGAAGAGAAAATCAAGTCCATTATGGAAATTTGTTGTGGAGCTTCTCTCAAGCTTAAAACCACCTTGGCTTCATTATGGCCCATAGTGTGGAGGAACTCTTCGATCTTCTCCATGGGAAATTTCCCCTTTGATCTGATGATGGGCTTCATCACCCGTTGGGGAAGATATAGTGGATTCTCCTTCAACATTGCAGCAGTTATGTGGGATGTGGATCCTTCAGCCTCTCCATAATTCCATGGCACTTTTTATAGGCTTACAATAGGATACTGTGGTCTGTATGGCAAAATACTTGGCTTTGGTGCGGCCACTTTCAAAGGATTGTCAACACCTTTGAGTTGAATTGCTTGTATTATGAGTGGTCTAGCAGCTAAATCATCCTCAATGGATATAACTGCTATGATTTCCTTCCATTTTATAAGAAATGTGTCCCCACTCTTGAGTAATACAGTGTCATTATCTGCCAACTGCAAGACACCACTGTCAATTAGGTTCTAAATAAGATGGTGGAGTGCCCAACATTCTTCGGTGTTGTGTCTGCGAGAGTGGGAGTGATACTAACATATTTTATTAGAATTGAACCATCTTGAATGAGGATTGATTGGAGGTAATAGAGTTGTAATTCTTCCTTCATTGAGCAGTATCTGAAATATCTCCTCCATCGGTTGGCCCAGATAGGTAAATTCCCTCTTGTTGTCAAAATCCCGACGGGCTTTGGCACTTGCTCTTTTTGCAATTTTATCCTCCAGCGTTTCATTTTTTGGAGTCAATGGTGGAGTATTCGTAACAAGAGGAAGGAGACTAGCATGCTCCTACCTGACTAATTGGCATGTGACTTGGTGCTAATGGATCACCAGATCTGCCAATTGGTTAACTTGATCACACAGAGCTTTCATCTTCTATTCCATCATAAACTGGAATTGTGCATAATTCCATTTGTCAGCATCATCCTTGCTGGTTTAGGAGGATCCACCACCATAATTGGAAGTCTGTCCACTACTCCAATTAATCATATTAACCTCTTCTTCTTTGTGTTGAGGAAGAGGGTTATCTTGCACATGGGGTTGGTCGGGTTTAGTCACCACAATATCACCATTATCAATCAAATCCTGGATCTTATGTTTCAAGGCCCAGTAATCTTGAGTATCATGTCCTGGAGCTCCAGCATGATAACCACACTTTCTGTTAGGATTAAAACCCTTCCCATTCGGGTTGGCTGGTGGAAGAAGATGGGTAATTTTCTTCTAAGTTGTCAGAAGATTGAGAATGTTCTCAAGTGAGTCCCCTAAGGGTATGAACACTCGAGTGCGTCTGACTTCTCCACTTGTTGGCAATGGAGGGTTAGAAGACTGTGCTTGAAAGGGGGAGTAGTTTCTCCTTTGGATAGGCATGTTCTGACTGCCTTTCTGTCCTTGTAGTATCAAGGAAACATCCTCCTCTTTCTTTTTATGGACCCTCCGGAGGTTGTTTCCATAACTTCCAGACTGGATGTGCTCAGCAATAGCTTTTAAAGCAACAAGGTCTTGAATCTTTCCAGACATCAATCCCATCTCAGCCATTTCTCCGTGTTTGATCATTTCAGAGAATGGGTTGCCTATACCAGCTAAGACTCTCTCATAGAAGGGAGCTTCTTGTATGTCTATGAAGGTCATCACCATTTCAGACTCAGACATAGAGGGAATAACTTGAGCAGCAAGGTGCCTCCACCTTTGAGCATACTCTCTGAAAGACTCATTGGCTTGTTTATTGACCTTGGTAATTTGGTAACGATCTAGAGCCATCTGAGACTGGAAACTATACTGACTAAGGAAGGCATGGGCCAGCTCTTCCCTACTATGAATCTTGGAATTGTCTAATCTGTTATACCACAATCGGGCTTCTCCAGTCAGACTTTTCTGGAATAGCTGCTTTCTGAGCTTCTCATCCTCGGCATAAGATCCGAGTTCTCCAATGAACACCTTTAGATGTGTGTAAGGATCCCCCAACCCATAATACTTTTCAAAGTCAGGAGTTTTGAACTTCTTTGGATAATGAACACCAGGGAATATACAAAAGTCAGCATATGAAACACTCCCGTGTGCTCTAATCCCTTTAATAGACCGAATGGTCTCTTCCATTTAAAGGACTTTCTTCCTGATATCACCGGTGTCTGGATCTTCTTTGAGATGGGTAATTTCAGGGGTTTTGTTGGTTTTGTCCAACTGAGACTCGGGTACTGGAGTTTCTTTGTCTGGACCCTGGGTTCCTCCTTGTGCAGAGGATTTCGTATGTATGGGTATTCGCAGACCCTAAGTAGACTGGTGTAGTTCTTTGAGCAGAACAACCAAATCTGTAATTTGTTTGCTTAATCCTTTGAACTCCTCGCGAGAGACGGGAGTAGGACTAGACTGGCCAGATGTAGCCATAATTGGTTATAGGCTTGTTGCCTTTTTGGACTTTAAATGGGTAACATGCTATGGAGTTTAGTCTTAGGGAAGGTATAAATGTTACATGCTATATGATGTGTCCGTTTTAGGAGTATTATCCTGCAAAACGGATGTTAGTTATTTGTAATATATCATGTCACAGTTTGATATAAAAGGGAATGCATGTACACATATTCCTTCATATTCTCCATTACAATGAGATTGACATGAAATGTAATTATAAGTAATTGAATTTATAATTAATTTAAATGGGAAAGTATGAAGAGACTTCCCTCCGTGTTTGGTTTATCAGAGGCTGACCTATTTTAGGTTACTCTCGTGATTTTTTGGCATGAAGGTCCCCAAATCATCACAATTTACTTGACGGGAAGTTAATCCGGTCTTTCAACTGGATCAAATCTGGGTGGTGCCTTTCCTGAGCCTCTTTGGAATTAGTCTTCCTACGAGTCCATTAATCAAACACCGACAGGATAGCCTCCTGGTGGAGGGACCACACAACATACATTCACATACAACGTGTCTCACCGTATGAAAATGATGACATGTCCGAAGCACTTTAATATCACAAGCACATACAGTGTGAAGCACTAAATGCAGTAAGTAAATGCATTCGTACACATTATTAAATGTAAATGCAACATCCACACACAAGCAGATAACAGTTTTGAAAAGTTTATAGTAATGGCTTAAGCCCTCTTACTGGATGTCCCCAGCAAAGTCGCCACCTGTCAATGTCAGGATTTTTATTGTCCCTTTTCTGTTCTTATCTTTTGGTGTTCTCATGTTAGGTGAGATTTGTTTGAAAAAATAAGTTTTGAAAAGGTCCGACATGTATATGTCGACGATTGGACTGTAAGAGTCGCCATTTGGTATTTTTAAATGGTTTCACCAACTCAACCGAGAAAAGGTTTGCACATTGACCCAGTGGAGTAACACTATTTAACAGGTCTGTGAAATCGAGATTCGTTAGGTTCTGGGGGCTTGATTATGCAGAGGGAAGGTGTTAGGCACCCCCCGACATCTGCGTTACCATGGTGACCGCCACTTTTCAATTAAACTGTTATATGAATGTGTGTGTATGTGTATGTGTGTGTGTGTGTGTGTGGGTCAATGTGTAATTATCTGGAAGTAGTGCTATGCCTCATTTGCACCTGTATACAAAGGGTTTAAATTTTGTATAAAGTTCAGTTTTAAAAAGATATAGCAGTGATGTTTTGTAAAAGAGGTTTTTCAAACCCTTATGCTCAATAGTAATTGAGGCCTTTGATACTTCCATTTTATTAGGTGTTCGAATTGATTGCTTTTATTTTTGAAATGTAAGGCATCTTCAAGAAAACAATATACATAGCAGTGTCGAACTCCTTGTGGGCATGAGAGCCATCTAAGGAAATTCAAACACCGTGAATAATTTACAAGCTGGTTATAACTGAAAATGTCCATCACGGGAACCGAATCTAGATTCAAAAGACTGAATCTGTGATCACATGATTCCTAGGCTCACATGATGTTGCAATTTGTATGAAAGCTGTAAGCAGTTAAATATATATAAAAGCCGAAAATATAAATATATGAACGATCAACCACCACAGAGTAAACTCCATGGGGGATTGGAAATGTAAATATATAAAAGTTATAAATATATATATAGAAACGATCAACTGCCACGAAGTAAACTTTAGGTGGGACTGAATGTAAATATATAAAAGCGGTAAATATATATATAGATAGATGATCAACCGCAACGAAGTAAACTCCAGGCGGAATGAAATGTAAATAAAGCAATAAATGGCCACGAAGTAAACTCAGCTCGACAAAGAATGTAAATAAAGCAAAGAAAAGTCACAAAGTAAACTCTGTGCTCGATAAAAATATATATATATATATAAGCGGTAAATGCACCGGATATTATATCCAGGCTCAATCAAACAGAGTTTGATGGTAATAATATATATAAGTATTTATATATATATATATAGCAGTAAACACACCGGGTATAAATCCAGGCTCACCGAATAGAGTTCGATAATAGTTTATATATATATATATATAAGAAATAAAAAGTCACGGACCGAAGTTCGGGCTATGCACACAACACAACTCTCAACGTGAATAACCGTGTGTGCAGAAAGTGGAGAAAGGCTTTAAGAAATGTAAGAAGTCTTACAGTGGGCCTCCAAGAAGACTTCAAATGGCTTTAATTGAATGAACACTCGGTTTCCATCGGTAAAATATAGCAAAGTATAAGCTCACAAGTGTTTAAAATGAGAGAGCACTCAGTTTATAGTGTGTAAAGAGCAAAATGGACAGGGCTTCCTCACCTTTTCTTCTTATAAAAAGGCCACCCCAAGCCCTCTATTTATAGAGGGGGGAGTCGCAGGTGTACCTACTGCTGCCCAGGGTGCCCCGGGCTCCGTGGACCCCACCATCTCGAAGTACATGCACGCATGCAACGCGTTGTCCGTTCGAACCTTCATAACTTTCAATCCTGGCATCCGATTGAGGTGTGTAATACCTTTTCAGAATTCTATTGTCGAGAGCTACACAATGACATGGGATTAGAGGTTTTACAAAGTCGGGAAGATGGGTCCATGCCCAGGTCTTCAGGTCTTTAAATTCTATCCAGTGTGTTATCTTGTGTAGTAGTCACTCGGGATTTGAGCTATGGTTCTTATAGGACAGTTTTTTTTAGAATGTATGTTGAAATGTTTGTTGAGACGACGCAATATGGGATCAAGGAGGAAAAATGATGATTTTGCCCCTCACCGGGGTTATCTTCGGTTTGGGTTGATTTAGCAGTCGTTACTCAAGGTTATCTCTAAGATTGGGCTGCTGCTAGTGCTGAATGTCCTCAGGGTTGTCTCTGAGGTGTGCCTGACCTCCCGGGGTTGTCTCTGAGATTGGAAATGAGTGCCTCAGGGTTATCTCCGAGGTTGAAGCTGACTTCAAAGGGTTGAAATGAGCTTTTCTGGGGTTATCTCCAGAACTGCAACTGCATCCCTCAGGGTTGTCTCCGAGGTTGAAACTGAAAATCCCGGGGTTATCTTCGGGACTTGAAATGAGTATTTTGGGGTTATCTTCGAGATGGAAAACTGATGATTCCGGGGTTGTCTCCAGAATTAGACATGCATTCTTCGGGGTTATCTCCGAGGTTAAAACTGAAACTCCTGGGGTTGTCTCCAGGATGGGAACGGGGTATCTCAGGGTTATCTCCGAGATGGAAAAATTGATAATTTCGGGGTTGTCTTCGGAATTGGAACTGCTTTGTCCTCCAGGGTTATCTCTGAAAGACGATTCTGCCCTCCTGCAGTGTTAGTAACAAGAATGCAAAACTTTCGAGTGTCTACAGATGTAATGAAGGTTTCTCCCAATGGAGTTTCAATAGATAAGTTAAAGTTTAATTTCTCTGGAGTTAAATTTAAACGTTGAGCGCAAGTAGGAGAAATAAAAGAATGGGTAGAACCGGTATCAAATAAGGTATAGACTTCACAAGAGTTTATGATTAACTTACCCATGATAACTTTGTTTGGGTTCCTCGACAAATGCTCTCACTTAAACTACCGGCTTTGACTTGTCTGGAACATCCTTTGGCGTCACCATCCCAGCTGGACTTGACTTCACTGTACGAAAAAATTGAGCTAAATGACATTCTCTTCCATAATTAAAATATGTTTTGGGTTGTTGCGTACAGTTTGGACGAATGTGTCCCTCCTGTCCGCATTTGAAATATATGACCGGTGGTCGTTCTTCTTCCTTATAAATGGGTGCTGGTGTTGCTGTCTTTTCATCATTATTGAACCTTTTCTTCTTGAAATTTCCACTTCTGTTATTATCTTGGCCATGATTACCACCAAACTGGTTACCATTCTTGGCATGATAATTTCCTCCACGATGGTTATCATTGTTCCGATGGTCATTGACACTGGTATGATTATTATCGTGGTGTTAGTCGTTACCTTTTGGTTGGGCTAACTCATTATCGCACTCTAAAAACTGAGCCATACTCATAACATCTGAATATAAACAAAGTTTGTCAGAAATGAGGTATTAACGTATTTCAGGTTTTAAAGCTCTTAGAAACATTCGCGTCATACCCTATTCATTATCTACCAAATGGGATGCAAACTGGGACAACTCGATAAACTTAGCCTCGTACTGCGACACGGTCATATTGTTTTGCTCCAGCTTGATGAATTCCACCTCCTTCATGTGACGAATACTTTCAGGAAAGTACTTGTCATTGAACAATTCTTGGAACTTCTCCCAAGACATTTTTAGTGTGGCAAGCTGAGTACGTTTTACAGATTCCCACCAATTATCTACTTCTTCACGCAATATAAAGGTGGCAAAGGGAACCTTTTGCTCCTCGAAGCATCCCAAGACACCAAATATCTTGGTGATTTACTTTATCCACGTCTCTGCCTTGAGTTGTTATGGCTTTCCCAAAAACTTCAGTGGTCCCAGCTCTTTGAACTACTTAGCGGTGACCATTCGAGAGTTGCCAGTGTTTCCACCTGTATTTTGAACAGGAGTCTCTCTCGCCTGATGTTGCATGAATTATATAAAGCCTCTGAACATCCCATCGTTCATCATTTGGTCGGTGTTGTTATTTAACTAAGGATTATTGCCTTCCTGATTCACATTATCCTGGGTATTGATCGTTGGTGACTCAACGGTCTCATGTGCTTCATTGTTTATCTCAACATTTTCAGATGCCATTTTCAAACACTGCCACAAAACAAGGGTTAATAGACATTCCACATATTATCCCTATACTCTGACCGACCAATTAAATAACAAATAACTTTAGGTAGGTCATACTAGCGAAGGATTAACTCGTCTCTCCCCTCCTAGTTCTAGTCTCACATCTCAACCATGGATCATATCCCTAAGCTCTGATACCAAGTGTGACGCCCCCAAAATAGGTATACATCACCCATTCTGAGTCGCCAAATATATGGTACAGAATATAACTACAAACTTAATTATACAACTGTTGTATAGAATACGACAAAACATAAGATGAGAGTTTTAACCCGAATATTATCTTCTAGAAAATATCCAAACTCAATGTAGTCCTTATTACAATAATTATCACACTATTTCATAGAATAGTGAGGACTACTATAGTCACTTATCCTGGACCATCACTCCATTCCCCGACTCGTCCCAGCTATATTCTTATTTCCTGAAGAGAAAAATGAAAGAAAAGGGTGAGCTCAACTAGCCCAGTAAGAAATATTATGACTAAGATAATGCAGAATAAATTATCGTTAGCCTTCAACAGTATAACAACTGATAGAATACAGTAGACAACAAGTTTTAAATCAACAACTGCAGCAAAAATAGCAATCCATTAGAAGATTCAAGTAGAGCATAATATCTACTATCTTCTATGATTTAAAAAGTTTATCATCAATTTTATCATTGAGACTCAGCTTAATAAATAATCCACATCACTGAATTATCCATGCACTACGGGCCAAGGATATTCATTAGTATCACAACCACAAATTATCCATGCACTACGGGCCAAGGATATTCTTGTTTTCACCAATGGTCATGATCATGCCAAACAACAATTCATCTTTGCACCCTTGGCCGAAGAGAACACATGGTTATGATCATACCAACATCTGTCCATCAATGCACTACGGGCCATTGAGGACTTTTACCACATCATTTGTAACATTATGGGTCATGATTATACCGAATAATCCCTGGTCATAATCATACCAATCAACAAATCCATCTACGACTACTACCAAAGATGACTTTCATCACAATATAAGTATGAGGATGATGACAATGATATAAGAATTCAATTAAATGAAAGCAAGGATAAATTTTAAAGATTTATAATTTAATTTATCCAGAATTCAATAATATCCAAATTGTTAACATGATACTGCTTTGTGGAGTAAAATTCAAGAATAGTATTGTATCAAAAATAATTTGGACCGAAAAGAAATTAATTTTTATCATGAATAGTACTCCAGGTGAATATTACTCGAGGAATAGTACCCCATGAATAGTACTTCAGGAATAGTACTTCATGAATAGTACTTTGTGAATAGTACTTCGTGAATAGTATTTCATGAATAGTACTTTTTGAATAGTACCCCGTGAATAGTACTTCATAAATAGTATTGTATTTATGAATAGTACTCTATAAATAGTACCGTACATATGAATAGTGCCATATAAATGAATAGTACCCGTGAATAGTACTCCGGCATGAAAAGCTTAAAATTTAACAAGAATGTTCAAAAAAATATCATCGTGAAACGATACTAGATGAAGCACAAATTTCAAGGATATTCTACTAATTTTACGGAGTATAGAAGCAATACTTTAACAAAATGAGTGTACAATTAGGAATACGAAACGAAATAATATTACTTACATACTACAGTGTATGGAAGAAAATATTATTTCATACGAATATTGAACGAAGATAATATTTCTTACGAATACAAAAAATAATATCGTAAGCAAATATGAAATAAATAATACCCCTTACCTTAGTAGAAGGCTGGATACTACAATAGTGAAGTACCAGAATACTCTTCTTCTTTCTCACTATAGATTCTCTCTCTATAATTTCTCTTGTGAGTCTTAGTGAATTGGTGAGTATGAAGGAAGAATAAGCTTCTATTTATAGGAAAACATAGTTTCGATAATTGCACATTTAGGGGCTTGAATTATTACAATATAGTACCTTCATCTATACCTCCATTTTTAATTTAGTCCTTCAAATATTATCAATCTTGCACCACCTCCCCTAATAGTACATGCATGTGAATGAATAGTTCCATATATGTGAACTAACAGTAATTTTCATGTGAACTAATAGCAATTAATTGCTCATTTATCTGATTAATTGTCCTTTTAGTCAATTTAACATCCATAAATCAATTATTATCGAAATAAATGTCGATTTCTACTAACACTAATAATCCCAACACAATGGAAATATTTTTTATCAGCAATTTCATCTTTAATTAATACGAACTTATTCATCATTAATATTATAACTCACAATATTTAACAACGAGATCATTCCCAGGAAAGAGGGGGCTTTCCGATAAGGATTTCTCCCTATTGGCGCGAAATTAGGGGACCAAACCCTTTTCCTCGACAGAACTTTCTAGACATCATCAATAATGCAAATAATAATATGAATAACTTTGTCATCTCAATTATTGATTTAATAATATAAAATATTATGCAGATGATACTATGACAATAATTGAATCAATAATATGAGAGATATTATGCAATAATTACTGTAGCAATAATTGAGTATAACTGAGTGACTTCTCACGTAAGCATCAATAATCAATATCATGTGCTACTATGCAACCACGTGTATTACTGTACTTTTACCACCGGGTATTTCAGCAGTTTAACGGTAAAACTTTCGTCGTTATTTTTATAAAAAGATATTTCTGTCATTTTTTAACTCCGACAATACTTCCGTTGTGGGGTCCACCAATGATTGTGCTGTCGTACGAATATTCCCCGACCAATCGAATATTTTATAACAACTTGCTTATTTTACAAAATTTGTAAATATTACCCACAACTATAACATTATATCAAATCTACACCTTAATACTCAAAAAAATATTTCAAGAAAATTAATCTTTATTCATAAAAGTTGGGGTCTTACAACTACACTCCATCTTTACGGCACAAATCGGTTATGAGAAATCCATGAAGAAGGCCCCCCGTGGTACTTCCCCGTAGCAGCCTATCGATCAATTCTTGAATACATTCTCCCACATCCACATTGTAGAACACAACTGAGTTATTCACCCGATAATGGTGGTGTACAATCCCATATAGCAATCATGCCCTTTCCTTGGTTACATCATTTTGATGGCGTGTGGGCATCAATCAGGCACAAATGAATGCATACCCGCTTTGCCATAATGGCTTAACGCTGAGTGTGGAAAAGTTATTTTTTCATTCGTTCCCGCTCGGGTAACCCATTGTGTTCCTGGTTTGTACAATCTTCCAATCAATTCGTCCAAGTCAGGGAAGCCATATTCATAGCGTCCATCTATCAGTGTTTCCAGCCCAAAGTACTCGTTTATGGCATTGGCATGGAAAGACACCGGTTTACCCCGTACCATTACTATGTGAACAACATGCTCTATTGCGTTGGCATAAAACTCTTTTACTATGTTAATCACCGCTGGTAGTGGCTGCTCTACTAACTGAAACCAATTGCATTCCACAATCATCAACGCCATATCACCGTCAAGGTTGGCATCCGGCTTCAATCCCCGTTCTAATACCAAAGTCTTCTTGTCAATGGTTGATTTGAACCTCGCCTCGGCCCCCACACTGACAAATTTTGTGTGATCCAACTGAGCCCGAGCAGTAGAGGTGGATGGGCGTGGTCTCTTATGCGAAGACATAGTGTTTTTAGTGAAATAGAGAGTGAAAACTTGGTTCAAGAATATTGTCAAACAGTTGTGAGCGTGAAGGCTAATACCCCCAAACTTGACTTCTTTAGAAAACTCTAGCCCAAACTATCAAATAATCCAAAAGCAATCCTTGGGCAACAGAATCCCAAGGTTTTCCAACTAATTTTGACGAACAAGAAAGAAGAAAAACTAGAGTTCAACAATTTATGATTACCTTCAAGAAGAAATTATGTCTCCACCTTAGAGTGATGCCCCAATTTGTGAGAAGTTGTGAGGAGGAAGAATTGGACTTAGAATAGGAGTTTACTGAATATCTCTTAGATTGATTGTGGCTAATTGATAGAAGTTGGGTTGATATAGAAGAGGAAAAAGAAATGTGTATAAGGAGTTATGGGTGGTTATGGGTTAGTGGTATGAAGAGTTGGGAAGAAGTAGAAGAAGTGGTGTAGTATAAATTAGACGTTATGGAGGAGGGCGAGAGTTTGAATTGAGCAAGAAATGGGGCAATATTAGTGTTCTTTTGAGTTATAGTGGAAAAGGATATGACAAACGCGTTTTTAAGATCTGATGTTTCCGAGCAGCGTGCCCCGCGCCGTGTATAAGCCTTGGATGGCGCGGCCTGCGCTAGGTAGGCAGTGTCTTCGTCCCAGGATGGCGTGCCCCATGCCATGTCATAGCATAGAATGGCACGCCCCGCGCTTGGTAAGCAGTCTGTTCATCCCAAGATGGCGCGCCCCGCGCCATAGTGTAGGGTAACGTAACGCGCTCCGCGCCGACATAGCAGAAAGTTTCTGTTCTGGTAGTGTGCTCCGCGCCGTGTGGAAGCCTAAGATAGCATGGCCCGCGCCATTGGTGCAGCGTCTGAGTGATGTTTTTTTTTCTTGATTCCTGCAATCATACCACAACTAAGTCATTACTCTTTGAAAATTAATTATCTAAACTATACTATAAACTAAAATATACTGAATAAATAAAATAGGATGGGTTTAGAGCTTGGGTTGCCTCTCAAGTAGCACTAGTTTTAACGTCATTAGCCCGATGGTGCCTCTTATTTCATGGTGCGTCAGCAAGTGTAATTGCAATGGCTTTGTTGTCGATGTCACCACCTCAGTAGTGCTTTAACCTTTGCCTGCTGAATTTGAAGGTTTCGAGTGGATTTCTATTTTACAACTCAACGACGCCATGTGGGAACACCTTCTTGATCGTGAATGGCCCCGACCATCAAGATTTGAGCTTTTCGGGAAACAATCTTAGTTGTGAGTTGAACAATAATACTGATTGTCCCAGTTCAAACTTTCTCTGTAAAATTTTCTAGTCGTGCCACTTCTTGACCTTTTCTTTATACAGCTTCAAGTTCTCATATGCTTGCATTCTAAATTCATCGAGTTTGTTTAATTGAAGTATCCTCTTTTTTCGTGCAGCTGTTTGATCAAAGTTGAGTTTCTGAATTGCCCAGTATGCTTTATGTTATAATTCCACTGGGAGGAGACACGTTTTTCCATAGACCAACTAATATGGAGACATCCCAATTGGCGTCTGGTATGCTGTCCTATAATCCCATAGTGCGTCATCCAATTTTAGGGACCAATCTTTTCTGCTCGGATTTACTACCTTCTCTAAAATTTACCTCTTTGTTTGAAACTTCATCTTGACCACTCGTCTGGGGGTGATATGTTGTTGCAACCCTATGATTGACCCTGTACTTTGCCAAGAGAGCTATAAATGACTTATTGCAGAAGTGACTTCCCTCTTCACTTATGATTGCTCTTGGTGTGCCAAACCTTATGAAGATGTTCTTTTGTAAAAACTTAAGAACAACATTGGCATCATTTGTAGAGAGTGCTACAGCTTCCACCCATTTTGATACATAGTCCACAGCAAGCAAAATGTACAAGTTGTTGAATGAGGGAAGAAAAGGTCCCATGAAATCCATTCCCCACACATCAAAAACCTCTACTTCTGTGATTGTGTTGAGCGGCATTTCATTCCTTTTTGAGATGTTGCCCACCCTTTGGCATATGTCACAGCTTTTCATGAACTGGTGGGAATCCTTGAGCACAGTAGGCGAATAGAATCCTGTTTGAAGTACCTTGGCCATTGTCCGCTCACTCCCATAATGTCCCCCATATGCAGATGAATGGCACTCGTGCAAGATATTCTTTACTTCACTGTATGACACGCACCTACGAATCATTTTGTCTGCACACTATTTGAATAAATATGGCTCATCCCACATGTACCACTTGACGTCATGTAGGAACTTCTTCTTTTGTTGACGTTTCAGATCAGGGGGGAGGATTTTTCTCACCAAGTAATTGGAAAAATCCGTATACCGTGGAAATTCTACGTTAACTCCAAACAACTGCTCATCCGGGAATGACTCGTTGATTAAACATTTATCTACCCCATCCTTGTCCAGATTTTCTAATCTTGAAAGATGATTTGCCACTTGATTTTCTGTCCCCTTCCTATCTTTTATCTCCAAATCAAATTCCTGAAGGAGAAGGATATATCTGATTAGTCTAGGCTTAGCATCCTTCTTTGAGATTAGATGACAAATCGCCGAGTGATCTGTGTATACCACCACCTTTGTTCCAATCAAATACGCTCTGAATTTATCAAAGGCGTATACTATAACAAGTAACTCTTTCTCGGTGGTTGTGTAGTTCAATTGGGCCTCCGTAAGGGTTTTACTTGCATAGTATATGGCGTGGAATATCTTCTCTAGGCGTTGACCCAAAATAGCCCCTACCGCGTAGTCGCTAGCATCACACATTAGCTCAAAAGGCATAGTCCAATCCGGTGTGATGATCATTGGAGCTGTAGTTAATTTCTTCTTCAATTGCTCAAATGCTGACTTATATTCCTCATCAAACTTGAAACCTGAATCTTTCTCTAAGAGACTACACAATGGCTTCGTAATCTTAGAGAAATCTTTAATAAACCTTGGGTAGAATCCAACATGTCCAAGAAAATTGTGGATTCCCTTGACTGTAGTTGGCGGTGGAAGATTCTCAAATGTGTCCAACTTTGCTCTATTAACCTCTAAGCCCTTCGCAGAGACCTTATGCCCCAAGATTATTCCTTCTTCAACCATAAAGTGGCACTTCTCCTAGTTAAGCACCAAATTCATTTCCACGCATCGCTTCAAGACCATGACCAAGTTCTCTAGGCAGACATCAAAATTGTCTCTATAGACAGAGAAGTCGTCCATGAAAACTTATGCATTCTTCTCCACCATGTCCGAGAAGATGGCCATCATACATCGTTGGAACGTCGCAGGTGCGTTACATAACCCAAAAGACATCCTCCTAAATGCAAAGGTGCTGTATGGGAACGTGAAAGTGGTCTTCTCTTGATCTTCGAGAGCTATGACTATTTGGTTGTACCCTGAATATCCATCCAGTAAACAGTAAAATTAATGTCCAGCCAACCTGTCGAACATCTGATCGATAAAAGGTAGAGGGAAGTGGTCCTTGTGGGTTGCCTTATTCAGCTTCCTGTAGTCCATGCAAACCCTTCAACCAGTCACTGTCCTTGTCAGAATTAATTCATTATCATCATTCTTCACTACAGTCATTCTACCCTTTTTCGACACGCATTGAACTGGACTGACCCACGCACTGTCTAAAATTGGGTAAATAATTCCCGCATCCAATCACTTCAGTATTTCTTTCATTATCACTTCTTTCATGATTGGATTTAGCCGTCTCTGCTGTTCCACTATTGGCTTTGCGTCATATTCTATAAGAATTTTGTGCATGCAAAAGGATGGATGTGAGATCCCAAATTTTATTAAATGAAAGTATTCAATTTTCTTATAATTATTATTTATTTAGTAAATGGTTAAATTGATAAAAGGTTAAAGTTAAGGATAATATGTGAAAACTTTGCAAAGTATGCAAGTTATTATAAAATATTTGATTGGTCGGAGAATATTCGTTTTAACAGGGAATATTCATACGACGGCACAATCATTGTTGGACCCCACAGCGGAAGTATTGTCGTAGTTAGAAAATGATAGAAATATCTTTTTATAAAATAACGGCAAAAGTTTTACCTTTAAACTGTTGAACTACCCGATGCTAAAAGTACAGTAATACGCGTGGTTGCATAGTAGCACACGGTATTGATTATTGATGCTTACATGAGAAGTCACTCAGTTATACTCAATTATTGTCACAGTATCATCTGCATAATATTTTATATTATTAAATCAATAATTGAGCCGACAAAGTTATTCATATTATTATTTGCAATATTGACGATGTCTAGAAAGTTCTGTCGAGGAAAGGGGTTTGGTCACCTAATTGTGCGCTAATAGGGAGAAAACCTTATCGGAAAGTCCCCTCTTTCCTGGGAATGATCTAGTTGTTAAATATTGTGAGTTATAATATTAATGATAAATAAGTTTGTATTGATTAAAGATGAAATTGATATTTCCATTGTGTTGGGATTATTAGTGTTAGTGGAAATCGACATTTATTTCGATAATAGTTGATTTCTAGAGGTTATATTGATCAATCGGGTACTTAATCGGATAAATGAGCAATTAATTGATATTAATTCACATGCTTATAACTATTTATTCACATGTATGTACAATTGATTCACACGCATGTACTATTAGGGGAGGTGGTGTAAGATTGATAATACTTGCATGACTAAATTAAAAGGGGAGGTATAGATGAAGGTACTATACTGTAACTATTTTTTCACATGTATAGAACTATTTGTTCACATATGTATACTATTGATTCACATGATGTACTATTAGGGGAGGTGGTTCAAGTTTGATAATATTTTTAGGACTAAATTAAAAATGAAGGAAAAGATGAATGTATTATATTGTAATATTTTGAGCCCCAAAATGTACAATTATCGAAACTATAGTTTCCTATAAATAGAAGTTCATTCTTCTTTCATTCTCACCAATTCACTAAGACTCACAAGAGCAATTATAGAGAGAGAAGCTATAGAGAGAAAGAAGAAGAGAAGTATGCTACTTCACTATTCCAGTATCCAGTCTTCTTCTGAAGTAAGGGTTATTATTTCTTTAATTTTTCTTTGGGGTCTATTGGGTCAACCAAGGATAATTCTCGAGTCATATGATATCTATCATAACTTAGATTCATGGTCTCCCATGTACGAAGGTTTCCTTGAGTATTTTCCAAAGATTTTAATTTCTTACACAGCTATTGACTGTACTTTTATGTAAAGTGTCATTGTAAGGTGTTGTGGTCGAGGCACCATGAGAGTTACATATATTTGTATTAAAACTCACAGTTTAACTGTGGTCATATTTTTTATGACAGTTTAAAAGTTAGAATTTGAAGATTTGTATTTGGAAATTGTGTTAATGTATTTCGTGGTGACCCAGAATGGATTGGGTGGTTGGACCTGTTTTGGGGGCGTTATAATGGACTTATCCCCTTTATATCTGCAATTGTCCATCCTATAGCCGACTTGTATTCTCTAAGCACTCTCAGCAACTTACTTTCCTGCAATTCATTAAGCGCAGATGCAATAATAACAGGTAAAGTATTAGAATTGTCCAAATAAGCATACCTAAGGTGTTTAGGAAGCGGCTTAAGCTCAAGATTAGGTGGTTCCTCCAATGAAGATTTCATTCTCGCCGAAGCTTTTTCTTTCGTGTGTAATTGCTCGAATGGTACCTTGAATTTACTAACTCGCGACAAGGAATCCAGCATATGCAAGTAATCTACAAACTCTGGATCATCCAAATCTTCATCTCCCAGTAGTGTAGTTTCCAACAGATCATTAACCAAACTTTTAACCACGTCTTCATTAACTGTCTTGTCAATGACATCCACCCGAAAATACTCCTCTTCATCTGTAGGGAACTTCATAGCTTTGAACACGTTGAATTTAACTTCTTGATCTTGAACCCTCATGGTTAGTTTCCCTTTTTGCACATCAATGAGAGTCCTACCCGTAGCCAAAAATGTCTCCCTAGGATGATTGGGATATTTTTATCTTCTTTATAATCCAAAATTATGAAATCTGCCAAAAATATAAATTTGTCCACCTTAACAAAGATATCTTCCACAATTTCTCTTGGGTACGTTACCGATCTATCCTCTAACTATAGAGATATGTTTGTTAGCTTCGGAGCTAGTAAACCTAATTCAGTGTAGACAGATAACGGCATGAGGTTCACACTTGCCCCCAAGTTACACAAACACTTTTTGAAGGCCATATTCCCGGTTGTGCAAGGAATGGCAAAACACCCCGTATCCTTCAACTTTGGAGGTAACCTTCTTTGTAAAACTGCATTGCACTCCTCCGTCAATGCTATAGTTTCGTAATCCTCCAACTTCTTTTTCCTTGACAGAATCCCCTTCATGAATTTAGCATAACTTGGCATTTGCTCTAGGGCTTCTGCGAAAGGAATGTTGATCTGAAGTTTCTTAAAAACTTCTAAAAACTTGGAAAATTGTTTGTCTAGTTTCTATTTCTAAACTCTTTGTTGAAACGGTGGTGGAGGATATACAACTGGCTCAACCTCTATCTTGCTCTTGTCCACTTGCTTTTCCTCACCTTGTTTCCCCTCAACCACTTTGTCTTTACCTTCTTTGTCATTTTTTTAGCTGAATTTTCTATCTTCTGCCCCTCAAGATGTTTTCCACTCCTCAAAATGATTGCTTGACATTGCTCATGATTCCCTTTTGGATTTTTCTCAGTGTCATTGGGTAAAGTTCCTTGAGGCCTATTATTCAATGCAAAAGCCAGCTGTCCCATCTGATTTTCTAATTTCTTGATGGTCATTGCTTGTGATTTCATTGATGCTTCTTGCGATTTCATGGCCGCCTCGTTGCTCGATATGTATTTCAATAACAACTATTCTAAATCTGTATTTTTCTCTTGGTGCGGAGCTGCTTGTTGATGCTGATTCTGAAATCCCAGGGGATAAGATGGTCGTGGAGCCTGCTGATTCTGGTTGTTACTCCATAAAAAATTTGGGTGATTCCTATTCCCTGGATTGTAGGCATTCTGATACATGTTCTGTGGAATTCTGTTGTAGCTACCCACAAATTGTACTGAAGCTGGGTTAATAGCACATTGTTCCGTAGGATGCTCCCCAGCGCACAATTCACAAATAAACGCAATCTGCTGAGTTTGTGCACTCGACAAAGCATCCACCTTCTTTGATAGCGCTGAAATTTGTGTTGCTAACACCGCCATCCCATCTACCTCTAACATCCCAGCTACCTTAGGCTGTGTCATTCTCGTCGTGGGCCACTAGTAGTTGTTTCCGACATTGTTTCTATCAACTCATACGCCTCCTCATAACTCTTAGCCATGAATTGTGACGCCCCCAAAATAAGTCTACACGAACCATTCTAAGTCGCCAGATATCATACTATAAAAATCAAATACAAACTTCATTTATACAACTGTTGAACTATCGTGCAGAATACGACCACAGTTAAACTGTGAGTTTTAATACAAATGTATGTAACTCTCATGGTGCCTCGACCACAACCTTACAATGGTACTTTACATAAAAGTACAGTCAAAAACTGTTTTAGAAATTAAAATCTTTGGGAAGTGCTCAAGGAAACCTTCGTACATGGGAGGCCATGCGTCTAGGTTATGATAGATATCATATGCCACAGAATTATCCTTGGTTGACCCAATAGACCCCAAGAAAAATGAGAAGATTACTATCATGTTCTTTCCAATGGTGAGTCTTCTCTTGACATATAACTATCTCCACTGTCTGCAATTGAAAATTATATTTCAACCAAACTCCAAGATCATATAGGTAGTGCTCATAGATATACTCAGCAAGTGGATGTGCACAACCCTGTCTTATAATAACACGAGGTTATATGTCATTAGACATCTTGTATGATAGTGGCAAAATACCCTTCAAAAGTTGGGTTCACCTCACCCTATTCGGTTCACCAAAATTAAATATCAAATGACGTATACAATACGACACACTTATCTAAAGTTCTCAATAAAATTATTTCCATAGTATTTAAGGAGAACCTCAACAGATATAGACCATCGTTCTATTCTCCTGTTACCCCCGCTCGACCCAGCTACACTCTTATTACCTGAAAGGAATTGTGAAGCAAAAAGGGTGAGCACAACTAGCTTGATAAAAAGAATATCATGACTAAAGATAATTTACATCATCAATAGCCTTCATCAGTAATAAATCAGAGATTTATAACATATGGTAGATGATAAAACTTTTCAACCATAGTTGCAGCGGAACGAGCAATCCATTGGAAGAGTCAAATAGACCATCAGATCTATTATCTTCTCCATGTTAAAAGTCCGCCAATAATGTTTTATCCCTATAACATTAATCAACAATTCATGTCCACAATCATATGAATAACTCATAATCATAATTGTGATTTTAAATTCCTCTTCGCACCCAGGACGAAGATAATTTTCATCACCTATCTTCACCTGAA
Source organism: Panax quinquefolius (assembly GCA_020205615.1). Lineage (NCBI taxonomy): Eukaryota > Viridiplantae > Streptophyta > Magnoliopsida > Apiales > Araliaceae > Panax > Panax quinquefolius. The sequence continues at coordinate 97,148,215 of CM035158.1, read as the reverse complement.
ACATCAAAAATCATGGTTATACCAAATCACAATTCCTGCTCATAATCATACTAATAAATTCATCTTTGCACTACAGCCAAAGGTATTCATTAACAATTCATCTTTGCACTACAGGCCAAAGACATACAACTATATTTTAGAAGAGTAAAGTAAAGCATGATATCTACTATCTTTTATGAATTAAAAGTTTATAATCAATATTTTATCGCTGAAACTCAGTTTAATAAATAATCCACATCATCGAATCATCCCTACACTACGGCCAAGGATATTCATGTAATCATCAATGGTCATGATTATACCGAATAATCCCTGGTTATAATCATACCAATAACTATACATCAATGCACTACGGGCCAATGAGGACTTTTACCACATCATCTATAACATTACGGGTCATGATTATACCGAATGATCCCTGGTCATAATCATACCAATAAACAGTTCATCTATGCACATAAGCCAAAGATACTCATCAATCAATAGTTCATCTTTGCACGTAAGCCAAAGATATACAACTGTAAAACTAATAATTAACAGTCCATCTTTGCACGTAAACCAAAGATATACAACTGTAAAACCAATAATCAATTGTCCATCTTTGCACGTAAGCCAAAGATATACAACTGTAAAACCAATAATCAACAGTCCATCTTTGCACATAAGCCAAAGATGACTTTCATCATAATATAAGCATGAGGATGATGACAATGATATAAGCATTAATCAAACGAAATCAAGGATAAATATTAAAGACTTTAAATTTATCCAGTGTTTAAAAATATCCAAATTGTCAACATGATACTGCTTTGTAGAGTAAAATTCAAGAATAATATTCATGTACCAAAAATAATTTGGACAGAAAAGAAATATATTTTTTGGGAAAATAGTACCCCGCAATAGTACCCTATGAATAGTACTTCGGGAATAGTACTTCATGAATAGTACCCCGGTATGAAAAGTACCCTAAATACCCGAGTGAATAATATTCGGGTGAATAGTAATTTGGGTGAATAGTAACCCATGAATAGTATTCCGACACAAAAGTGCCCCCAATACCCGAGTGAATAATACTAAAGTGAATAGTAAATGGGTGAATAGTAACCCGTGAATAGTAACTCATAAAAAATACCAAAGAAAATGATATTCCATGACGAGTACAAAAGAAATGATATCTCGTATTTAGTATAATAGAATATATAAAGCGCAAATGGATTTTCACCCGCCATGCGATAATCCACGAGCATGATCATTTCCACAATTAAATAAAGAATGAATCTGAAGTATCATTCACCATGCACGTCATGATAATCCACATAGATAGACGAGTTATTCCAAATGTAATAATAAAGAATGGAAAAATAGAAGAATTCACCGTGCATGAGATAGACTGCACACAAAAGTTATTCCCAGCGAATAATAAAGAATGGAACCGGTCAAATGCAGAATCCGCACGCATATGATATTCCAATGTAATAATAAAGAATGGAACCAGTCATGCGTAATCCGCTTGCATGAGGATATTTCAATGAATAATAAAGAATAGAATAACAACATAATTCACTGTGCATGCATGCGATAGGCCGCGCAGACATGAGTTACTCCAATGTAATAATAAAGAATGGAATAATGAAGAATTTCATCATGTATGCGGTACTTTTGCATGAGCAAGTTATTCCAACATAATAATAAAGAATAGAATAACAACCCTTACGAGTATTGAAAGAAAATAACTCTCTTCATGAATACGAAAGAATAATACCCCTTACTATAATAATAATAATATCTCTTACCTTAGAAGAACACTGGATACTGGAATAGTACACACATGTGAACAAATAGTTATAATCATGTGAATTAATAGCAATTAATTGCTCATTTATCCGGTTAATTACACAATTGGGCAATATAACCTCCAGACATCAATTATTATCGAAATAAATATCAATTTTTACTAACACTAATAATTCCAACACAATGGAACTATCAATTTCATCTTTAATCAACACGAACTTATTCATCATTAATATTATAATTCACAATATTTAACAATCAGGTCGTTCCTAGGAAAGAGGGGGATTTTCAATAAGGATTTCTCCTTATTGGCGCACAATTAGGTGACCAAACCTCTCCTTGACAGAACTTCTAGACATTGTCAATATTGCAAATAATAATATGAATAACTTTACCGTCTCAATTATTGATTTAGTAATATAACATATTGTACAGATGATATTGTGACAATAATTGAATCAATAATATGAGAGATATGATCTGGTTAATTATGTGAGCAATAATTGAGTATAATTGAGTGACTTCTTACGTAAGCATCAATAATCAATCTTGTGTGCTACTACGCAACCACGCCAGACATCTTATTTCTTTTACTACCTGGTAGTTCAATAGTTTAACGGTAAAACTTTCGTCGTTATTTTTATAAAAAGATATTTCTGTCGTTTTCTAACTTCGACAATACTTCCATTGTGGGCTCCGCCAATGATTATGTCATTGTACGAATATTCCATGTTAAAACGAATATTCCCCGACCAATCGAATATTCCCCGACACAACGAATAATTTATAACAACTTGCTTACTTTAAAAAAATTTCACATATCACCCTTAACTTAAACCTTTTATCAATTTAACCATTTACGAAATAAATAATAGTTATAAGAAAATTGAATACTTTCATTTCATAAAATTCGGGATCTCACATGAATGCTCCACCAGAAGCTGCATCTATGCTAGTCCTGATATTACCACTCAATCCATTGTAGAACGTGTTCATCTGCAGCCATTTAGGTAATCCATGATGACGTCACTTTCTGAGTAGTTCCTTGTACCATTCCCATACCTCATATAAAGACTCCCCATGCTGCTGCTCAAATATGGTGATCTCATTTCTCATCTTTGTAGTTTTTGCTAGTGGGAAAAACTTGGCCAAGAACTTTTGAGTAAGGTCGTCCCATGTAGTAATCGACCCTGGTGGTAGAAAGTGTAACCAACTTTTTGCCTTGTTCCGCAGTGTGAACGGAAATAAGCAAAGTCTGACTGCATCATCTGACACCCCATTATATTTGAAGGTGTCACATATCTCCAAAAAGCTTGCTAAATGTTCATTCGGATCGTCGTTGGCTAATCCCCCAAACTGAACTGAGTTTTGAATCATCTGTATGGTCCTAGGCTTGATCTCAAAAGTATTTGCAGCAATCGTCGGTCTGGTGATACTTAACTGAAGCTCAGTCACCTTGGGAGTGACATAATCCCTTAGCACTTTTTGATCTTCGGCAGCCATAATTTCTTCCTTATCAGAGTTCTCGAAGTTTTCCCTAGTGTCTTTAATCCACTTACTTAGCCTTTGAAACTGTTTCTCGATATCGTCTTTGAAAGGAAGTAAGTCTTGCTTCTTAGACCGAGTTTGCATAAACTAACTCAAAGAACCTGAAATAGGAAAGAACAAAACAAAAAAAAAAATTGTTTAAGTAAAACTAAACTAATTAAACTGATATTGAAAAATATTAAAATCAATACTAGTCCCCGACAAAGGCGCCAAAAACTTGTTGGTCAAAATCTAATTACGCACAATCACGCAAGTATACGTGTCAACAAGTAATATAATGATAAGTCGAGTATCATTCCCACAGAGATTAGTAAGAAATTAATCCTAACAATTACCAGTTTTATATTAACCCTATTTTATTAAACTAGTCGAATTCAATGATTAAAAATAAATAAAACTAAGAAACTAAAAATACTAATTAAACAACACAACTTAAAAATCGTAATTTCAAGCAAATAATGGAGAATTAGGCTTACAACTTCACTTTAAGTCTCATTCCAATTATCACACCTTATTCCAATTTAATTCACTATCTCAGTTTATTAATTAAGAACACTTATGTAGAATTAGCCATCTCTCAATACACTAATACCATATTAACTTAAATCCACAAATTAGATAGAATTAATCCAAACACCCTAATTAACTAATTCACTATATCTCTATGTGAATTAAAATTAAAAAGAGTTTAATTCCAAGTTCTTACCCGATTACATGCGATGCTAGGTATATCTCTATCCTAACATAAATAATGATCCCATTAAAACACAGAATTCAAGAACACATACTATTGTGATTAGGTCTAGACTCATACATCATCTCTCAAATCCATACAAATCCACATAAAATTGGTGATCAAGCAATTCATAAATTAAGTACGAATCACAATAAATAAACTGAATTGATAGTTTATTAAACCCAAATCAAAGCATGATAATTATCATTCAACACTAAAAATCCTTTGCAAGCCTAAAAAGTAATTTAGCTCATAATTAATGAATTAAATACTGAATAAAGTAGAGAAATCATCATCCCAATTACAAAAACTAAAATTAAAGAAGAATGGTAATACACTACCCTTCTCGCCCTTCAATTATGCAATCTTTATGAAATCACCTCCTTCCTTTGTTCCTCCAAGATCGTCTTCTAAGTTATGGCTCTCTAAGTGTAATTCAATTCTTAGATATGTTCAACACTCTACTAATTGACATAAGTTAATTCACCCCAGCTAAACCAAATCCAATTTTAATCCTTGTCAAGGTCATCTCATCGGAGTTCTAATAAAAATCAAACTCCTAATTGTACCCAACAAGTTTTTAAGAAAAGAAACCCAACTTACTATGAAATAACATCTTTGTCACACTCATATCTTGACCCTATTACATAAATAAGTCATAGCTCCCAACACAGCTCAATTTCTAGCAAAATAAAACAGCTCAGAATCTGTCACGCCCGAACAGCGCGCCCTGCGTCGGGTCCTTTGTTAAAGCGACGCGGCCCGCGCTAGTGTAATAGTAACTTCTATCCATGCAGCGCGCCCCACGCCATCTCCTTTATATTCATGGCACGCCCCGCGCCGATGATGCAGTATGTCCAGAATCGCTTGAGATTTCTTCCAATGCCAGCATTTTGACGTATTCGCCTTAATATCCTGTAACAAGAGCAAAAACCCATCAAAAGCAACATTAAATAATCAAAAACTAACAATATATCAAGCTAAATAAGGATAATCGTAGGTTAAAAACTTACTTATCAACCATCTTATACAAATGACCACTATGTCGCTTCAAAAATGTTTATAGTAATGAAAAGTTTTATTATGGTTTATTCTGTGTATTATTCTAGCTTATTCAAAGTAGTTCACAACTATTTTTCAGTTGTTGAATGAAATCATATGATTCTTGATTTTGTTGTTGAAATGCTTTACTTGCTCGGCAATTTAATGTTCATCCTTGCTTAAACAATATGATTTCAGTTAAGGACATTCGTATGGAAGAACTTATTAAGGATAGAAGAAGGACGATGAAGATGGATAGAAGATCGTGTAATAGATTAAAATTTCTATGTAATATAAATTATTATAATGTAAGAACATGTAATGGTAGCAGAAATTGGGATTGAACGGATAAGATGTAATAATACAGAGATTACATTTGTGTCATTAAGCTTTTAGGTTAAGATGTTTGTGAATGTTGTAGCACCGTGTAACATTGGACTCGGGTTGGAAGATACCCGAATTTGGGGGCGTCACAAGGGCTGCCCTCATGTTCTTTCCTCACACATTACTCTCAACACTTAACCAAATTGGAGAAAGTTATAGAGAATGAGACCAAAGTATGAAAGAGTTAGAAGAAGACCACCATGAGGTGAAGGCTACCCTAGGGTTGGCCATAAGGGGGGCTTCCCCCTCATGGAGGTTCTTGCGCTCACCTCATGATGTCAACACTTAGCCAAAAATTTAAGATGTTTTCAACCAAGGAAATTTCAAGAGTAAACAAGGTAAGACTTTAAATGAAAATAAAGAGGAAAGAAAAGAAAGAAGATGTACCTTCAAGAAGTAGGCCACAAGTACACACAAGTAAGCCCGAAGTGAGGAAGTCAAACAACAATTCAAGCTTTTAAGCCATCAATTGACACCATGAGCACAAGGAACATGTCAAAGTTTCAAAAGTGAGATTATTTTTTAGAATGACAATGTCATGAACAACCGTGGTTATGTCATGCTAAGAAGATTGTTCTTCCCAACTGTTCCCAATTGAGTTGAAATGAAGAATTACTGTCATAAATGGCTATTCCGAGTAGATGGATTACCTCTCTAGCCTCCGGCAGAAGGTTAGAGAAGTAATCTAGAAGTGGGATTCGGTGAGCGTTTTGGACAGGCTGATGGAGATGTAGGACGAAATGCACTTCGAAAAGGCAGTATTTTTATCTAGACTAATATTATAGTCACAATTTATAAGTGACAAATTAGGACATGTACACAACACATGGCGACACCTTCCATGAAGCCTATAAATAGCCCTCTCCTCATTTGAGAGGAGGTGGAAACCTTAAGAAAATTGGAAGAATTGAGAATTTCTCTCTCTAGAATTCAAAAGCACCAAGTTGTTGGCTTGGTTAGCTAAGTTTCATACTTAGTCTCCACAAGGCTCAAGTTCACTTTCAAGGACTTAGGCTCCACGGAGCTAAGTATAGTAACGTACTATACTATTAACAAACTCGACTGTAACGTGAAGTATAATAGTATAGGATATCATTGTATTGTCCCTAACATTTATAAAATTATCAAAAGATCAATGATTAATGGAAGTATCATTTTTTTTGTTAATCTTATTTGATTAGTTGTTCAATTATACTTTATATTTTTTGGTCCTACAATGATAATATAAAATATGTCACTTTCTATTAATTCTACTTGCAATTAATATTAGTAGTTAAATTAAAGTTACACTAATGTACTTTATGTTCCATAATAAATAAATATAATTTATGTTTTCCTACTTAAGAAAATATTTCAATTCTCCATTTTAACATTTATTAGATATCTATTAAGTAAAAGTTATATTTTGTAATGAAATATATTTCTAACTATAATTTGATAATATTTTTTATTTATGGTTTTTCCAAAATAAAAAATTAATACCATATTCAAATATAACTCGTCACGAGCAACCATGCTAGTGAAGATAAATAATCTATTGTAGTTGCCTAAAAATTATCTAAGTATAAATATTACCAAATACAACTTCTAATGGAGATAATTATCAAAGGGATTATGATGTACTGGGATTAGGAATCCCATATCATTCTGATCCAAAATTAAATAGGTGAGAACTCTCATAATTACTCATCATAGAATCTGTTTTTCAGTTTTTTGACTTAGGTATCTAAGAGTACTCCTAATTTATGTTTGTTTGCAAGTAGTTTACTTGATATAAGATTATTAATATTGAGTGTCTTCTTTATTTTTAAATTTAGATTTTGGACTATTAATTTATGGCAGAACGGATCTAAAGCACTCCATTTAAGTAACACTTTCTTTTAAGTAGCACTCTTTTATTAAAATTACGTCGTTTTGGAGATTCTTTTAAAATACAAAATAATATTAAAATAGAGTGGTCCCACTTATTTTTCTTTTATTTTAAAAAATATCACTTGCGGCCCCACTTATTTTTTAAAAGAACCTTCAAAATCACATAGTTTTAATAAATGAGTGCTATTTAAGAGGGGTGTTTTAGATCCGTCATCTACTTTATAGATTATAAAATGACTTAATAGTCTTGAAATTATAATAATAATCTCAGGATTATAATTCTAGGATTAACATAAATTTTGATAGATTTTTTACAAATTCAAGAATGTCAAGTGGTCAACGATGGCCAAACAACTCACAGATAGTCGGATCAAAAGTGGTCAAAGTCAACTCACGAGTAGTTACGATCAACAAACTAGGGTTGATGGAAACTAATATTTGATTTACACATTAATTAATACGTTTACAAGGATTAGCTTGGATTACAACTAACTTGGAACTAAGTGATAACATAAAGAGCATAAATTAATGTAAATTTATCCTTAATTTTCTCATATCTCTTGTATCCTATACGTCCATATTTAATATCGATATAAATTTGTCATATGAAACAAGACTCAATTTAAAATATCTATAAGTATTTTATTAAATTCATAACATAATATGATTGTTAACTTTTAGTTTTAATTCAAATAAGGATTGTTCTTTGATATCCTCTACATTTTAATTGCATTTTAATTCAAATGCTTTTAAAACTCATTTTTTTGTAAAAATCGAGATTTTTAAAAATTTTTAAAAAGTAATAATATGAAAGCAGGATCATGGAATTGTGATTTAGTAATTCATTATTAATTGATATTTTCTAATAAGATAATATTCATAACGCAATCAAATTGCAAAAATTGAGCTAAGCGTGTAAAATCGAGTTTAAAAAAATTACGGATCACCCTTTTGCATAATTATTAATTAAGCGAAAAGATAAAGAATAAAATCATACCCTTGAAGATCGAGCTTCCCTCGTGAACAAGTTCACCTCCAAATCTTTTCGCGTTCAATCTTGAATCCACGGGTTTGGTTCCTTCCTTTGATCAACGTTAGCCACCCATGTGTTTGGCCTCTAGAGGTGATCCACCAAGGAAGAATAAAATTCAAGAAGATGGGTGTTATGGCTAACCCTAGTTTTCTATCTCTATAGAAAAGGTGTACTCTCCCAACAATTAGAATTATGTCGTTATGTTGAAAAAGTCAATAACCCATGCCACCCATAATAAGACTCCTCTTATTTATAGATGTGGGCAACCCACCTTAACAATTAAGGAATTGAGTTTTAATTAATTAATTCTTTTAATTAATTAAGCTCCCTAATCTTATTAGGGATAATTAATTAAACTCCTTTAACTAATTTTCCTTCCTAATCCAATTAGGAATAAATGAGAGTACTTATATTAAATTAATTCCTAAACTCTTTTAGAAATTAAAATAATAATAATTGTAATAATATTAATAAGACTCCTCTTATTAATTTATATTTAATATTTCTAAAATATTAAATAATAAATATTAAGCTATTTAATTTATTCTATCACCATAGATTAAATTAAATATACATAACATATTATTACGATTATGCCATTAACTTCTTAAATAATTATTCTTCCTTTTATGGTGTGACCCTTTAGGTTCTCCATATTAAGCAGGTTGTGAATAAATCAATTAGAACAATTCTAATCTTATTTAAATAAATAAATTAAATAATTAATTTATTTAAATAAATAATATTTATTCTGATAGGGATAAGCCTCCTAGCGATCGGCGACTTTCCGGATAATATAGATTTCAACATTAATCATTAAAGAACCTTTGAGTAAATAGTTACCGTACAATTCAATCCTTCCACCATCTGATGTCCCAATTAAATATAAGGCATGGAATTCTTGTCAAGTCTTATTTTATTTAATTATATGTATTTCGATTCTTAAATGCCTGACTCAAATAATGCAAATTAGAAACTCCTTTCTAATTTCATTACGCCTTAACCCGAGGACTCTTTGGGTTGTCATTTATCGAATCACATAGGACATTCTCTTCTTTTATTAGAAGTGGTAGATTCTTTATTGATCATTCATTATCTCCATGTACTGACTTATTATACCCAAGCATACCCTTTGATATACCCTAAGGGTCTTAAGGAATAAGTCAAAGTATAACTCATCATACACGAGATACTATGATGATCTCAAGTCAAGGATTACTTGTACTACTACTATCCTCTGAGAATTCCTATTGACAGCAAATAAAACTCCATTAGGTATTCCTTAGCGAGCCACGTTCGGTGAACTTATTCTCTAATAAGCACCTACATACTTGCTTTAGTGTCTCCACACAAATGATCATGAGATCAATCATCCTCATCGATGAGCAAAAAAGCAGCGTATGTACCGATCTATCAGGATTCACTAATCCCCAATTTAGTAATCAATGATTGGGAACTATTTTAGTTTTAAGCTTTCTAAGAATTTAGATCTCATTAGAATGATCATCATCATTATTCTAAAAGCATTGCTTAAAACTATGGGTTTATCACATATTATAAAACAACATCATGTAGATAATTAAAAGCCTTTAATAAATTAATACTTTTTATTAATAAATGAATAAGATTATTACAAAGTATATGCTTTATCATCAAACATGATTGGCTTGTGTGCATACTACTTTCAATCTCCCACTTGCACTAAAAGCCGATAAATCATGGTATCTAATACTCTTCTTCTCTAAGTGGCGATTATCCCTTTGTTGGATAAGCTTTAGTTAATGGATATGTAATGTTGTTCATGAGAGTCCACTATCTCTATAGTGATTTCCCATCTTTCAATGATTCTAATAATCAAATGAAAGTGCCTGACACATGTTTAGATCCAAGATGAGACTTAGGAACTATTCTAGTTACGTAATGAACTTTTAATCCAAACAATCAACTTGCGACTTCATTTATAGCTATATACTTTGTCTTTATCACTAAAACCGGCAACTCTTTCTTTGTTTGGAACCTTTCAATTCTTTGCACCTTTATTGAAGGTAACACTTTACCTTAAAGTGGATTTTTTACGTCATCTTAGTGCATGCGAAAAACTTGAGTCTGTTAAGCCCTCTAGTTTTAATTCGGACCCACCATGAATATGTTCACATCCTTAGTCTTGGGTTAAGAACTTTAAGATGTTTTTCAGCGACTTCATAGTGAACTTCTCCGAATATGGTGATCGACATCGGGTCTCGTATATTTCATTGCATACATGATTGTCACTCATGCGACCTCTCTTTTCGAGTGAGTCGTGGGGACTATTAAGAGAGATACACTCCATAGCTCATCAACATGAGACATCTCTTGAGTTTGCCATGCTAAGCGACTTTAGCATCAAATGAATATCGTTCCTTGGGTTAAGTTGAGCATCCTTTTAAATCTATCTATATAGATTTATATCCCCAATTAAGATACTCTTCCCAAACCATTCATGGAGGAATGTTTAGAACAACTTTATCATTCTTGATTGTAGCATTAGTATGTCATTCCTTATCCGTAGTATATCAACATATAATACTAGGAATGTCACGATGCTCCCCCTTGACCCTTTTGTACACACTAGGTTCATTCTTATTTTGATAAAATCAAACTCTTTTGATTGCCTCATCAAAACGAATGTTCCATATTTGAGAAACTTGCTTGATCCATTTCTACGAGTGTCTACAACACTTACCTCATCGTATGTAATCTGGATCATCATCTTCTATGATGTGTACCTCATCATCATCATCCATGATGAATCTATACCCCTAGGTATCTTGGTACTATTCGATTTACGATTGGTTGTGGTACAATAGGTCTATCTATAGGTTCCTCTTATTTGACTTATAGTGTTTTGTGGTTCTTGAACTTTTCAAGATCTATTATCCTCCCACTAGCCCTTTTAATGATAAACACCTTTATCTTAGAAGGCGTGGTGTTTTGCAATAAACACCTTTTGCTAGTAGGATTATAGAACATATGCCCTAAACTTACTTTAGGATGTCCCACAAATCATACATGTCAAATTTTGTCCCAAGCTTATCCTTTGAAACCTTTTCACATAAGTTGGACAACCCCTTATCTTAACATACTTAAGATTAGGAATCCTCCACATCCATAACTTTTATGGAGTCTTGGGGTAGGATTTTGAGGTTACCATTTTTCGTAGATATCGACCATTTCTAGGACATTATCCCGAGAAGGATCTTTGGAATGTCGGTAAAATCATTATGGACCGCACCATGTCCAACAAAGTGCGATTTTTCATTCGGATACATCAATCAATTATTGCGTATCGGGATGTGTCCATTATGAGAAAACCATTTGAGATGATCTAGAAACTTATTGCACAAGTATTTATTCCTTGATCTAATCAAAGAATCTAAATACATTGCCAATTTGTTTCACTTTTGAATTCTTTGAACCTTTCAAATAATTCACACTTGTATTTCAAACAAATACACACATTCGACTCTTTGAATGATCATCTCCTTTTCTTATACTAATTTGTTCAATATGTAAAATTATTTTCATGTAAGTCAAGTATACAAAATTTATTAAGTAATATTCGAGTTCTATACAAAACATTATTATTATAAATAGAACAACAATTGTTCTTAATTATAATACCAAAAATTTTATTGTCCAATGATAAAATGGAAATAATGTTTTTAACAAGAAATTGGAATCTGATAACAACTTATTGACTTAATAGATTTGCCGTAGGCATTGCTAAACTATAAGTTTCTATGGCTAATGTTGCAACCTTTGCTTCATTTCCCACACATAGGATTACTTATATTTGTTTAGCTTTCTACTACTGCTTGGTCCTTTCATAAATCTATATTTATGATAACCAAAGTTGGTATCCAATACCCAAGTAGAACCTTGACTTAAAGAAAAATTTATTTCAATCATGAACAAAAGCGTATTATGTAGAAACTTCACTAAGCTTCTTTGGTTAGCCTCTGCAAGATGCTTCGCATGATTTCTTTCCGGTGTCGGGCTTATTGCGGTGGAAGCAAACTCCTTTGCTATCCGTATTAGTTTTGTTCTTATTATCCTTTGTTTACGCCTTTCTCATATACCTTCTTTGAATCGTTCTTCTTTTTCGGAAGATCCTTTGGCCCCTACCGGTAAGACATGGTCTTTCTTGGTTGGAAAGTGACTCTCAACATTTTTCAATATGTTAAGCAAATCAATCGAGGCGATATCTAGCTTGTTTATATGAAAATTCACAACAATTGTGAAAGAGTAGGGAGTGAGTGCAAGATCAAATCTTGGCTCAACTCTCCATCCATGACAAAACTCGTTGTCTAATTTAATCAAATTGATTATGTTAGAAACTTTTTATTATGTATTTATAGTGCCATTGGCCATTCTAGATCGGAAGAGCTCCTTAGATATCCGATATCTATCGGTCCTACTTTCCTCACCATCAACTACTTGATGTGTGGGAATATAGTAGAAGCATCCATAGTTTCATCTTGTATTTGAAGCTCGTTACTTTATGGATCTGCGAGCATGATGCATTGAGCCAAGCTGTGCATCATCTTGCCACTTTCTAAAAGTAGCAATCTCTTCCTCGGAGGCATTATGCGCAACCATTGCGAGGATAGGCGTATTAAGGACATAAGATAGCTTTTTCGACTATGAGAACTATTCTCAAATTCCTTAACCAATCATTTAATTGATTGCGATTAATTTAGCATCTAATATGCTTCTTGATGATAGTAATTTTAGACATTGTAAAATTACGTAAATGAATTTGTAATTAACAACATTTTAACATACATTCTTTTATTAATTACCAAAATAAATTAGGTCTTGTTTTAAATTGGTATCTCCACTATTTTCTTCAAACTATATTACCCTCACTTATATAGTTCGGCAAAATCTAATTAAAGATTTGCTAGTGAGAATAAGGATCCCATTTCAAATATATATAGCCTTGTGGTGACACAACAAACTATATATAAATAAATAGGTAGACAACTTTTGTCAATTACATCAACTATGCAACTCCTTTTGTTTTGCCTCTTAGATTATTTTGATCAAGTGGTGGCACATCCGAATCAAAATTATCCAAGTTAAGTCGAACCTAGCACTCCATATATTCAAAAAGAAAATATCATCCTTGTGGTGACACACAAAAACAATATTGTTCAATTTTCTTTATAAGCATCAAATGTGATAAATTAACATCTTAAATACTTAATACTTGCCTTGTGGTGACACAACAAACTCATATTAAATATTTAATACTCTATTAATTTTATCATGCTAGAAAGCGACGTTCGATATTCCAAATATCTTTGAGCGCTTAGGACTTAATATAAAAAATTGAGGGGTTTGTTATTAATTTGTCTCATCTTGTTTGTTTAGCGCATGCACATATATATATATAAAATACGCGTCGTATTAATGAACATGCGAAGCATGTTTGCATAATATATAATATATATAGTATAAGCATGCATACATATAGAATACTTATATTCTACCGGATTGATTATGGACTTTTATTCTAGTTTGGTTCACTAGAGCCACCAAGTGAACCAAAATTCAAACCCTAGGGGTGCTGAGAAATAATATTTAAATATAACTATTACATTTAAACCCGGGCTCCATTACAAGCGGGTCTTCAAGCTCCTTGCTCCTTTGATCTCCAATTTTCTAAAATTAATTCTAACTATTCCTATTACAAAACTATTTAAAATAAATAGAAACCTTGATCGTGATCGAGGGAAATACATAGGAGGAGATAGAATTTACATTAAGAAAAAATTAGAGAAGGCGAGTCTGTGAGACCCATTTAATAAAACCCATACATTCATGCATCCAACTAAAATAAAATCCAATCACATTGGTTGATAGTCCATAATCAATCTCATTTATTATCATACACATCACCATATGCATCGATAAATAACATTCATCTTATGAATAATAAACATTTAATATATATATTGATATCATTTAATGGGCAAATTTAGTTAGTATAAAATCTAATTTTTGAATCAAAATAAACTCCTTTATTTTAATCCAAATTTAAATCAAAATAAAACTATTTTATTTTAATTTATCTAATTTTGAATAAAATAAACTATTTTATTTTAATCAAAATTTTAATCAAAATAAACTCCTTTATTTTAATTAATTATGGAATCAATTCCATATATATAAAAAATCTTTAATTAAAATAAACTCTTTTATTTTAATTAATTATGGAATCAATTCATATATAAAAAAAATCTTTTATTAAAGGAAACACGGATATTCTTTTCCTATTCACAAATAAACTCCTTTATTTTGAATAATATGAAATCTTATTCCATATTTAAATAAACTCCTTTATTTAAGGAAATTATGGATTCTCTTTCCTATTCACAAATAAACTCTTTTATTTTGAATAATATGAAATCTTATTTCATATCTAAATAAACTCCTTTATTTAAGGAAAGATGGATTTACTTCCTATTCACAAATAAACTCCTTTATTTTAGGAAAAATAAAATCCAATTTCAACTCCAATTAGTTATCATGGAATCCAATTCCAACTCTAATTAGTTAGCATGAAATTCTAATTTTAAAATTAAAATAAATCTTTTATTTTAATATTAAAATAAACCTTTTATTTTAAGATTAAAATAAACCTTTTATTTTAATTATAAAATTATTAAAATTAAAATAAAACTTTATATTTTAATATTAAAATAAACCTTTTATTTTAAAATTAAAATAAACTTTTATTTTAATTATATATATAATAATATATATATATATATATATATATATATATATATATATATATATATATATATATATATGCAAATATTATATAAATTTCTGTTATATTTTTTAAAATTTTCCGTGTATGTATTTATTATATTAGTGGCCTTGAAAATCATGATATATATGGCAATTTTTTTTTTTTTTTTTTTTTTGATTGCGAGGGCTAATGGATACAACATTAAAAAAAAATTCCAAGTTGCTTTCTCTTTTTTTAATTAAATTCGAGTGAGTTAGCTTTTCATATTCTGCGAATTTATTCCCACGTGATATAAAACATGTTGCACAATTTGTTCCTACCGAAATTCTTGTTACACTTGATTTCCAATTTGATTTTTTTAAAAAGCGTTTATTGAAATTTAAAAGGAAACATGCCACGTCTTAAAAAAAAAATTATGGCCTTATAGAATAAATTTTGCAGTTATTATCAATTTTAATTTTAATTTATTTTATTTAATTTTAATAAATTTTATACAATAAAATTATGCCCAATTAAATTGTTCTAAACACATATCAATATACATATCAAATAAAACAATTAATAATTCGCATAAAGGTTTGGCTCGATACCCTTTATTAGGTTTGTAATATTCAAAAATGATCAAATTGCAAAAAAAAGAAGCGTGTAAAATCGAGTTTAAAAAATTTACAAACCATATACCCGGATCACCCTTTATGCATAATTATTAATTAAGCGAAAAGATAAAGAATAAAATCATACCCTTGAAGATCGAGCTTCCTCAGTACAAGTTCACCTCCAAATCCTTTCGCGTTCGATCTTGAATCCACCGGGTTTGGTTCCTTCCTTTGATCGGCGTTAGCCACCCAAATGTTTGGCCTCAGAGGTGATCCACGAGGAAGAATAAAATTCAAGAAGATGGGTGTTATGGCTAACCCTAGTTTTTCTATCTCTATAGAAAAAGTGTACTCTCCCAACAATTGGAATTATATTCGTTATGTTGAAAAAGTCGACAACCCATACCACCCATAATAAGACTCCTCTTATTTTATAGATGTGGGCAACCCACCTTAACAATTAAGGAATTGGGTTTTATTTAATTAATAAATTCTTTTAATTAATTAAGCTCCCTAATCTTATTAGGGATAATTAATTAAACTCCTTTAACTAATTTTCCTTCCTAATCAATTAGGAATAAATGAAGTACTTATATTAAATTAATTCCTAAACTCTTTTAGAAATTAAAATAATAATAATTGTAATAATATTAATAAGACTCCTCTTATTAATTTATATTTAATATTTCTAAAATATTAAATAATAAATATTAAGTTATTTAATTTATTCTACATCCATAGATTAAATTAAATATACATAACTTATATTATTACGATTATGCCATTAACTTCTTAAATAATTATTCTTCCTTTTATGGTGTGACCCTTTAGGTTCTCCATATATTAAATAGGTTGTGAATAAATCAATTAGAACAATTCTAATCTTATTTAAATAAATAAATTAAATAATTAATTTATTTAAATAAATAATATTTATTCTACAATAGGGATAAGCCTCCCTAGCGATCAGCGACTTTCCGGATAATATAGATTTCAACATTAATCATTAAAAGAACCTTTGAGTAAATAGTTCAAGTACAATTGATCCTTCCACCATCTGATGTCCCGATTAAATATAAGGCGTGGAATTCTTGTCAAGTCTTATTTTATTTAATTATATGTATTTCGATTCTTAAATGCACAACTCCAAATAATGCAAATTAGAAACTCCTTTCTAATTTCATTACGCCTTAACCCGAGGACTCTTTGGGTTGTCATTTATCGAATCACATAGGACATTTCTCTTCTTTTATTAGAAGTGGTAGATTCTTTATTGATCATTCATTATCTCCATATACAACTTATTATACCCAAGCATACCCTTTGATATACCCTAAGGGTCTTAAGGAATAAGTCAAAGTATAACTCATCATACACAAGATACTATGATGATCTCAAGTCAAGGATTACTTGTCTTACTATCACTCTGAGAATTCTATTGACGAGCAAATAAAACTCCATTAGGTATTCCTTAGCGAGCCCGCGTTCGGTGAACTTATTCTCTAATAAGCACCTACATACTTGCTTTAGTGTCTCCACACAAATGATCGTGAGATCAATCATCCTCATCCGATGAAGCAACAGCGTATGTACCAATCTATCCGGATTCACTAATCCCGATTTAGTAATCCGATGATTGGGAACTATTTTAGTTTTAAGCTTTCTAAGAATTTAGATCTCATTAGAATGATCATCATCATTATTCTAAAAGCATTGCTTAAAACTATGGGTTTATCACATATTATAAAAATAAGACATCATGTAGATAATTAAAAAGCCTTTAATAAATTAATACTTTTTATTAATAAATGAATAAGATTAATTTCTGGTACAAAGTATATGCTTTATCATATATAACTTTTGAGTTGGTTCATGATTTATCATGGTGAGAATAGTGTATATTTCTTAATATACGTAATTTTAAAAATTAGAGAGTACAACCCTTTTTTTATAGAGATAGGAAAAATCTTTTTCCTATAGAGATCGAAAAAATTAGAGTTTGAGCCAATAGACCCTTCTTTTTGAAAATTCAATAGAAGGAATCTAGTCGGAGATTTAAGGAGATCGCGGAGAAGTAGGAGTTGAACTCGTACCTGTGGATAAAGGTGTAAACGAACCGAGTCGATCCGAGTATTGAGTTGCTCAGATTTGGTTTATAAAATTTATCGAGTATAAAATAAGGTTTGATTGAGACTCGTTTTATTATCGAAGTCGAAAGCACGATTTAGAATCGAGCCCCCACCAGGTTGGACTTTTCCAACGAATATGATCCGAGTATCATTAGAAAATTATAATTTGAGGAGATTCGAGTAATTTATCGAACTTTAAAATGTGCTCATATTTGACTCATTTATATTTGAGTCGAGCTCGAATCGAACTTTTAATCGAAATGAGTGCGAATCGGTTCTAACTGCTTACTCATTTTTACAAATTTTTACCGTAAGCTCGATTCTACAAGGTATGATTCCATAACTTCTTGTTCTTCGTTTTAATTAATAATATGCATAAAGAATGACCCGGATAATTAATTTGAAAAAAAATTTAAAATCTGATTTTATTTTGTTTCCGCTAATTTTTTCAATTTGATTGCTACTTTGATCTTTACAAAATTTTACAGTGGTTTGTCACCATAGCAAAAAAAGGTCACTCAAACAGTCAAACTATGTATTGTTAGAGCATTAATAACAATTTTTCTAATTAACTCTCTATCCCCAATTTTAAAGAATATATCAATAAATCATTATTCAACAGTTTCCTTATCCTTATTTGACTCTCTATTTTAATTCTTATATAGGATTTTACTCTCCAGTGTGAGGGAATCAAAAGACCGTTCTCTATATATACAAAATGACATTTTACACCCTCATTTAAGTGGACAACTCATCAATCATACACATCTTGACATTTTTTTATTACTTCATTTTCAAATTATAAACTTAATATTGATTTTTAAAAAAATTAATTTCAAACGTATTCAAATTTAAAATTGATATAAATTTATTTAATTTATATCAATATAATTATAAATATTATAAAAGTACTATTAATTATAAAATTTATTATTTTCAAAATTTAAATGAATCATATTAAATTTAAATTTAAAAATATCACAAATTAACTTTTTAAAAGTTAATATTGATCTTATGTACATTTACAATTACAATCCATTCAATACTCACTCCATAAATTATTTAAAATTTAAAATAAATAAAAATTATTTTACGGTGGAATATAATTGATAAATTATACTCTCTTTTATAAATTATAAGATTATTATTAATTTGATGTTTTGACTCTTGGAACTTTTAAATTTTAAATTTCATTATTTAAGGAATAATATAAGGAATCTGTTGGGTACATAGTGAAAAAATTGAATCTTTATTTTACAGAATGACCCAATAACACTGCAGAGTATGGATAAAGATAAGAATAAAGATAAAAAAATTGTTGTTAATACTCTTAAGTCTACTCTATCTTATTAAATAAAAGTAAAAAATAATAATTAAATCCAAACCTAGTGGAATACTTGTTATTATCGGAAGTCCCGACCTGGAATACAGTATTTGACAATTCTCAAATAATGCATCACCATCACAAAACTAAATATTCATTATAAGAACATATTAATATTTTATAAAATCCTAAAATTCAATTTCTTATGTCAATTTTGTACTTTATAATACTTTTTAAATCATTTAAAATATTAACAATTATATTAACCAACTTCTTTAAAATTTAAAATTTTACAAACTGACTAAAAAAAACAAATAAGACTATTTATGATATGTAATTAATAATATTAAAGTTTCTACAAAATCTGAAGCCCCAAATTTCAGGCCATTTACTCAAGCAGCTGCATCTTCATTTCCGTCCAAGTCAATATAATGCAGTTAATACAAATATACAATATAATCCTCCTTCCTATCAAATATTAGAGATGCATTTTGATTTTCTTTAAGTCAATTTATGAATCTTAAATTTAAAATTAATTCGAATTTATTTGATTTTATTAGTACTCTAACTAATCCTGTGTTTGTAAATTTTTATTTGAGGGAAAAAAAAGAAAAAATAATTAAAATTCCTACAAATCTCATTTTTTGGAGGTAAAATTGATTTAATTTTTTATTCAAAATTTCCCCTCAAAAGTGGAAGGATTTGGAGGAATCGAAAAGGATGAAAGAATGATATATTTTATATTATCAAAAATAATGTTAACGCTAAATTTTGTACGCCAGACGAAATCACCAAAATAACAGGTCAAAATCGCGCTAACGGTTGATGGAGTAGTTAATTATATCAAACTCACAAAATACATTCACACAAACATAAATAAAGAGATATAAATATGAACAAAAGAATTTACGTGAAAACTCAATTGGGAAAAAACCACGGAGAGAGAGAGTAATCCACTATAATAATATTGGGAGTACAAGATGTGTATATTATATTGGGAGTACAAAATGTGTATATGGAGGGAGTACAAGTTAATAATATGGAGAGTATAAGTTGTGTATTTGTATTATATCTCTTGTGTGTTGTCTCCCCTAAAACCTAGCTTGTAGCCGTATATATAGAAGTCACCTCCACCCATATCCCACTAGGAGAAGGACTCCTTATCTCTCCAAATAACTAAACACAATCCTGTTTTTTAATAAGGAATCTACCACTGTCACAATAAATTATATAAGGGTCATCACCAAATTCGGACCATTAATTAGACTGGGTTGCACCATGGTTAGACCCAAATAATCACATCCCAACATTGCCCTCCAATCTCTTATTCTCTTATTTATAAATAACTTATAAATAAGAGAGTATTCAAAAAGTTCCCGTGGGATTTTTATCCTCGAGATTTTTATCCGTAGAATGTTCATCCTTTCGAAATTTTTATCCTCGGGAATTTTTATCCGTAGGATGTTCATCCTTTTGGGATTTTTATCCTCGAGATTTTTATCCGTAGAATGTTCATCTTTTTGGGATTTTTATCCTCGGGATTTTTATCCGTAGGATGTTCATCCTTTCGGTATTTTTATTCTCGGGATTTTTATCCGTAGGATGTTCATTCTTTCGGAATTTTTATCCGTAGAATGTTCATCCTTTCGAGAGATCAAAGCCTTCTCGAAGGACGTTTGTCCGACCTTATAACCCCTCCAACCTTATGCCGCCATAATATCCGTCCCGACCCCTGTGGGAGGCTTCAATCAGACTTTATATTCGACGAAAGTAAACAGCCGAAGACATGATAAAAATTTTGATCAACCCATCCTGATGATGCCACTGACCGAACAACGGTTTCTTCAGATTCTCTTGCACGGTATCACT
This sequence comes from Panax quinquefolius, assembly GCA_020205615.1. Classification (NCBI taxonomy): domain Eukaryota; kingdom Viridiplantae; phylum Streptophyta; class Magnoliopsida; order Apiales; family Araliaceae; genus Panax; species Panax quinquefolius. The sequence goes on along the minus strand of CM035158.1, from coordinate 97,127,087 downwards.
GTTGCTTTCCAAGACATGGGCAATTTGGTCTGATCCATTCTGTATAGCACACGTAACTGGTCCAAGGCTTCTTCCTTTCCTCCCCAACCTTAACCTGTTGTTGCTACCATTGTCGTGAGTAATATGAGTTTAGCCGATTTTTGTAACGAGTTTGCTCAGGTACCACTAAATGAGCTGATTCTGACAGAGCCGAGACACAAAAAGGGTCAATCGAAGTGGGTTTAGTCTGAGATTGTAATTGTTGGTGTTGATCATCGGGTATCCAAAAAAATCCTCCATAGTTTTGATTAATGGATCTATAAATTAGATAGGACCCACAATTAGCGACATGTGCAAATAACTTACTATTAAATAGAGCCTATTTTAGCAAAATGGATGGCAATCACGAGTAGTTATAACATTTATACTGTAGCATATCATGCAATCATGTAGAGATTGGGCCTACCAAGTATTCTACATATTAATGCATATTATTATAATATTCATTTGAAAAATAGACAGAGATGGAGACTTAGCTTTTGGACGTATGTCAGCCAAAAATAAATCTGCAAAAAATTAGAAGCATCCTCCTCTAATTGCTACCTCTCATAATTATATAATCAATAATGTGTGATTTTGATTTAACACTAAAATATGTTTTCACAGATTTACGCTTAATGTTAACGCTAAAATTTCAGACACCGATTTAAATCACTAAAATAAAGGCGCCAAAATCGCGCTAACGGTTGATGGAGTAGTTGATTATATCAAACTCACAAAATACATTCACACAAACATAAATAAAGAGATATAAATATGAACACAAGAATTTATGTGGAAACCTAATTGGGAAAAAACCACGGAGAGAGAGAGAGTAATCCACTATAATAATATTGGGAGTACAAGATGTGTATATTATATTGGGAGTACAAGATGTGTATATGGAGCAGTGGCGGAACCAGAACCTTTTTGTAGGGGGGTCAAAATTTTTAAACCAAGCGGTGACGGGCCGACGGTGACGATGATTTGACGTGGGCGGGCGGCATGGCGACAGGCGGCATTTGGCGGGAAGCGATGAATGTGAAGTGTGAACTGTGAAGAGAACGTGAAGAGAAGAGTACTGAATAAGAGAATGTGAAGTGTGAAACTGAAAAGAGTACTCCATACACCAAATTATTATTTTTTTTTAAATGAAACAACGTCGTATGAAGTGTGAAACTGTGAAGAGTACTGAAGTGTGAAACTGTGTAGTGTTCTTCCACAATTAAGACTCTGGTCAACTATTTGTACCTAGCTACATGTATCTTCAGTTTTATCTTATATTCTTACCAGCCTTCACTGGTACATACTTTCTAAAGTACTTAAAGAAATGCTGCAAAATTCTAACGTTTAGGATTGCATTAACTACTGACAATATTTATAACCGTATTTTGAAATTACTATGATTTCTTAAACTCTTGAGTGATAATTTGAGCTACTATGAGATATCCACATCTCAAAGAGTCTTGTAAAACTAAAAAACAATCAGAAGCATAAAAATCAAAACATTCTTCAATCAACAATTTAGTCTAATCAGGGAATAATCTAGTTAGCAGTAAGAACGACAGAAATCAGAATCAGAAATGAAGTGTAATTTGTCATTATAAAGCTAAAAACAAATTAATAGAAAGAGAGAGAACCAAAGTAACGTCGTTCATTGGCGGCCTTGGCTTTCTCCAGCATCTTATCGAGGTCCTCCTGAAGCTTAGCGTCTCATTTTACCAGTTGGTTCACGAACACAGCTCCCAATCCCATCCCCAAAAGATGCTCCCAAGGATCTGAGGCGACGACGGAGCTCCTCGCGAGTCGGCCCTGCTCCTCGCAACCTCAATTATGGAAGATAGTTCCAAAAGCCAGTTAATTTGTGATTACTATAGTTTTTGACATGACGCATGCAATAATATAATATTAATATCAGATCATTGAGAATAGCTTATTGAAATAACTTTTTAGGGTTCATTAAAAAAAAATTAAATTAATAAAAATTTATTTAATTTTAATATAGATAATTATATCAATTTTGAATTTATGATTTTACAAATTTATTTTGAAACGTTAAAATCTATAATTTTGGTATGGAGGAAATATAATATTCCATCACAATTTCCCAAATTAAGAGGTACATTTTGACATTCCCAAATTATATAATTACAAATATGTTTTTTAACAAAAATAAATATAGTACGAGTTTATATATATATATATATATATATATATATATATATATATATATATATATATATATATATGGATCGGTCAGTCAGGACTCCTGACTGATATTAAAATGTTGATCTTTTTTTTAAAACAACTAGAAAAAAGTTTAATATTTTATGGGCTGGAATTTTTCATAATACGAGATTTTTTTGGTGTGATTTGGATACATATAACACCCAAAATACTGTATTATGGTTTCAATTCCAATTCCATAAAATATTAAACTTTTTTTTCTAGTTACTTTAAAAAAAAGCAAAAGAAACAAAAAAATCCGCATTTTAACAAAATTCAGGAGTCCGGATATGATCCGCTCCATATATATATATATGTGTGTGTGTGTGTAACAAAGCAAAAAAAAAGACTAAGCAAAATAATTATAATAAATAGACATTATTAAATTATATCAATTCTTATATTTATATATATAAAGTTAATATAATAATAGTAAAATTTAAAAATAAGAATCCCTTCCGTTTATTACTTCTAAACTCATAAACAAAAATTAATTTAATTAAAAATTAATATCTCATCTCATCCCTTCTTTTATAAAACTTACCGACATTAAAAAAAATATATATAATCCCTTTCCATCCCTTCCATTCTTATACTTTTCCTTCTCATCCTATCATTCCAAACTTGATTTAAAATTAATATTCCCTATACCAAATTAAATGCTCAACTTTGACCTCTATTTTTTAGTCAAATTTACTATTTTTAAAATTAATAATTAAACAAAGATAAATACATTTTTAAATTATAAAAATTAGGTTTAATAATAAGTTGTATATATTTGCTTTTGGCTATACTCATCACCTATATTTTGACAAAAATGGTAAAATAAAAAAAATAAAAAAACTAAGCTTTTAAAAATTGTCAATTTGACACAAAAAAATTAAAAACATACATTTGTTACTTTCAAAATATAAACAAGTTCATATCAATTTTTGAAATATAAGAATAAAATGTCTCGAGTACAAAACTAAGCAATGAAGTGAATGTAGAAATAGATATCAAATGACTAGTTGGAACGTCTCCAAACTGTTTTATTTGCAGAGAAAAATTTAATCACCTAAAATAAGTGTTTTTACAGGTATTATAGCCCGAAAATACAAATTTCTACAAAGCCTTTCAACAACATATCACCAGTTTGCTTCTCTTTAAATCCACCCCACCCCACCTCACCTCACCCACTCCTTTGTTAACTTTCATTGAAAGTTAAAACCCTTTCATCTTATACGGCCGCAAATCACACAACTGTGCAATGTCTAGAAAAGGCTAGCATGTTGGCACAAAAGTTCTAAATTCATAGTTTACCAATCTTTTAACTAGTCGACTGCTAATCAGAGCCTGTAGCGCTGCTAGATTCAGCAACCGACTTTCTCTCCAGATTTACAAGCAAACCGTTATATTTTGATCATGAGAAGCACCTCAAAAGGAATGGAACATTCTCGAGTATCATACAAGCACCCCACAACCACTGGCTAGCTCAACCCTACAAGCATTAAAACAGCATAAGGTGATTATTAAGTTTTCTTTCACCGATTTAGTATAGAAACAACTGACAATGTGATATGAAGTAACATTAGACAATACAGAATAGATGACATAAACAACTCAACATAGGACCGTAAATAATGGAACTAATATGATGCTGATGAAATTGAATGATTTCCAAGTTCCAACAATGAACAAGCCAATACTTTCATTTCTTTACCCCAAGTAAATGAACATATTGCCAACAGAAAATCATTGTTATTATTTATATTTTTTTCACTTATCCTGGAGAATACATCTTTAGTAAATGGTATATGATTCAAGGCTGTGAATTGCTTATACAAAACACATTCGGAAAGTGAAAGCATCATTAATTATTTACTCACCTTGTTGATGCCATGGAAGTCATCTGCCTTGCACCATTCTGTAGTTGAGCACAAGATCATCAGACTTCTTCCATATATAGGTTCGAACAGTGGCTAAGCTCATCTCAGGAGATAAGACCTAGGAAAGACCAGACAAGTTTATTCATTTGAAAGTAAAAGACTCGAGTTGTGAGTAAAAAAGCTAAACATTTTAGAAAAATGTTAAATTATGTAAAAGTATTGATTCTTAGAACTACAAACACCACCCCCCCCCCCCCCTTTTACACACCGTGTATATATATATATATATATATATATATATATATATATATATATACATGTCCGTCCCATAAAAGATTGTCTTAAGTACATTTTTCACACAACTTCAGAAAAACAAAAGTAAAGGAGAGGGTATAAATAAGTTCTCATTTTACCCGCAATGAACCCCACACAAGTAAATTATAGATTCTCTCTTTTTCCTAAAAGTAGCATACCCTATTTTAGTACTTTTACGGGTAAAATAGATTTTATATAACATTTTACATTTGAATTGTGTACTTTTGACATCTTTTTATGGATTTTTTTTTTGTACTTGCCATCTTTTGTGGGACGGAGAGAGAATAACACTATAACTTCAATGAATGACAGATATCATGGCAAACGCTAATGAAGTAATTGCACTAGTGCCTTGCTGCTGCTTAACGTAACCTCCTGAGGTCAGATCTGGATCAAGTTTGGGAAACGAAAATTGTTTGCAGGAGAGGAAACAAACCAAGGAAGAAAAGCAGTACCTCGTTTATCCCAGATTGTACAACATTTGTCATTTACCAGTACATTAGAATGAAATATCTGAGTGAAGAATTTCAAAGAGATATCTAAGGTTGAAAAAATATCCAAATATAAAACAATTATATATTTACTGAAAACAATATGGAATTCCAAAGCTGAACTGGACAGGTTCAGTTGTAATTATTCATCCTCTCGTCCATTTGATTATTTTTAGCTATTGCAAGGAGTAGATAATTTGTCAAGGTTAAAGTCTAGCAAGGAAAAAACTAGTGTTATAGTAATTAATCCAAGGTAGAAACTTTCTTCTAGAACAATACATGCTTAACAGTTCTGTTAAATTTTCTTGCCTTCCTTGGGAAGCATAAGAAACAAAATGAAATAAATAGCTGTATCATATCATACTGATACTTAAAGATTATAACAAATGTTCATTTACTGCTGTTTCCACATCTCTCAAATATCACTTTACCTGATTATTGCACAGGATCTCTATGGAAGGCTTTAGCTTTTGCCAGGGCTTCAACCCAGACCTGAAAGAACCATCTCCTCCAACAGCTGAATGCTGTATCTGCCCTCCAGGCAATCCAGGAGCTTTTACTCCCTCTGGGTTTATACTATCCAATGGTTTATCGAGAACCATCTTTTCTACAACATAGTTAACAACCTACAAAAACAAATTAGTGCAACATATTTAGATGTGCAGATTCGTGTTCTGCTTATCTGTATTCAATTCGAACACATTATACATCCAAATAAATAACATTACTAAACCTCATAACACAGTTATGAAGCTTCACAGGTTGGATTCCGTGCAGAGTGAATTAATAACTAAAGTAAAATGAGTGATAATATTGGGGCATAATTGCTCTATATTTGTCGTTCCTACAATTTTTCTTCCCCCTCTTTCTTCAGTTGTGCTCTGATAAATACTACCTTGCACAGATGGATCTGTTACATCTGTACCTTGCCTAATTACCATCTTTCTTTAAGATGGAGTAATGGTACAGTGACAAAATTTAGTGCTAAAATGTAGCAACTATGAAGTGGCAATGTCATTTATTGTCAATTGGGTCCACAAATCATTCAAGTGGAGTTAAATCAACCAAACTGGGAAAAATGAATAACCTTGACAAATAGGATTTTCTTCTTTTTTTTTAAAACTCAAACAAATGACATTGTCACATCATTTAGTCACCACATTTTAAAACTGCTCCCTCTGTTCCAAAATTAGAGAAACAAAACTATTTTTAAACTACAAAGGGACATGAAGTTCCTAATAGGCCAATACTTTATTCTTAGTTGATCAAGTCATATCACACCACTACTACTATATTTCAATGTTAGGGATAAGTTTTGGAAAAAAAAGTTTTCCTTTTACAAATGCAGATCTAATTTTGGAATGGAGGGAGTAAATTTAGTCACTGTAGCATTACTCCTTTTACATATATACCTTCTCCATGCTACCCCCACAGATCAATCCTCATGCCTATAACTTAAAGGCAAACAAATACATAAGTACACTTTGATGCAGATTCCTCACCATGATTCAAAAAATCCTGACTGCAACTTTCAAGTGGGAAACTAGCTAAGAAAGATGGTGCTACCATTAAACTGACCAATGATATCCGAGGTTGCTATATAATGGATTTCCGCATGGATTGTCTATGATGCACATAAAAGGTAAATATTGTGAACTACAGTCCAAACACACTCAACCTTACTTTGTGTATTCTCAATATCCGAGGTGCACTCAGTTTCCCTTGTGTAAGGATTTGGGCTGCTGAACCTTCACAAGGATGTAAATAGAAGCTGCATCTGTGGAAATTAAGTAAATAAAAATGAGGAAATTTCTTACACTGCGGAGAGCTAAAAAATCAGAAATCACTACAATCTATTTGGCATTATGAAGTTTGGGGTAGCAAGAGAGAAAGAATACGTAAAGTATACCAAATGTTTACTTATAAAATTAAAATATAAACAAAGAAAAAAAGGAAAAGTATAGACAAGGTATCCAAACCCTCTCTCCCACTTTGGATGTCACAGCTCTTGGGATTCTTTGACTTGAAAAAAAAAACACATTATATTTTTAATATAGTTCGAAAAATATATTAGAAATATTTTGAAAACATAAAAATATATCAAGCGTATAATGTATATATTCTTTGGCACATCTTAAAATCTGTGCTCTACAAATCTTAAAAACTACATCAACCAAATTGGGTCTGAGGGAGTAATTCCTTTCCTTCTTAATACTCCCTCCATAGCAAAAAAAGAATTCCATTTGATTTTATTTCCTAGTCAATTTGTAAAATCCTAAAATTCAAAATTGATGTGAATTCTAGGCTGACTAGCTAAAATACCCCACTTTTGACGGCTAAATAAATTCACATCACACTTTGACTTTTAGGATTTTGCAAATTAAATAGGATCAAATTCAAATTGGACTCTTTTTTTAGAACGGAAGGAGTAACAAGTATGAAGAAACAACTTAAAACTCAATTCAATGAATCAAAAAAATTCCATTATATAATTGAAATTTTCAATATATCTCAATATCAAGAAGAAAACATCCTTCAAAAGTTGGTCACAACAGACTCCTCATTCCTCATGCATCAAGTAATTTTGTACTCCCTCAAATCCCAAATTATATGAAATGGGTTTCTGTTTGGGATGTCCCAAAATAAATCTTATTCTATCCAAACACTTTGCTCTTTCTATCCAAGGGTTCAGATTGAAAGTACAATCATTACCTCCTTCAAACAATGACCCATCAAATTCAACCACTGACTTTGGGCGGGAGAGAGTATTCTAAACGCCAATCATGTTTAAAAAATGTACCAAGGTCAGAAAGTTACTTTGTATTTTCCCTGGGAGGCAGGCGGTTACTCAACACACAGTCCAGAACCCACATGGGAAAGTCCTTGTCATCCTCAGTTCCATCTAAGTCTGTAATTTTTTTCCTCCATGGCCCACCTTGAGAGCCCTCAGTAATAATAGAAGGAGAGGAAGCTGCTGAAAATTCGAATGGAGGATACACCAAAGAATCGTTTTCAGCATTCCCATCTACCTCAACTCTCGAAAGGGTAATGCTCCTGGAGGTAATATCCTTCCCAGTTGGAACATCGCCATTGGCCGAGGCTTGGGTTCCAAATCTCTGCCTTCTTTTGGCTAACCAGTGAGCCAACAATCCTTTAAGGGTTTCTCGGGCCAAATTAATCTGCAGAATCATAAAGGTCAACAAACTGAGATAATAATGAATGTACAGCAGACAAAAGGTTATACGATAAACAAATTGCCTTACACAGCCTACAACTGATTTTTAACAAAAAAGGCCCAGTGCTAAAGCAGCTAAAAACAGCTAGATCAATGAAAATAAACAGATAAGACTCCAGAAGGCAAAAAAAAAACCGTGAATAACATGTAGATTATTTAAAAGCAAAAGAAACTAATTAATTTGATTTTCTTTTTTCCAAATTTCAGCACATTCATAAATTTAAAAAAACTAGAAGTATTTCATTCTAGTGATGAAAGATCCCCTTACTAAAACTAATGGTATTGTACTTAACCTTGACATGCATAGCCAAAAATCTATTAGCACCTCTTAACTTGTTTCAAACCCTTTGAGATAATTTAAAATCTATTGGAAAGACTAGGTCTGTAAACGGTCGAATCCGAATATAATGATATCCGTATCCAGGAAAAAATATTTTAGTTGTATTCGTATCTGATATTTGATGAATTTCTCTAGGTACCGTTCAAATTTGATATTCGAAAAACTATTCGAATTCGAATATTATCCGTTTCCAAATAACTATCAATTTATTGGCATAAATTAAAATTAAAAAATTACTATTATGATATTAATATAACATAACACAATCATCAACCATATGATTTAATTACAAAATTTAGAAGAAAAACTTAATCTCTATTTAATAAAATATCTGTATAGAAGATATTAAAAAATATTATAATTTTATAATAAGACCCCTTCTTTGCTCGGGATTATGATACCGAATATCTGATATCCTTTATTCAATAAATATGATTGTGAACGGCTGTTAAACGGATACGAATATACATGAATCCGTATTCGTATCCGTTTATTTGCGAATATCTCTAATCTAATAAGAATAATATCCATTTAAGTCAAATACGAATAATAGCCGCTTTAAACAAATACGAACACGGAGGAATATGCTATTTTCCGTTTACCATTTACAACCCTAGGAAAGACCATCAAATTAGTAAAGAAAAAAAGAAAGACCTCATCCAAATTGATAAAAGTTTTGAAGGAGCAAAATAGTCCTATAAAAATAATGTCATTTTTTTTCCCTGAAAGAGCTGAGAGGGAAGGTGGGTTTCTGCTGATATTGCAACTTGTTTTATTAAACATAGGTAACTTTCACTTCACCAGCTGAGGTTTTAACATTTTCCCACTTAACCACTTGTTGTTTAAAAACCTACACTTAAATACCTAAAGTTTTGAGGTGAAGTGAAAAAGTTATATTTTCCTTCCAAACTGACTGTGCGTGTTAGTAACTCACTAAGAGAGTGTGAGCAATGGTTCTAACGGTCAAATTAAATGATAAATTGTCCAGAATGCCCCCAGCCATCACATTGGTTATAAAAGTCCAACTTCCCCACATTATTTCACCTTATCAGCTCTTTTCTACCATTTTTCAACATCTCTAGCTTCTTTGTAGCTTTGTTCAAGATATTAATTACTCATATAAAAAATAAGGTATGTAGATCAACTAATTTCTTGTCATAATTAAATTTGTTGTCACAATTTTATTGTTGTTAGCTTTAGTTTAAAAGTTGTCCGCAAGGTGTTTATTAAAATGTTTCATCCCAAATTTCTTTATTTTATTTTGAATTAGGAGCCCTGTCTTCGTCAAGCAATAATATAGGAGGGAATAATGGTGATTTTCGCTACATACCCAGGGTATATAAATGTGGAAAGAAAACATCTAAAAGAATTGTCGACTCGAACAAACCAACAAAGGGGAAGTTGTTTTTGTATGCGATGATTGTGACTTTTGGGTATGGTGTTTGCCTTCTACAACCACCTCAAGTGGGACAATGAGTGGCACTAATGAACACCACAAAGGAATGGTACAGTGGTGAGGGAAACAACATGAAAGTGTCCATGTGAGCATAATATTCTACCTACTAGGATGATGATTGTTGAAAGCTATGTTAAGATAATAATGATTGTTGGACTTGTGTTATATCTCATGTCATTCAAGATGATTTTAAGGGAAGAAATGAAAGTTTGTAATGTGTTAGGTCCAAATATGCAATAATTAATCTAGAAGGGGGTTGAATAGATTAATTTGTTTTTTGACAAATCTTGACCTTTTTAAAATTGAACTCTATTTCCTTAAATGATTTTTGTTAAAAATATTTATTTATATATTGAAAATAAAATATTGGAGAATACAAATTTAGAAAATAAAAATAATTGTTACAATAGTAGGGTAGCTCTGCGATAGTAGAGCATCTCTACGATAATAGAGTAGCTCTGCTATAGTAAAGGTTAAAGTTCATCTAAACTCTATGATCTTAAGTAATGACTCTACGAAACGTCATTACTCCACGATCTAAGTCATAACTCTACGATCGTTAAGTCAAGTCACGACTCTAAAATTTAAGTCATCTTAAGTCATGATTCTACGATCATTAAGTCATTACTCTATGATCGTTCAGTCATTACTCTACGATCGTTCAATCATGACTTTACGATCTAAGTGCTGAAATAGAGTCGTGTTTGGTGTTGGCTTGTTTTGTGAAAAAACTCAACAATGTAATCTTGTTATTCTATATCTTTCAATTTTCAACTGTGCACAAGTGAAAATGATAAAGAATTCACTAGGGAAAATAAACAACATCCAGTTTCTAAAAATAAAGAAGTTATCATTGACAACAAAAACATGGAACTTCATTCAATTAACCAAAAGTTTGGTCACAATACTTTACTTATCAAATGTTTGGCCAAAAATACCAACTGTACTAGAAGACTGATTATATCCAAATATTTGGCCATGTCAAATTGTACTCAAAATGCTGTCCATATCAACTGTACCCAAAATACTAAACTGACTATATGAAACTATACCAAAATTACTTATCTAGCCATATCAAACTATACCAAAAAATAGCAACTATACCAAAAATACCAAATATAGTGACAGTCAACATTTAGATAACACTAGACTATCAAAAGCCATAAATGACCCAAGGCAAAATCAAAGTCTTAATTCCCCTTCCTGCCTTTTTTTTGGTGAAACTAATCTACCCTTGGATATTAACTTCCTCGATGTTGGTTTGTTCTTAATGTTGGTTCTGATAGGCTGTGAGCTTGACATAGGGTGAGAAGCTGGATTACTCCATATTGTAGACAAATTTGGACCAGCATTAACCCACTTGGGATTAACCCAATCGAGAAAAAATGGATAACAAATAGACAAAAGGTTACCTCAATCCCACTTCCTGCCTTTTTTTGGTGAAACTGATCTACCCTTGGATATTAACTTCCTCGAGGTTGGTTTGTTTTTGACGTTGGTTGACATAGGGTGAGAAGCTGGATTACTCTACAATAGACAAATTTGGACCAGCATTAACCCACTTGGGATTAACCCAATCGAGAAAAAATGGTTAACAAATAGACAAAAGATTACCTCAATCTGCAGCAAACAAAAAGCTCTTGGTACCGACTACTCCTCAGCTCCAAGAACCAATTTTTATCACGAACTCACTGGATCAAGTCTAAAACTCTAAGAGCCCCTAAATCACCATGCAATCCACTCATATTTGAAGAAGATTTAATGAAACCCCAAAATCGCCTAATTTCACTCTCTCCAAACCCTAGATCCCACGACACAACTGAGCCTCATTTCTGCCTTTTTCAATTTATATACGAAGGGCAAATATGTCTTTAGTCATTTAAAGTCATGGCGTTAACACAGAAAGCACTTTTTCACTTCATCTCAAAACCTCAGATCAGGTGGTTTAAGTGGAAAAATGTTAAAACCTCAGGTGATAAAGTGAAATTTACCCATTAAACATTCATGATTGTGTCCTTAAGTTTAGTGATAAATAACATTTCCAAGGGCTGGAATAAAGAATCCTAATCTTTGATAATTTTGTCATCATCCAATTATTTTACCACTGATTAGCTTTCAATTTGCCTCTGACCATCAAATGAAATGTGAATAACCCGAAAGACTAATATGCAATGACATCAAACACGCAAAAGAAACAGTCAGTACCAATTCAACAACTACTGCTGATCCAGAATAATTAAAAGTATACTACAAGCAACCTCTACAATCTAATGTCAGAGAGGAGGAAGGGAAGGAGTGGAGGGACATATTTGCAGGCATACCTTGTCATCCTCAGCTTTCCCAACAATGTTAAGGTCCGCTGAATACATCTCAGCAGAGAAGCACTGTGGGGTATCTAAATGTACAGACAAGCTTCCAAGCCTGGTATCTACAGTGAACCATGCAGGAATACTTACCTGGAGAAGTAAAAATATGTCAAAACAAAGTCAACAAAGATATTGGACCTAGTGAGAAAACTCTAAAAACTTATAAAGCAATCCCTACCATCTCAAACAGTTCTTCCTTCTTCTTCTCAAATGATACCTAAAATAATAAAATTATATAAACATGATAAGCAATTGATAATTAGACATTGAGCCCTGAAGAAAATATAAATTCATATTAACCACATATCCCTAGTAAGGCATGAGCAAATTCCTGACTGATAAAAATCTGTATTCGCGCAGGAATATATCAAGTTAAAAGAAAAAGGTAAACAACCTCTCCATAGTCCTCAATCACAAGGCCCCTTGTAATCTCCCACAGCTTCACTGAACCAGCAGTATCCTACAAAGTATTTGACACACAAGTTTACAGGAATACAAAGAAGAACACGTGGAGAACTAAGAAAGAGAGAAAGGAAAAAAATCACAAGTGTAACCAAATGAAAAGTGCCACATTACCTTTGTTAGAACATGCCTTCTATTGTTTAGAATTTCATGCTGCACAATTCCTCGAGTTCCAGGAATGCTAAGTGATGGTTCTCTATATACGGGAACCTACAACATCATCGAATTATTTGGTTGTCTGGTTAAGAAAACTCAATATTCCATGCAGGAAGACAAGTCAGCAAAGAAACTGGCCCAAAATTAAGAGGAGTTACTATAATACTGATAGGAGTTTTATTAGATAAGGATTATAGCCCCTGTAGAATTCCAAAAGCTAACAAAACTGTTTCCTATATTCAACTGAAACATTCCTTAAAGATTTCATGTACTTGGTGCCCCTAGAAGTTTTTATGTAGATTCAATCAATTATCAAGATAAACAAGTCCTTGAAAACGAGAAAAAAAAAAATTGAATAATGATTAAGCCTAAAACTACCCTTTTTTCTTTCCTTTCCTATTTATTTCTTGTTTAGAAATAGTCAAAGGAAGGGCTAAAACTACCACAATCCTCCTCTAAGAAGAAAAGATTCAGGTTCAAGGATTAAGGTTGCTACAAATTACAAACATCAACACGTGATACGGATACGACACAGATACGTTGTACAGATACAACACAAAAAATGATATGGCATTTTCAGAAAAAAGTAGGATACAATACATTGAAATTTTACATATATATGTATATAATAAAGAATTAAATTCCCTCCGTTTCAAATTATAAGATCATTATTGACTTTTGAAAATCAATTTGAAACATTTTCAAACACAAAATTGAGATGATTCATTTGAAATTATAAACAAACAAAACTTACAATGAGTAATACTTTTTACCATAGTTGTTATGACATTGCCTAGGCATGTCCCGGCAATGGAGAGAATGGTATGGCACTTGTCAGCGCCTTGGAGCCTCTGGCCCAAGACTTTAAAATATGATTATATCCATCACCATGAGTGACCCATCGATTAAAAACAAGGGATAAAACCCTAAAATAAAAAATCAAGACTTATCTACCTCCGACACTTCTTCGATCACTACTCTTCCTCCGACACTTCTTCGATCGCGGCTCCTCTTCCTTGCCTCTTCCTCAACTTCAGCTTCGGCAGACCCATCATAGCCCCCATAGCAGCTCCATAGCAGCCCCATTGCAGGCAACTGCAACTCGTAGCGACTCAGCTGCTGAGTCGACTCACAACCCTTAGTTTCTCTTTTTCTCTCCTTCAATTGCAGCGAACCAGCCCTCCTACCCTCTCTCACACAGCCACATTTGTTTCTCTGCTCCTTGTTTCTCTGTTTAGATTATGACAATTTTCTTGTTTTTCAAGTTTGTTTAATACTTTAATTAATCTTTTAGGAATTGATATTTTCACAAGTAAATTTGATAGTTCCACAAGTTCCTCCTCGCATGAATAATAAGTGGAGTCCACCCTCGTGAGAGAGAATATTGTGAAACTAACACTTTTACTTGTGAAAATATCAATTCCCTATCTTTTCTTTTAATATCTCTTTACTTTCTTTACTTTCTTTGCTATTGTTCCAAATTGTTATATTAAATTATTGGTAAAGATTATTTTATAAAAACACTTTTATGTAAATAAAATATTGATATATTATATTAAATTATTATATTGATATAAGATTATTTTACTTCATTTTACTTATTGTTCCAAAATGTTATATTAAATTATTGGTAAGAAAAAATGTAAAGGTTGAGAGTCAGGAAGCATCCTAAGCTTTAAAGGTCAACTCTTCATGTTAATAAAATACTATATGTTCTACTAGTTTTTAATGTCAAGTGTTTTATTTTTGAATTGTTATTGCCAAGTATTTATATAATGGTATTGCATAGTGCTATGTTTTGGGTTTTAACGTATATTAAATTTTATTGTCAATATAGTTATAAAGTAAAATAAATAATATAAATTGCACACTATGAACGACTTGTCCCCATACGGACGCCATGGTGGTCGGCTACCACTATGCCTGGCGGTGACAACTATGCTTTTTTCATAGTTAATAATTTTCATCATTGTATTAACTAAACTTAAAGAAATTACATAGTTAATAATTTTCATCATTGTATTAACTAAACTTAAAGAAATTCATGTCAATTTTAAGTTCGAAACGTCTTAAATTGACTTCAAAAAATCAATAATGATCTTATATTTTGGAACAGGAGTATTACATAACCATACACAGATAGTCAACTTCAAAGTTTTAGTTCATTTAAAATAATAGCACCTACTATGACATAACCAAAAGGAAGCAACTTAACTTATCGTATCAAATATCATCAATTTCTCCTAGTCCTAAGACTTATTGACTAGCATCGAATTTATCAAACATTACACCATAAAACCATAATCATCAACAAGTCACAACGCAGTAAACTAAAAACAAGATGGAGCAAGCTATTACTATCACTGGACAAGCTATAGCATAACATCCAAATTCCCTTGCGTATGACATAGTATCCGCAAGTATCCGGAAGTGTCTAAAATTAAAAACATTAAAAATAATAAGTTGGAGTATCCAAGAATATCAGACATATGAAAGTATCTGTGGGGTATAAATGTCTGACACGTGTCTGACACGGATACGTCTACCACTGAGAAGTATACGTGCGAATTCGGTAGCTCAACAAATCTCAGAAAGTGGTGATACGAGTTAGGTGAGGAAGAATTTGGAACTTATTTAATTTAATAAATATTATAAAATTAATAAACATAAATATATATACATACACATAAAAAATGTGAATATACACACATAAATAAGTATATATACACATAACATTAAAATTCAAAAACCAATAATCCATAGACTTAAATATTCAATTTAACAAATATTACATTGCTTTTGTTAATTATAGAGACCCCCAAATTATAAACCTCTTTGTTAGTCCACAAATTATAGTTGTTTTTCACGTTTAGTCCCCTAACTATTTTTTCACGTATTTCGCCCTCAAACTATATAATTCTTTCATGTAGTCCCAAAATATAATATCTTTTCCACATTTAATCCCCAAACTATAGTTGTTCATGTTTAATCCTCAATTTATAGTTATTTTTCATATTTAGAACCCTTTAATTGCTCTATTTTTGTAAGGTTGGACAAAGATTATAGAAATAATAAAGTCTAAGGACGAAATACGTGGAAAAAATAGTTTAGGGACTAAACGTGAAAAACAAATATAGATTGTGGACTAATAAAGAGGTTATCCCTTAATTATTATTTTTTAAAAACAAAACAAAACGAAAATCATAATACCGAAGAGATCATGTGATTGAGAAAAGAACAGGTAATAGGAGAAGAAGAGAAGAGGTACCTCAATTTGATCCGAAGAAGAGAGGCAAAGAAATTGTGACTGAAGAGATTAGGGATTTAGGTAATTCATTATTGTCATTAGATATGGCACCCATTCAATTGCGAAAACTACAGTCATTTATTCATTTTTGTTTTGGTAAAAATTACAAAATTGTCATCCCCAAATGCAAAAATTCCCATCACATATCTTGGACACGAATACAAACTGGGTTTTTTTGTCAATGTTCACTAAATCAATCAATGTTGAGTCCGATCAAACCCAGGCGAGCTGGATTCTCAAGTTCACCCACCAATAAAAGATTCATTGCTTCTTACATCCTCTTTAATGTCATCCACGCCTAGACATAATTGACACAATAATGATACTTCTGCAACATCAACCAACAACTCAAAGGTAATCCCAACTAGTCGTCATTTAAGAACTTTAGGTTACATTGATTCATTGATTTGAGATTGGATTAAACCCATCAAAACAAAATATTCTGTCCAGTGAAAAAACTAAGAATTTAGATTTGTAAATTTAGTTAAATCCTCAAATTTAATCATTTGGTATTACTATTAAAAATTTTAGTTTCAGACTTTAATATTGGCATCTAAATTGTAATTAATAACCAAACTGAACAATCTTATATCTTGTCATCCGAGCAAAAGAATTTCAATTTCATAGAGTTTGAAATACAAATCCCAAAACCAAACAGAACCTTAGCTGATAAAAAAAGATCAACAATATTCATAACCTTTTTAACTTGATCTTTTATAAGAGTAGAATCATTCTCTTATACAATCTTTTATAGAGTTGATAGCAGTCATTCCCTTGTACAATCTTTTATCTCCTAACTTGCTAGCCAATATATTATGTTAATGGATTGTTTTTGTCACTTCGTAAATTATTAAGTTGCTTCACATTAAAAAACTACGAGAAGCACTTTATAAAATTTAAAAAAAGATAACAGTATATAAAAAGATCTCTAAGAGCATAACATTGAGGTGTCCATTATCATGATATAACTATCAAAACATGATTCCAAACATACAACAAAAATCTAGTTCAGAAATTTCAGGAAAAAAAAAATTACTATCTTGTAAAAGTAGCAGTATCAGAAAATTATATCTCATTCTGGATTAATGATAAGGGGGATTTTAGTATTTTGAAAATGTTAACAGACGTTCACTATCGCAGATCCACAGATATACATGCATATATACATACATATATATATGATAGGCAAGGTATCCACTAATTTTTTTCTTATTAGATACAAAAAAGCAAAGAAAATATTAATAGTATTACCACGATAACAGAATAAAGTTAGTTAGGTGGAAAATTATAGAAGAGAACACGCTAAACAGTAGACTCATAAAATCAAAAAGAAATATTTGCAAACACCATCCTAACAACTAAGCCATAGGTTCAGATATTATGCAACAAACTAAGAGAATAGAAATAGAAAATGATATATACCTAATTTAGGGCTAACCACAAACAGAACAAGGACGGACTTGCGGATGAATCTTTTTTTCTTTTTTTTTAATATGTAAGCAATTTCATTAAAGTAAAATAAAAAGGGGATAAACCGAGTTTTTAAGAAAAGGTTGGATAAACATGACTCACTGGGGTAGATCCTTCTAAAGAAGCCCTTGCCCTTGAGAATGACAAATTTCCAGCCAGGAACGAGCCGCCCTTTTGAAAAGCCTTATGAGGATTACGAACCTCAGCTGGCCATCTGTGTACTGAAGAATCTGCGGTCGCAGCCCAGATGCCATCATCATGCAATGCCAACTGTAGGATGGGATGTTCCTTTGTGCAAAGCAAGATACTCTCCCTTGTAGCCAAGTCTGTCAAGTACAACTGTAGACAGCAATAGTAAGACATTCAAAATGATACTTGTTAGAATAAATAACTAACGGGGAATTTTATGGGTGGTTTGCACTCACAGAAAGATCTCTCCCACCACTATAAACATGACTAAACGTGGGGGTACTAGCAAGTGCCCAAACAGAGTCTGTATGCACAGCGTATGAATGCACACAACGCTGTTGGCCGAGATCCCATAGTCTACAATGAGAAGAAGAATAGATGGTTAAGTACATGGAGAACAACTGAAAAGCCTCACTGAGCTGACTTTGTTACAACATATTTAAATGTAGAAAGAGGAAATATTCCAGCTAGATCTACTTCAGAATTTACTTTGTAAAACTTTATATTGACTTTCATGCATTATTGAAGGGGTGAGATGTCAAAACAAGAAGAAAAAAAATCCCAAAACAAAGATAATTAAACAACACTGAAGTCGAGTAAGTTTAAGTTTTTGGCCACAAAATATTCAGAAGAAATGCTGCTAGAATTTCTACCAGTGACTTTATATTTTGGTGCTACATAAGGCTTATATAGTAAGCATAGGGTCGTGGAAGAACGATTTGGTTGCTTGTAAAGTCCCGTACATAATTATACCATTACTTTATTGAATTTTAACTCCTTGGTTATTAAAAATTACATAATTTGAGTTATAATAAGATTTATAATGTGTTATTATTGGGCCTTGTAAGTAATGAGTACTAAAACATTTTGGGCTTTCTTGACAATATAATTTAAGTAAAAAATATAAATGACAGAATTAGATTTAGAAGTAAGACCCTAACTAAAATACGAAAAACAAATATTAACAAAAACAGATGTGAAGAAAACATGTGAATAACAAGTTCTTGATCAATTTTAATTTGATTTTAATTTTATAAAGTATTTAGGGTTAATAAAAAGTGGACATCAGTTAATACAATTATATTGTTTAGTAACTTACAGATGATATTTTTTGACTATTGAAATGAGAATCATCACGATATTGAACAGAAATCTCGAAAAATATTATTATAAATATTAAGCAATAGGAAGAAGTGTCTTTTATAATAAAACTGTTTTTAAAAAGTATAAAATATCATTTTATATATAACATAAGATCAAGGAAGTGTATTCAATTACATAAAAAATATCGATTTTATATGATAGCTCACACAAAGAAGCCTTTATTTTATTATATTTTATTTTTTTATAAATTTTTAGGTAAAAAAGCTGCTTAGGTTGGTGTGTTTTCTGTTTGAAAGGTGAAAAGAAAGTAAAATGAAAAAAAAAATTAAATTGCACAACAAATATGTCTGTTTGGGGTAAAGAAAGAAATGATTGCTACAAATAAGTCTTAAGTAAGTCCCACATGCTCATTAATTGACATAAATAGGTATATATATAAAAGGAAAAGGGAGTATGTGTCTTAGACACCCACAAGCATGTGTGTCTCCTGCACCTAATACGACGTAATTTGATAAAATCTCTTAAAATAATAGGACACACATAAAGTTGTGTGTGTCTAGGACACACGGTCCTTTTTCCCATATATAAATTACACAAGACCTAAAGTTTTTTATGATTTCTAAAATGCCAATGTGATCCCAAGGTATATGTTCTTATGGGTTCTGAAATACTACAGAATGTGGTCATGAAAATAGTAATAAGACAATATGTGTCGTGAGACTCAACAGGCAGTGATTGAAGTTTTTAGTTAATGGGATACAAAGGCCATTTACTGGTACTGTTATTTATTGAAGTGATTTTGAATCTATTGAATTACATGTGCATAGACATGTAGAAACCCTTAAATAGTTCAGTGAATAACTCATTATAATGATTTGCAGTTGGTGATTTTTTTTAGTTGGCTCACAAGTTTAGACAGGGTTGTATTTAAGGTGCTTGTTATAATGCCTGCGTCAGCACATTATATTAATAGGCAGCAGGTTCAGGGTGTAACTATTTGCCGTACTTTTCCAATGTGAACATGAGACTTTTACTTGAGTTTGGGTTAATAATTAGGATATAAAACCTAAATAAAATCTAGTTATGCATGGACCACTTTAGGAATTTAGCAATAATTATGATATTTAATTATATTCACTTAGATTTAGTCAAATTATTTTAGAATACATATATTGATATTAAGTGAATACTTCTATTGGTGAATAAGGTCTCGTGCTTCAGATCATTTGGAATTGGAGGTTAAGCTTTTGTAGGTTCAAATGTACAGTAATTGGTTCTTCTCACTTGTGATTCTATTACGCTATATTTTATACTTTGATTTTACTGAAAAAATATAAATGTGTTTTATTGAGTAAATGCTTTTATTCAAATGCTATTTATAAAATTGGGATTAAGTTGGTATTCTAGTGGGGCATAAATCCATCCCCCGCTAACCCTGGTTCAAACCTCACCTTCCCCCATATGCATTTAGAGATTTCCCCATCACAAGGGTATATGCTATGGTATTTATAGATTTTCTTGTGACCCAGTCTCAGGGGTATATGAGATGGTTTACCTAGTTACAAGGATAGATGTGTTGGCTATTAATTTTTTACATGATTTTCAACTTTTATTTAACAGTTTTGAATTGCAAATTATTTATGAAACTTTTTGTCGATATTTTACAATTTGTAATTAACCCTGGTCGATGAGATTTGTTGCTTACTCAGCTGCCAGCTCATTCCACCTTTTGTTTTTTCAGATGAATTTAACATATTGATGCGGGAGACTGCTAAGAAGGTAGTACATGCTATAGTTGATAGTAGTATTTAACTTGAAGATGTTTTAAAGTCATTAGTCTTATTATTTTCATACTTTATCATACAATCTCTATAAACGGTTTTGCCTAGTAACTAATGCCTATTTATTTCTCAGTTATTGTGTAAATTTCTACAAATTTGATGTTGGATTTTTATTTGGAATTCCTTTAGTAGCTCTAAACATGTTAATATTATTTATAAATTGAGATGAATTATAATTACTAACAGATAGCAATGTACAATTTATGAATGTGAAAAAGAGGGGGGGAGTCAACATTCCTCGTGTTTGTAAGTTATGTAAGGTTCGTCAAATATCACCCTCCTTGATCAATATTTCGTCAGGGACGTGACAGAAATTCTAAGGCCCTCCTTGATCTATATTTGGTCAGGGACGTGACAGAAATTCTAAGGGAGGATAAAGGAGGTAATAGTAAACAAATCAACAAGACTGATTTTGGAAAGGATCTAGGGCACAACAAGAAGAAATTTCCAAAAAAATGTTGACATCTTAATAGAGTTGAATATTGCATAATCCTAAAAGAGCTTTAGAGATGATGATCAATTATTTGTACTACATTTATTGAAGTAGAATTTAAATTAGGCTTCAAGATACTGCAGCCAGCCAGTTCCTGACCTTCCCTTCAATGGCTTTAGACCTAAATCTATTCTCCACCAAACACAGAGGGAAATTAGATAATAATAACTAATTATAAGAAAAGAAAAGGAAACAGCACCTGATATGTTCAGTCATCTTCTAAAGCTAACTCCTTACACTGGTAATCCACTCTACAAACCTAGGACAGATTTCCTTTCCTCAATTTGTAACTAACCTTGGGGTGCAATTAGGGGGAACAGGTAAGGTCTTCAATAAATTCAAACTCAGAAGAGATTTCATTTTTAACTTGCACATAAATTATGCATATATTATAGCACATTAACAACTACGGTCTTCAATAAATTCAGGGCGACAACAGCAATTCGCCTAACACACAAGTTTTGCATGTCTGTATATAAGACATTAACTCGTCATATGATAAAGAAAGTTTGCACGTTTACCTGATCATGGAATCTGAGGATCCTGATAAGCAGAGCCTGCATCAGTGAAAGTAAAATCGTTACCAACTTGTACAGTCTATTCACATCATGAGTACAGTTTTCATATAAGTAATAAAATATTTTAATAGTAATCACCAAAAGGGGGTGATACCCATGTACACCATAGTTATCAGGCGCCAAGGAGGTACGCAACGGTAGTTAACCGCGCCTAGGTGATGCCGATAAGGCGCCCGCCATGGAGTTCGTATGGCGACAAGTCGTAAACAATGTGCACTTTATACATTATTTATTTTACTTCAAAAGTATATTGCACAATAAATTTTTATATACACTATGAAAAAGTCTCCACTATATACTGTCTCTAGTCATAGCTCAAGCAAAGTCATCAACTATGAAGTCATTTCCATCTCCCTCACGAGCATCACTCTCATTCAAAGGATTAGGGTCATGGGTTAGGTTAGTTTAGGTTAGGGTCATGAGTTGAGTTACTTGGGTAATTGAAAAAGTCCATGGATTATGATGAATCATAGTCATGATAAAAAATGACTTAATCACTTACTTTGAGCTTGCTACCAATGCGTGAGCCTTGGCAACTTGGCGTTCAAGGCATTGTCTTGCCCTTCTCCAACGCCAGGACGCCTAGTCGTCGCCATGGCGACGCCATGACAACTATGATGTACACACGATGCATACAAAGAGGATAGAGAGAACAAAAACACCCTCCCAAGCCCCACGTTAAAAGTATAAACAAAAATACTGAACCTCCCAAAAAATAACAAAAGACTCCCCCCCCCCCCCCCAATGCAGTATTCTTCCAAACAGTTCACAAAGGGAATGGGGAACCCCGAAAATGCTTCATTAAGCCAAAAAATAGCAAATTCAAAAACAATAACCATGTGGTCCAAATCTTGTTAAGACTTCTTTGTTTGTCCTCAAAACACTTCCCGTTCCTTCACCCACCTCTTCCTTAACTTTCTATAGTTCTAGCGACCTTCACACCATCCCGAGCCTTCAAAAAAATCACCACTGATTTTGGCATCACAAACACAATGCCGACAAGAGAAAACACAACTCCAAATATTTCTAACTATATTGCAAGGGAGTTGCATATGATCCGACAATTACCAATCATGAAAACAAAGCACTCCGCGGTTCACAATTATGTCTCCTTTAACGACCAAGTAGTAAACTGTCCAATCATTTTGTTTTACCTTCAGAAGATGTCACCTATAACTTGCCATAAACACCTTTCAACTATCTTTTGTCTTGTAAAAATACTTTACCCTTCTCAGCGAACCCCTTTCTAGCTACAAATTTATGTAACTTTTTAGTATAAACTGAGAAGGGACTCTACAATCACACAACAATAAATATATCACTGTGATCATGCTCTAAACTGAATGGCTATCATCCACCAAAATCTCCTTTAGTTGTTTGTAATTGACCAAACAAAATAGATGATCACATTGGGCATCTCTAGATCAAAAAATTACCTCGAATTTTATAAAAATTATTGGCACCACAATTTTAGACTATTAGTGTATCAACTCACAATTCTCCACTCGACAAAAGATTGACATTCAGAATTCCTAAAGCCCCTCGCCCCTCATAGGTTTGTTGGGTACCCGTGTAATTAGGGAAATACTTGCTTTTACCTTTGTGATTGAGGATCAAGAGTTTCACGAGTTTATCCCAACAATTTTTTGGAATTGATTCAATAAAATCCAAAGTTTCTTGCATTACAGAAAATGTTTTAACTCGATAAAAGAAGGGCGCTTGCAAATCAAAAATAACAAAGGATAGAGGTGGAAACCGACTTCAAGGTCAGTCACAACCCCTTGAAACATCATTGCCTAGAAAATTCCAACTCAGTGCAACAAACCTGCCAGTAGAATCCAGTAGCAGAGCTCTGATATTATCTGTATGCCCTCTCAGTTTCATAGTCTTTGAACCATTTCTTGGGTCCCAAACTCGCACAACCTACAGGAGGAAATCAGAACATTGTTAAGAGAATTGACTTCTTCCGAGATAACGAATTATGAGCTCTAACCTTCCTAACACCATCAAATGTTCGAAGTAATGCATATACGCGTAGACAGGAAAGAAGCAACTTACAAATCTTTTAAACAACTCCTTCGGAATTATAGGACCAACCAAATATGAAAAGAGAACATAAACACAACATATCAAAAAACTGACCTAAGAATCAGAATATACCTTCTCAGTTCCACCAGAAACAAGAAGGCTACCACTTTCATTCATTGCCAAGGCATAAACTGACTCCTTATGGCCTTTAGCAGCAATAGGCACATATCCTTGAGACTGAGTCGTGTGCAAAGAAATGCTGTTGCTTGAACCGATAGTACGTAGACTAGTGATGGGTAGTGAACTTCCTGAACCATTGACACCATTTGAACAATCATCTTCCACTGCATCACTTGACTTAGAGAGGGGAGCAAGTGCAGCTTCAAGATCCCATATGAAGACCTCACCACCAAGACCACCAGAGGCAACAATATTGCTCTAGAATGATGCCATAAAAGGATCAGAAAGACAATGGTATTGACGTAAAACTAAGCCTCAATTTGCATGAATGACTACATGCGACACTAGTAGGGTTAAACTGAAAAAAAATAAATTAATCCCCGACTGAGAACTTACATTTTTTTCTGCCGCAGCCAGACAAGTAACATAATCAGAATGTTGACGAAATGTCCTTGTGCAAGTTCCATCTGACAAGCAATTCCATGTCTGGTACATTTCAACATAAACCAACATATTACTAGTTGATAAGTTAATGAATGTTCTCAAATTTAAAAAAGGACTCATAATATAAACAAACCTTGACAGTAGTGTCAGAGGAGCAGGATACTAGTGTATTACCGCCTGCAAGGACAGCATCATTGACCTGCACAATTTTTTAATGCTGTGAACTAAATAGTTTCACTTTAAGATAAGTCTCTCTCCTCTGGTGTTTTCATGGAGTTTAGGAATCCAGCGGGGAATACAAGTTATAAGGCAATATCCTAGTATGTGATAACAGAAAAGGATAGAATTTCCTGAAAAATTATGTGTTTGTTCATGTACTGGGAACAGCTGTACTTCCACTTTTATAAGTTGTAAAAACCTTATCCTTCAATGCAGTACAAGATAAACATACTGAACTATTAATTATGGATCAGAATGCAATACCCAATCTATATGGGACTCAAAAGTAGCCGAGCAGGTAGCAGTATCTTCAGACAATGCCCATCTCTTTAAGGTGCCATCACGGCTCCCAGTAAAGAGGCAATCACGCCCATCTGGTACCAATGACTTCAATACAGCCAAACAATTTATACCCGCACAATGCTGCAAATAGACAAACATCCCAAAAATAAAATAATAGAAATTATTACTCATTCCCCATAACACAATAACAGGTCAGCAATATCAGAGGAACAGTGAAGAAGTTGTTCATGGTCGTACACATACTGAGTAGGCAGGTTGGAGACAGTTTCGGGCACACTAGATAGCACATGTTACAAATTTATCTATCTTGAAGAAAATTTAACCTTGGTAAGGACCCGTGAACCATTTTACTTCCTGTTTTTCATTTTTTACATTTCATTTCTGATAGGTAGATTTTCTAGGCACAATTCTGAGCCCCGGTACAAAACAACACAACAAAAACATGTTCACTAATATGTTACCCACATTCTTTCATTGCAAATGTACTATCAGTAAATTCCATAAAAGAAGTCACCAGAGCTGGCCAATTATCTATCATCACATGGGGTTTAAAGCTCAAAGTGACAGTAGTTTATACAGAAATATTTGCTAAGAAAAATCTGGAAGACATACAAGTGCGAATCCACATTATCATCAAGAGATACGTATGTATATAGATACTTTAGCATCTATGATACATAATTCACTAACTAACCCCTTGAATATCTAACTAGTTTGGGTATTTGGTAATCCAATTCCAAATCTGCATGGTTCATAGATTTGAATTCAGTTCATTCTTAAAGGAAAATTGTCACTTTTCTGGAATAAAGAGTTTAAGAAAAGGTATGAATGAATTAAATGAGTAAATCCCTTATCACGATTTTGCGAATCTCGCAAACTGACTTTGCAAGCTGTCCCTCGTTATAAGTCAATCATCTTTTCAGGATGTCCCAAGAAGATGACAAAGTTAAACAAGAAATATTTACTGTGGGGTGTAAAATAGTATTACAACCTTCTCTATACATATGTTGGTGGGGAAGATACTTATATACTCCTATTATTAACTTTTTTATACAAATATTCCACTCACAAGATAATTTTGAACATAATACTCCAAATTCAATTAGGGGTAAAGTTGGAAATCAAAAAAAAAATTAAACCATAAAATAGCCATTCATTCATCTTTGTGCCACTAAAAATTGTGTTACAAAATGGAAAGGGGGGATAAAAACATACAATGTGCTGCAAGTAGAGTTCGAACCTTCATCAAATATTTCATAACTAACTCAAGCACCATTACTCCAAATTAGTAGTTAAACATAATCGCAGCATTCTTGATCCCCTTCTCGCTCTTGCTCTATGCTCTTTGTATCCTATTTTAGCCTTTACATATTATTCCTTTTCTTTACATATAAAAAGTATTTTAGATTATTTTATTTAGACAGAAAAATATTTCATCAGAAATGAGAGGAAACATTACCGTTGAACAATTAAGGGCATTAAGTACTTTCCTTTGCAATTTGGGAGCCAATCAAGAAAATACATACTCTCCCTAGCAGTAATAAGAATGCATGTTTCCTGTTTTCTAGTCATAATTTAAAATCTTGTAAGAATGTATGCTACTTCATCCATCCCACTTTGTGGAATGATTCAAACAATGTAAGCATCATTGGTTTGATGACATGCTGATGGCATATTTAGTAATTATTATTGAGAATAATTTCAAAACTACATTTAAGATGCTAAGAATAGTTTTCCATAAACTTTTAGTGTAAGATCTTTTACTATGCAAATTCAGGGTTTTGGCCTTACAAGTGATAAGAGAATTCTTTGAAGACGCTTTTGATTTGCAATTTTGTGGGGGATTTGGAACGAGAGGAATGCTAGAATTTTTTTGCGATCCGACAATGAACATCGATTTTCTTTAGGATGGAATATCTTACTTTTCTTCTCTTTGGGCTCATGCAATAGGAGCTTTTGGATGAATTTCATCTTCAAATAATAGATTAGCGGTGGATGCTACCTTAATTTTTTGTTTTCCTCATCTTGTTTTCATTAATTTCTTTTGGGAGGACTTATTCCTCTGAATGTGTTGTAATATCCTCTTCTAATCAATAAAGTATTCTTCTTTTATCAAAAAAAAATATTCATCAACTATATTAAAAGATGTAATTTCTAAATGTTTGATCCCGTGCATCTAAATATCCACATAATTTGTATTGTTTTCAAAGGACATGAAATGGTTTAAACTGAAAAGTAAACCTCTATCTCCCATAGGGCATAGTTGTCACTGTGTTACTCGGACTTGGGTGAAGGTGTGGGTATGAATCTAAGTGTCACACGTGAAGTCAAAATATAGAGGATCTGCGGATATAGATCCGAATTTGGACACAGGTGTGGGGATACGATATGATATGTTATGATTTTTTAACAATAATGTTTATATTGTCCAAATTTATATAGACATGCATTTATCATGAAACTTTAGGGGTTGAAGTGCAAAAATATAAAGAAACAGGGGCAGAACTGAAACTACTTAAACTTTTGGGGATAAAATGAAAGAAAACAAAACTACAGGGACTGATAAGTAATTTTTTAGGAGGAATTTTGAACTTTTAGAAAACTTGGGAGACTAAATTAAAAGACTATAAAAACTATGGGGTACCTAGCTGTAATTTTTCAATGATATTTATTTTCCAAAATACTCAGACAAGCTCGTTCGTTGGAGAAGAAAAGAAAAAAGCTAACGATTCTTTTTCTTTTCTTTTTCTTTCAGTCAATTCTTCTTCTTTTTCTTCTTCGTCGATTCTTCTTCTTCTTCTGTCAATCCTTCTTCCTCTTCTGTTAATCCTTCTTCCTCTTCTGCTTCTGTCGATCTGCCGATCCTTCTTCTTCTTCATTGATCCTTCTTCTTACATCCATCACCATATTGATTGATGTTACGTGATCCGGGATTGAAACAAATCGACTCAAGACTGCACACTGCGTGTCAGATCGTGTCGACAAGGGTACTCCATCAGAAGAAGGCGAGTCCGAGTAACACATGTTGTCACAGCGCCAAGGCGGGACACGACGGTAGTTGACCGCTAGGACGCCTAGGCAATAAGGCTCCCGTCATGGCGTTCTTATGGCGAACAACCCTATGAAAAAGTCTCCACTCTCTACTCTGTTTCTAGTCATAACTCAAGCAAAGTCATCAACTACGAAGCCATTGGAAAAATCCTTCGGTCATGATAAAAAATGACTTTCACTTAACTTGGGCCCGCTACCAATGTGAGCCTTGGCGGCTCGACGTCCAAAGCGTTGCTTTGCCCTTGTTTAATGCCAAAACACCTAGTCGTCGACTAAGCAACACCATGAAAACTATGTCGGTGTAAGAAATATTTTCATTCAATGCCTTGCTCTATTTCTTTACAAGAATCGCTACCTATGTGAAAGTTCTAGAAAAAATTTAAGAGATGCACATATGGGGAGACAAATAGAATAAAAAGAAGACCGTGGTAAAGTACAGAAGAGAAAAATTAAGAAATTTATTATTAATTTTGTATTGTTATTCAATAATTTTGCATTTTATTAAAAAATAAAAATGTTGGATTACTAATGTAATAATATAAGTAGGATATTCTAGAAATTTTAATTATAGTAATAGATTTTAATCAAGAGATTGTTTCCTTTTTAAATAAAAGTTTTTACTAAGCCTCCAAATATTTGTTTTCTATTTAAGCATTGTAATACTTTATTTATTTTACAGATTATTGAATATATTGATTTGAGATTAAAATGTGTGCTTTTGTGTGTTTCTTTATCGATCCTCTGCGGGTGTAAGAAATATCTTCATTCAATGTCGTACTCTATTCTTCCCAAGAATAGTTGCCTAGGTGGAAGTTCTAGAAAAAAAATAAGAGATACACATATGGGGAGTCAAATAAAATAAAAGGAATACAGTGGTAAAGTACATAAAAGGAAAATTAAGAAATGTATTATTAATTTTGTATTGTTATTCAATAATTTTGTATTTTATTTAAAGATAAATGTTAGATTATTAATGTAATAATATTAGTAGATTATTTTAGAGGTTTTAATTATAGTATTAGATTTTAATTAGGAGAGTTTTAACTATAGTAGTAGATTTTAATTATAAGATTGTTTCATTTTTAAATTAGGATTTTACTAAATCTCTAAATATTGGGTTTTTTATTTAAGCATTGTAATATTTTATTATTTTACAGATTATTGAATATATTGATTTCAGATTTAAGTTTTATGCTTTTGTATATTTCTTTACCAATTTTCTGCGGGGATAGGTACTCTTATTCCATCTTTCCAACTTGTCCTACATCATAATGGTAATAGAGCCAAAATTCATGATATATTTTGATTTCACCAAATTTTTTGTTATCCTAATTTTCTAACCTCCATCAATTGTTAAAATTCGCGAGTCAACACCAATATCCGAAACGACACCGTAATCTCAAATATATCCCAAAATTGAAGAGAGAGAAGGAAAAAAAATGCTACAACGTTGCCACTTCAGTAATTATGCTGCCAAATTGCAGTTTGGTACCTCAAGGTTTCTAAATTGTTCAACTTGGCACCCAAAGTTTTTAAAATTTACAATTCAACCCCAACGTTTCTTAAATTTTAAATTCAACCCCAAAGTTTCTAAAGTTTCAATTAAGACCCTGAATTTTCAGAACTTGCAATTTTGTCCCTACTTTGTTACTTATTTTCAATTAGTCCAAAAAAAAGAGATTATAATGTTTTTTTTTCATATTTGATAGTCCGGACAGGTATGATGATCCAAACTTCCTTTGGGCTAAAATCAAACAACTTGAGTATCAGATTTTTGCTATGCGCGAGTAAATTAAAAGATCTTATTTTTCATATGATTATTGGAAATTGCCCGATAATGTAGAATTTTTTGAAAGAAGCCTTGTTGATTTAAAAACTCATTATGAGTACATAACCGCATGCCATTTTCGCCCATATTTTGTTCAAGCACAAAGAAATGTTCATCCTAATTGGGTTCAGCTAAAGTGACAGGTTCGCGAGAGGAAACCTTCAAAGCAAATTCTCTCAAGACAATTGATAAATGTCTCGCAACACTTGTTCGTATCAATAACCAACATGAAGTTGGTGAGTATAAGAATATAACGATGACTCACATATTGATGTTTGTGAGAAACATAAAGCGGAAGGTAATTCACAGATGGTTTGAACAAAGACACTTTAGTCAAGTTTGCCCCCAAATGGAAAAACATCAAGGAGATAAAATTTAAGTCAACTATTTTGATTTTCTCTTTTTAGATGATACATTAGGTCCTAAACTGCTTCAAATTTCTATATTATGTTAGTATTCCCAAAAATTGTGCTCATGACATTGAAAGATCAAATGCGCATGTTTTGTTGGAAGGTATCTATCTCGAACTATGGTTTATTATTCGTCGATATTTCAAAATTTGAGGACGAGTATTTTTAAAAGGCTGGGAGAATGATGCGTACAAAAGAGGAAAATTAAGAAATTTTTTACTAATTTTGTATTGTTATTTAAAAATAAATATTGGATTATTAATGTAATTATTTAGTAGGATTCTAGAAGTTTTAATTATAATAGTAAATTTTAATAGATTGTTTCCTTTTTAAATTAGAGTTTTTTAGTATTTAAATATTGGGTTTACTATTTAAGCATTGTAATACTCCATTATATTAAATATTATTAAATATATTTATTTGAGATTAAAGCGTTTTGCTTTTGTGTGTTTCTTTATCGATTTTCTGCAGAGATATGTACTCTTATTCCTTCATTCCACCTTGTCCTACATCAACGGTTAGCAACAATTGTAAGAGAGAATTATCACGGTGTCTAGATTGCAAATTGGTAATCAAGTCTAATCAAGAATCATAAAGATGTTTAAAAAAATTTCTTATACTAATTCGATATTATATTTTCAATTATACCAATATACATATATATATATACATATATAATTTGGACAAAAGGAAGTATTACAAATACTTTCTTGGGACAATATTTAAGTCCAATGCAAAACAAAGTAATAGCATTCAATCACTCCAATCTCCAAGAGGAATTAATGAAACTCCAACGAGACTACAAAAGGAAAAGATTGATGCTAGTAGCTAGATTGTGTACTTTAAGTTTAAAGGCCTCTTTAAAGTGGTCTACACTTTTCTTTTTCAACTGAAATCATGGTGTTTGAACCTCTTAGAGCATTTAACTAGTCACAAGGGTACACGTCCCCACAAGAGCCATGCACCACGCAAAGCCAAACATAAACCCTTATTATGGTGGAGTAAATGCCATTGAGCAAACCCATTGGGGTTTAGACCTTCCTCTTTGAAAGCAAAATAAATAATTAGAATGAAAGAATATCATGCACGGCCACAAAAATGGTTGAATCATATCAATTTAGGACAGAGTTTTAGTCATTTCCTTATTCATTAATTTTGATTGATTCAGTCAATCCCTTATTTATATGGAATTAAGTGGATATATCAACTCATTCCTCATTGATACAATGTCTTGATCAATGTTACCTTGAACTTGTTTCGATTCATGGAACCGTAACGGCTATGCAATACACACGGTACGCTAGGGTAGAAAACTTTTAGAATCTAAATGGAATAAAACTAAATTCCAAATAAGATTTTTAGTATAATCAATAAGTTAATTGTTGTATAGATACTTTAATACAAATGTGATGCTTGAGCATCCAATGCATCCGATGCTAAGGTAGAATATTGATATATGCACAACTATAGGTAACATGATACAAAAAAAATCGATACACTAAATTTACAATATTTATACGTAAGAGTATAAATATCATGCAAGGCCACAAAGTATCAAGTGGTTGAATCATATCAATTTAGGACAGAGTTTTAGTCATTTCCTTGTTCATCAATTTCGATTAATTCAGTCAATCCCTTATTAATATGGAATTAAGTGGATATATCAACTCATTCCTCATTGATAAAATGTCTTAATCAATGTTACCTTGAACTTGTTTCGATTCATGGAACCGTAACGGCTATGCAATACACACACGGTACGCTAGGGTAGAAAATTTTTAGAATCTAAATAGAATAAAACTAAATTCCATAGAAGATTTTTAGTATAATCAATAAGTTAATTGTTGTATAGATAATTTAATATAAATGTGATGTTTTGAGTATCCAATGCATCCGATGCTAAGGTAGAATATTGATATATGCACAACTATAGGTAACATGATACAAAAAAAATTCAAAACAGTAAATTTAAACTTTATACGTAAAAGTATCATGTATGAAAACACAATTACCAACACACGGTTCGCTAAGGTCAATAAAGTATATGGTAACTCAATCTAAATCAAGTAACCCCCCACCCCACCCCACCCCACCCCAACCCAATATACCTTGAGTTAAATATACCTTAAATTAGTACCGCACTTAATCAGCTGAAATCATACAATTTGATATTCGTGTTACCATAAAATTATATGTTGAGAGAAATTAAATACAGAGTTGAATTCATGTAAAAGAAAGAAAAATGAAATGCAGAGTAGAATTCATGTAAAAGAAAGAAAAATAATACTTCATGCATATACATCAAAGGTAAATTAATATCAAGGGCTTGCTTTCTGCCAAAAAGGATAATGAGAAGGTTTAGAAATCCCTAGGTATGCAGTTTATGTATGTATAATAAATATTTCTATCCCGGTGCTTTTAAAGACCCACTATAAAACATTAAATTGAGTCAATTAAAGAAAGGCTAATATTGAACAGAAAAAGTGGAACTACAACTGGAAACCAAAAGGGTGACTAACCTTAGTATCATCAGCATCACTCAACACATAAGTCAACCTCTTCTCCTTCCTGGGCCGAACTGAATTTGAGGTGTTACCTGCACTGCCCACACGGTGCATAGCGGAAATCCCTAAAGCAAATACAAATTAATGAATAACTAACAAACCTGATTCTTAATAACTTGGGATATACAAGATGAATGCAGAAAAAAAAAACACCATAAAACACTTGAAATTGCACAAAGAAGCACTGAACCTAAAACCCTAATTTTATCACAAACAAAAAACTCCATTCCATCAAATTCAAACATTTCAGATTTACCACTTACGGAAAGCCCTAAATTATCACTTCTACAAGAAATGAACCCCTAAATAGACTAATTTCATTGGAAATTTGTGTTTAATAATCAATCAAAATCATAGATATATATACAAGATATAAATGGATTACCTCCAAGTAGATAACAAAGTGCTTGAGAACGAAAATTAAGCGCTTCTAGCGCATGAATATACAAGTGGCTACCGGAGCTCAGCGCCGGTCAACGGAGATCGCTGTAAAGGGATAATCGACAAAAAAAACGCACCTTCTGCAAAGCCGAAAACCTTGGTAATTGCTGTCTGATTTGTGGAGGCGATAATTGAAGGTATGGCTGTCTGATTCGATGGATTTTGTCCCAATCCTCCAAAATTTTCTTCAACTACTTCTCATGTTGAAGGGTTTTGAGCACCCACTCCTCCGCTCCGATGAGTTGCGATTGCCGATCGTTTCCCCCTTCCTCCTCCGCCTTTCAGTCGTCTCCGACTCTCTCACTAGGTAAAATTTTGTATTTGGCCCGTTGAGTCAAATACTCAAATGTAATTAATATATTTTATTTGAGTAATACTCTTTAGTCTTTACATAATATTAAGGGGCTAGTTTTGTACTTTAAAAAAAGGCCGGTTTTGTACTAAAGCAGGGGTTGGTTAATGATAATAGATTCATAATTAATTTAATTCTTTTTCAAATTTAATGTGTTTTGATTAGATTTTGGCTTGTTTATTTAGTTTAAGGGTAAATGACATTTTTAATGAACTTTCACTTATTTTTTTGTTTTAATCAATTAAGTATAAATTTTTACATTAAATTTCAAAGTCAAAAATAAAATTTATATTCTTAATTAAAATATCTTATGTGACATTAATAATTAATCTCCAATAGCAAATCCTTACAGCTTGATTTACAGATAAAATACCAAAATTTAATTTAGTCGTTTAGAGACCAAATATCATAATCGGTATTAAAAACAAATGATAGTTCTAAATAATAAATTAAAAATATCATAATCGATATTAAAACAAATGATAGTTCTAAATAATAAATTAAATCTCGTATTTGAAATCACATTGTAATCAATTCTAATATATTACAAATTATAATCATAAAAGTCTAGATGCATTATTATCAAGTTGAAAATCAAATTTATCAAATTTAATGAAATTAAAAGGCACTCCGCTCCCTACTTGGCCCCTTGCCACGCGTTCTCATTTCTGAAGAGAACAATGAAAAAAAAGGTGAGCTCAACTAGCTAAAGAAGAAATATTATGACTAAGATAATGCAGGATAAATTATCATTAACCTTCAACAATGTTAAACTGATAAAATACAATAGACATCAAGTTTAACTACAGCGGAATAAGCAATCCATTAGAAAAGTCAAGTAGAGCATGATATCTACTATCTTTTATAATTTAAAATGTTTTCATCAATTTTTGTCATTTGAGACTCTTTTAATAAATAAACCACATCATCGAATCATCCCTGCACTACGGGCCAAAGATATTCATTAAATCATCAATGGTCATGACTATACCGAATAATCCCTGGTCACAATCATACCAAAAATTATCCATCAATGCACTACAGGCCACTGAGGACTTTTACCACATCTTTTATAACATTACAGGTCATGATTATACCGAATGATCCCTGGTCATAATCATACCAAGTCCATCTCTGCACGTAAGCCAAAGATTTACAACTATAAAACTAATAATCAACAGTCCATCTTTGCATGTAAATCAAAGATATACAATTCAATAATCAACAGTCCATCTTTGCACGTAAGCCAAAGACAACTTTCATCACCATATAAGCACGAGGATGATGAAAATAATATAAGCATTAATCAAACGAAAACAAGGATAAATATTAAAGACTTTAAATTTATCCAAATATTATTAACCACTTAATAAACTCATAATCTAATATTATTAATATTATAACAATATTTTAATCATTTCTTAAACTTATAAATAATTTATTTTAATTGTTTACACTTTACCACATAATGTATTTAATCATTCAAAATGCCATACTCATAAGATTTCATCACCAATGATCAAATTCCTCATCAAAAATCTGCATATACCCTATATAGGATTCCCAAACCATAAAATCCTATTTACAAATTTTGTTACTTCACATAACATATTTAATTCATTTACTCATATCTAGTTCATTTTCATGAAAAATATCAAATCAGTCCCAAAAATATTTCTTTTCTGGGATTTAGCAGAATATAGTCCCATATTGAACATATAATTTTTTCGGAATTTTTAAAATTCATTTACTATTTTTCATATGGTCAAAACCGTCGAATATTTAGACATTTATCATAAATTGTACCTTTGTCCAAAATTCTAAAATTTACAGGGTATATTCCTGTTATATACATGTATTTCCAATAAAAATTTCACCAATTTTGGAGTTAACCACAAAGAGTTATAAGGGTTTACTTTTAAAATAGTCTTTTTCCATAAAATCCATAACTCTTAATCTATACATCCAAAAATCGCTATCTTTGGACACAATATAGAAAACTCATTAAATTATCATTTCAAATTTTTCCAAAATTTTTGAGGGTCAGAATAATTACGAAACTGCAAATGAATTTTCACCCGCCATGCGGTAATCCACGTAGACAGATCATTTCCACAATTTAATAAGGAATGAATACAAAGTATCATTCACCATGCATGTGGTAAATCACATAGACATGTTATTTCAACAGAATAATAAAAAATGGAATAACAGAAGAATTCACCATGCATGCGATAGACCGCACATACAGGTTATTCCCAACAGACTAATAAATAATAGAACCAGGTCATGCGTAATTCGCACAGACAGGATATTCCAACAGAATAATAAAGAATGGAATCAAGTCATGTATAAACGCATAAACATGATATTCCGACAAAATAATAAAGAATGGAACCAGGTCATGCGTAAATGCACAGACAGGATATTCCGACAAAATAATAAAGAATGGAATAATAAAAGAATTTCACCATACGCAGATACTTCAGATGACAAAAGTTATTCCAACATAATAATAAAAAATGGAATAACAGAAGAATTTCACCATGTATGCGGTCTTCACATAGACAGGTTATTCCAACATAATAATAAGGAATGGAATAACAATAGATCTCTTCATGAATACGAAATAAATAATTCCCCTTACTTTAGAATAAAGCTGGATACTGGAATAGAGAGGTAGCAGATTTCTCTTCTTCTTTCTCTCTATAATTTCTCTCTATAAATGAAGGAAGAATGAGCTTCTATTTATATGAAAATATAGTTTCGATAATTGCACGTTTTAGGGCTCGAAATATTACAGTACAATACCTCCCTCTTTTTCTTCATTTTTAATTTAGTCATGCAAGTATTATCAAACTTGCACCACCTCCCCTAATAGTAAATAATGTGATTCAATAGTTCAATCATGTAAATCAATAGTTATAATCATGTGAAAATACGAATTACAGTATAGTACCTTCATCTATACCTCCATTTTTAACTTAGTCATGCAAGTATTATCAATCTTGCACTAACTCCCCTAATAGTAAGTGAATGGGACTTAATAGTACACACATGTGAACAAATAGTTATATAAGCATGTGAATTAGTAGCAATTAATTGCTCATTTATCCGATTAATTACTCGATTTATCAATATAACCCCCAGACATCAATTATCATCGGAATAGATGTCGATTTCTACTAACATTAATAATCCCAACATAATGGAACTATCAAATTCATCTTTAATCAACACGAACTTATTCATCATTAATATTATAACTCACAATATTTAACAACCAGGTCGTTCCCAAGAAAAAAGGGGCTTTCTGATAAGGATTTCTCCTTATTGGCGCGCAATTAGATGACCAAACCTCTCCTTGACAGAACTTCTAGACATTATAAATATTGTAATTTAATAATATGAATAACTTTGTCGTCTCAATTATTGATTTAATAATATGTAAAATATTATGCAGATGATACTGTGACAATAATCGAATCAATAATATGAGAAATACGATGTAGCAATTACTGTAGCAATAATTGAGTATAACTGAGTGACTTCTTACGTAAGCATCAATAATCAATACCGTGTGTTACTATGCAACCACGCCGTATTATCATTACTTTTTACTAAGGGTAGTTCAACAATGTTTTAACGATAACACTTTCGCCGTTTTTTTTATAAAATGATAATTTTGTCGTTTTCTAACTACGACAATACTTCTGTTGTGGGGTCCACCAATGATTGTGTCGTCGTACGGATATTCCCCGATAAAAAGAATATTCCCCGACAAAACGAATATTTTATAACAACTTGCATACTTTGCAAAATTTATAAATATTACCCACAACTATAACATTATATCAAATCCACACCATAATACTCAAAAAAATATTTCGAGAAATTTAAATCTTTATTCATAAAATTTGGGGTCTCACAATCTCCCCTCCTTATGAAATTTCGCCCTTGAAATTTACGTACGTACCTGGTATGCCGAAGAGGTGAGGATACCTTGACTTCATTTCAGATTCTAACTCTTGAGGTATTGAAAGAACCCAACTTAATATTTAACGAAATTAAATTTTCTCTATTTATTATCTTGAAATAGTAAGGGTTGATTGGATTAATGTGGTAAGTTATGGGTAAAATGCGCAATTATTTCAAACAAGTAAGCGGTTTTAAAATATTCATTGTTGACGGGGAATATTCGTTTGAATCGGAATATTAAATCTTTGTCGGAGAATATTAAATACGACAAGACAAAATGACCTTATGTGGGCCCCATAACTGAAAGCGATTGGATGAAGAAAAGCAGACAAGAATAAGTTGGTTATAAATAGCAGGCGTGGTTATTCACAGATTATCTTGTGGGAATACCCGATGGTTAAAACACGATAGTATACCAGTATTACACCAATTATTGATTCTTACGTAAGAAGGCACTACTCAATAATTCCTACGAGAATTCTTGTTTAGTATTTTATTTTATTGATTGATAATTGTTGCGTTGATATTTTATATTACTGTTGTTTTAATAATTGTCACTGCACAATATTTTCTATTATCAGAGCAATAATTCATATTATCTGAATAATATTATTAGATAATATTATTGGCAATGTCTAGAAAGTTCTGTTTAAGGAGAGGTTTGGTCATCTAATTGCGCGCCAGTAAGGAGAGATCCTTATTGGAAAGCTCCCTCTTTCTTGGGAACTGCCTAGTTGTCAATAATGTGATTCTTTAATATTATTTGTGAATAATTAATTATTAATTTATATAATGAGGAAAATATTGATTTTTATGTGGATATAGATGGAGAAAATTTTTAATGTGACAATTGTTAAAAATTAATATTTTATCTTTTTTGATAAAATAATTCATTTAAATATGTTATTTTAATAATATATTGATGGTGATATTTTTACAATGAATGTGGGATATATAAGTATATGAGGAGGAAGAGTATTTTTGTGGCATTAAATGATTAACACATGTTTTGTGTGTCGGTAGACCCCAATTCTTGACCGAAATTTGATTATAGCTTGTAAAATCGCCCGTTTGTGGATTTCGGTCAATTTCTATTTGGAATTTAAAAAAAATTTATTCTGCAAAGTTTTAGAGAATGAAATTTCCTATGAAAAAGACATGTAGTTTGAATTTTTGTGACAAAATGGCTATTTATTGTGAATTATTGAAGTTTCGGTATATCGGGTGTGAATTGATTTTTGGAGTTTAAATGATTTTTTTGTTAGAAAAACGTTTTTTGTAGTTTGGTGGCCCTCACTTGCACATGTTAATGGCTGAATTCAATTATCTAGAGGTGGGCTTGAATATTTTGTAATTATATTAATATTATATTAAATTTTCTGCTTTGGTGTTCTAAGCATTTTCCTATAAATAGGGTGCTTAGGTTAGAATTGAAAATCACACCAGAAACTGAAATCTTCTCTCACTTTCTCTCTCGATATATTGAGCGTATTCTTGTGAGTATACTTTGAGTGTTGCTATACGGTGCAAGTTCAAGTCATAGCCTATATCCGGTGTTTCAACTAGAAGTACTGTCTTTCGAGGTAAGGGATGTTATTTTCTTCATATATGATATTATTTCTTCAATATCATTATGCAGAAATATTGATTTGAACATTTTAATCAAATTTGGAACTTTTTTTGTGTGGGGGTTACTTATTCACGATATCGTACTTATTTATTATTATACGACCTTTATTCACGAATCGACATTATTATTCATCGAAAAATGAAATTTTTCCTTTTCGTCCAAAATATCTATTATGGATACTAGCTTTGATTGTATCCATGTTTTGATCATTCTTGAATTTTACTTCACTATGATTATTTATGAGGTATTTTTGGACATGAAATAGTTGAAATACGAATCCTTGATATTTATTCTTTTGTTTCACTGGATTCGTTTCCTTTAAAATATTTTTCATCATCCTCAATCCTAAATGATGATATTATTGAATATCTTTGGCCTGTAGTGCTAAGATTAATGATTTTATGATAAATATCTTTGGCCCGTAGTGCAAAGATGAACAGGTGTTGAAATAAACATGACCAACTGATGAATATCTTTGGGCTGTAGTGTAAAGATGAATATTTGATTCAAGATGCATATTGATTGATGTTAGAGGGATAAAATATTGATGATGGACTTTTAAATTCATAGATAGTAGTAGATTTCATTCTCGTAACTCTTTATAATTATTATTTTCCATTGCGAATATTGATGAAACTTGTTGTCTATTGTATTTTATCAGATTTTTCCCTGTTGAAAACTAACGATAATTTATTCTATATTATCTTAGTCATAATATTCTTTACTGGGCTATTTGAGCTCACCCTTTTCCTTTTTGTTCCATTTTTCTTCTCAGGAGGTGAGAATGTGGCGAAAGTCTTAGTCGAGAGTGCGGAATGAAGGTTCTAGGAAGTTGTTTTAGTAGTCCTCACCATTTTTGTAAAGTATTGTATCAATAATTATAATGAGGACTTAATTGGGTGTGAATATTGTCTAGATGACAATATTTGTATTTAAACTCACAGTTTATGTGTTTTATTAATAAAGTTGTAGTTGTTTCTGTACTATGTTATTGACGACTTAAAATGGGTGATGTATACCTATTTTGGGGGCATCACAGGTATAACCTTTGAGTGTCAAATAGGATCCTTCTTATCCAAGATTTTAACATGTATCTCCTCATACATTAAATCTTCTGCTATCTCGTCTAGTTCCAATTCAATAATGTGGTTCGGGTCGTCCACATATTTACATAACATCGATACGTGAAAAATGTTATGAACACGCGACATACTTGGTGGTAAAACGAGTATATAGGCCACAGTTCCTACACGGTCAAGGATTTTAAATGGGCCAATAAAATCGAGGGTTGAGATTTCCTCTCTGCATCGATTCTTGCTTCTAGAATAACGCTGTGACGCCCCCAAAATAGGTATACAACAGCCATTTTGAGTCGTCAATAACATGGTACAGAAACAACTACAACTTTATTAATACAACATAAAAACTGTGAGTTTAAATACAAATATCGTCTTCTAGACAATATTAACACTCAAATAAGTCCTCATTATAATTATTGATATATTATTTTACAAAAATGGTGAGGACTGCTAAAACAACTTTCTAAGACCTTATTCCATACCACGGTAGTACTCATTACATTCTCGCCTCACGAGAAGAAAAATGGAACAAAAAGGAAAAGGTGAGCTCAACTAGCCCAATAAAGAATATTATGACTAAGATAATATAGAACAAATTATCGTTAGTCTTCAACAGGAAAAATCGATAAAATACAATAGACAACAAGTTTGAGATCAATATTATTAATGAAATAATAATTCATAGATGAGTTACGTATAGAATGAAATCTACTATAATCTATGAATTTAAAAGTCCATCATCAATATTTTATCCTCAGTAACATCAATCAATATTCATCTTGAATCAAATATTCATCTTTTGCACTACAGCCAAAGATATTCATCGACTCCTCATCGTGTTCATCTCAACACTGCACATCTTGCACTCTCTGTGCCAAAGATATTCAGTAATATCATCATTTAGGACTGAGGATGATGAAAAATATTTTAAAGAAAACAAATCCAATGAAACAAAAGAACAAATATTAAGGATTCGTACTTTAAACAATCCGAGTTCAAAAATACTTCACAAATAGACATAGTGGAGTAAAATTCAAGAATGATCAAAACATGGATACAATTAAAGCTAGTATCCATAATAGATATTTTGGACAAAAAACGAAAATTTAATTTTTCTGTGAATAGTGTCGTATTCGTGAATAGTGCCGAGTATCGTGAATAGTAACTCCCCAAACACTAAAAGGCGAGAATTTCACAAGAAAAATCTTACTAATATTCCTAAGATAATGATATTAGGAGAAATAATATCATTTAAAAAAATATAACATCCCTTACCTTAAAAGAATAAGTACTTACATTTGGAATATCGGATATCTTATTTGAAGGAACTTGCATCGATATAGCAACACTCAAAGTATCAAAATACTCACAAGAATACGCCGATAATATATAGAGAAAACTTTGATTTACGGTGTGATTTTCAATTCTAACCTAAGCACTCTATTTATAAGAAAATGCTTAGAACATTCAAAGCAGAAAATTTAATAAAATATTAATATAATTATAAAATTTTCACGCCCATCTTAGAAATCTGATTTCAGCTCATTTACCACACATGTGGGGCCCACCAATAATGAAAAAAATGTTTTTCTTAAAAAAAATAATTAAAACATCAAAAATTAATTATTCTAGAACTTCGGAACTTCAATATTTCATAATAAATAGCTCTTTTATCAGAAAAATTCGAACCTTATATCCCTTTCATAGGAAATTTCATTCTCTACAACTTTGCAGAAGAAAGTTTTTCCAAATTCCAAACAGAAATTGACCGAAATCCTCAAACGGACGATTTTACCGGCTATAATCAAATTTCAGTCAAGAAATGGGGTCCATAAACATGTTTAACATGTTTTAAACATTTTTAGTAACAAAAATACTCCTCCTCCTCCTCCTCCTCATATACTCATATATCCCACATTCATTGTAAAAATATCATCATTATTATATTATTAAAATATAATAATATATTTAAATAAATTATTTATCAGAAAAGATAAAACATCAATTTTTCAACAATTGTCACTTTTAAAATTTTCTCCATCTATATCCACATAAAATGAATATTTTTCTTATCATATAAATCAATAATTAATTATTCACAAATAATATTACATAATCACAATATTTAGCAACTTGACTAGTTCTCGAGGAAAGAGGGGCTTTCAATAAAATTTCTCCTTATTTGTAGCATGATTAGGTGACCAAACCTCTCCTTAGACAGAACTTTCTAGACATTGCCAATAATGTTATCTAATAATATTATTCAAATATTATGAATTATTAATCTGATAAAGGAAAATACTGTGTAATGACAATTATTGAAACAACAATAATATAAAATATCAACGTAGCAATTATTGAATCAATAAAATAGAATATTAAAGAGTAATTACTGTAACAATTATTGAGTAGTGCCTTCTTACGTAAGAATCAATAATTGGTGCAATACTGGTGTCTTCTTCGTGTTTTAACCACCAAAGTATTCCAACAAAGATTAATTGATGAATAACTACGCCATTATTTATAAACAACTTATACTTGTCGTTTTCTTCATCCAATCCCTTTCCGTTATGGGGCCTACACAAGGATGCGCTGTCGTACGAATATTCCCCGATAGTAAGAATATTCCACGACCAAACGAATATTCTCCGATAAAAATGAATATTTTATAACCACTTGCTTATTTGAAATATTTGCGCATTTTACCCATAACTAACCACATTAATCAAATCAACCCTTACTATTTCAAAATAATAAATAGAGAAAATTTAATTTCATTTATAATAAGTTGGGGTCTTACAACCTCCCCTCCTTATGAAATTTCATCCTCGAAATTGACGTACGTACCTGGTGTTTCGAAAAGGCGAGGATACCTCGCTTTCATTTCCGTTTCCAACTCCCAGGTCATTTCCTCAATAGTATGGTTTGTCC
Source organism: Panax quinquefolius (assembly GCA_020205615.1). Classification (NCBI taxonomy): domain Eukaryota; kingdom Viridiplantae; phylum Streptophyta; class Magnoliopsida; order Apiales; family Araliaceae; genus Panax; species Panax quinquefolius. Next base: position 97,083,734 of record CM035158.1, on the reverse strand, counting down.
ACAAAACTTTGACTTGTGGTATGACCTTTATACGTAAGACATGCTCCTTCCTATCCAAGATCTTGACAGGTACCTCTTCGTACGTTAAGTCTTCGGCTATCTCATCCGGTTCTAACTCAATAATTTGGTTCAGATATTTCACATATTTACGAAGCACAGATATATGAAAAACATTATGAACACGAGACATACTTGGAGGTAACGCGAGTCTATAGGCTACATTTCCTACTCGGTCAAGAATTTGAAATGGACCAATAAATCGTGGATTGAGCTTTCCTCTCTTCTCGAATCTTGTAACTCCCTTCCATGGGGCAACACGCAACAATACATGATCCCCAATACTAAATTCCACGTTCTTTCGATGAAGATACGATAACTCTTTTGTCGATCTTGTCTTGGTTTGTATACGTTGTCGAATCATTTGGATCTTTTTTGTAGTAATCGTATCAACTCTAGTCCCAACAATGTTGCTTCACCCACCTCATCCCAACATCTTTGGAGAGTGACACTTTCGTCCCATACAATGCTTGAATGGAGCCACACCTATACTTCTTGCACGATAAGCTGTTGTTGTAGGAGAATTCCACCGATGGTAAATACTTATCCCAACTCCTTTGAAATCTAGGACATAGAGTCTTAATAGATCTTCAAGAGTTTGAATAATCCTCTCTGATGATTGTCCGTCCGTTTGAGGATGGTATCTTTGAATCGAATCATAAATCCGCGCCCATAGCTTTTTGCAAGCTAACCCAAAATCGTGAAGTGAATTTTGGGTCACGATCAAAACTATGGATCTTGGCATGCCATGCTGATCTCACAATCTCATTTACGTACATACGAGCAAGACGTTCAAGGGAATAAGTCTCCCGTATCGGTAAGAAATGAGCAGACTTGGTTAATCTATCAACAATAACCCAAATAACATTTATGCCTTGAGAAACCGTGGGAAGACCCGTAACGAAATCCATGGTAATGTGTTCCCACTTCCATTTCAGAATCTCAAGTGGTTGCAATGGACCCTTAGGCACTTGATGCCCCGCCTTTACACGTTGACAAGTTAAACATCTCGAGATAAACTTCGCGATCTCTCTCTTCATATTTTTCCACCAAAATGTATGTCGAAGATCACGATACATTTTGGTACTTCCAGGATGGATTGCAAATGGTGTATTATGTGCCTCCGTCATGATCTTGTACTTCAAATCAGAATCGTTAGGAACACAAAGTCTAGAGTGGACTCGAAGTATTCCTTCTTCATCGATTCTTGCTTAGGAATAACACCTTCTTGTACTTTTTTCTTCTTCATACGCATCACTCTCGGTTGCGTGGCTCAAGTAACTTTAACTTTATCGATTAAAGTTGGTTCTATGCGTATACTTGACATCATCGCACTCGTTCTTGCATATGATCTTCTACTCAACGCGTCAACTACCACGTTTGCTTTTCGGGATGGTATTGAATGGTGTGGTCATAATCTTTTAACAGCTCGAGCCAACGTCGTTGCCTCATGTTGAGTTCCTTTTGGGTGAAGAAATATTTGAGGCTTTTATGGTCTGAATATATCTCCACTTTCTCTCTATATAGATAGTGCCTCCGGATCTTTAAGCGAAACGATCGCCTAACTCTAGATCATGAGTAGGATAATTCCTCTCATATTTTTTAAGTTGTCATGAGGCATAGGCTATGAATTTCCCATGTTGCATGAGAACACATCCTAACCCTTTGCCCGAAGCATCGCTGTAGATAACAAATCCATCCGAACCAGATGATATTGTCAGAACAGGTGCCGAAATGAGTCTCCTCTTAAGCTCTTGGAAATATTTTTAGCATTCCTCGCTCCATACAAATTTTGTATCTTTCCGAGTTAGTTGAGTTAATGGGGTAGCGATTCGAGAAAATCCTTCCACGAATCTCCGATAATAACCCGGCTAGCCCCGTAAAGCTACACGTACTTGATCCACCGTCTTGATTTGCACCCAACTTTGTATTGCTTCAATCTTCGCTGGGTCAACAGATACTCCATGTTTTGACACCACGTGCCCAAGGAATGCTACTTCCTCAAACCAGAACTCGCATTTCTTCAATTTAGCGTATAACTTGTTTTCACGAAGCCTTTGGAGTACCAGCTTCAAATGGTGCTCATGATCTTCATGGCTTTTAGAATATATGAGGATGTCATCAATAAAGACAACAACAAACTGATCCAAATATTCCTTGAATATTCGGTTCATCATATCCATGAAAGCCGTAGGAGCATTAGTCAATCCAAAAGACATGACTAAGAATTCATAATGCCCGTATCGAGTTCTGAAGGCAATCTTTGGAATATCCTCTGTTCTAATCTTCAGCTGATGATATTCAGAACGAAGATCGATCTTTGAAAAGAATTGTGCTCCTTGCAACTAGTCAAACAGGTCATCAATACGAGGTAGCGGATACCTATTCTTGATAGTGACATGGTTCAATTCCCGGTAGTTAATACAAAGTCGCATACTCCCGTCTTTCTTCTTTACAAATAAAACAGGAGCACCCCAAGGAGATGTACTAGGACGAATGAAACCGATATCCAACAACTCCTGTAGTTGGATCTTTAACTCCTAAAGTTCAATAGGAGCCATTCGATATGGGGTTTTAGAAATGGGCTTTGTACCAGGTTCAAGATCAATAAAGAATTCAACTTCACGTTACGGGGTGAGGCCAGGAAGAAGTTCTTGAAATACGTCAGAAATTTACTAACAACAGGAATATTATTCAAATCCGAAGTGTCTTTATTCAAATCCATAACATGGGCTAAGAAATCTTGACATCCGTTTTTCAATAAACGAATAGCTTTATGACTTGATATGACAGTGATTGATTTTAATGGTTTAGTTACTTGAATTCATACCACAAGTTGGTTAGGAATATGAAAACTAACAACCTTACGAAAATAATCAATTTTGGCATGATGAGTAGTTAACTAATAAATCCCTAAAATCACATCGAAAGCAATTATCTTTAAAGAGATAAGATCAACAGGTAATGTAATGGTGCCAACTTAGATCAAACAAGATTTATAAGCGTGGATGTGATGAAAGTTTCTCTAACTGAGTCTCCACGAGATAAATCAAAGTCTAATTTCTCCTGAGTTAAGTTTAAACGTCAAAGACAAGCAGGAGAGATAAATGAATGGGTAGACCCAGATTCAGTAAGGTATAAACTTCGCAAGAATTTATGATTAGCTTACCGTGATCACCTCGTTTGGGTTCCTCGCATTTTGACCGATCCACGACAAACGCTCTTCCAGGGCAGATTGACTTTGACTTTTTTTCGGGACCTTTTGAGTCACCATCCTCATTTGGACTTGGTTTCGTTATCAGATAATCTCGGCGATATGTCCTTATTTTTCACAATTATAACATACCTTGAATCTGTTGGGCGGTTCAATGATATGTCCATCTTGTCCACATTTATAGCATCTGACAGGTGGTCGTTCTCCTCCCTTAGAACCGATTCTTCTTTGGTGCCGGCGTCTTCACATTATCATTGTTGAATCTCCTCTTTTAAAATCCCACTCGCTTCTCTTCTATTTTCATGGCCATGATTACCACCGAGTGGTTACCGCTTTGTCCAGATTTTTTCTTTCTCCATTGGTTATCGTTGTTCGATGACCGCCATCCCCAGTATGATCCTAGTTGTGGTCCCTCGGTTGAACGTACTTGTTATCTCGCTCTAATAATTGAGCCCTGTTGACAACATCTGAATAGAGAGAAAATTTATGAGAAATGAGATATTGACATATGTCGGGTTTTAAATCTCTCAGAAACATCCGCGTCATACGTTCCTCATTCTCCACCAAATAAGGTGCAAACCTGGATAACTCTGCAAAATTCGCCTCATACTGGGACACCGTCATGTTGTTTTGTTCCAATCTAATAAACTCCACTTCCTTCATATGACGAATACTTTTAGGAAAGTACTTGTCATTGAACGGTTTCTGAAATGTCTCCCAAGACATGCTGAGTGCCGCTGGATGGGTACGCTTCACAAATTCCCACCAGTAATCTGCCTCATTACGGAACATAAAGGTGGCGAATGGAACCTTCTGTTCGTCCGTGCATCCTAAGACATCGAATATTTTAGTAATTTGTTTAACCCACATTTCTGCCTTAATCGGATCCGGCTTTCCCCAGAATTCTGGTGGTCCCAACTCTTTGAACTGTTTGGTTGTGACAAACCGTGCATTGTTATCATTTCCACCTATATTTTGTGCACGAGTCTCCCTCGTCAGAATTTGCATGAACTGCAAAAAGCTTATAAACATTAAAATCGTTCATCGATCGATCAATGGTGTTGTTTACGGGAGGAACATTTGCTTACTGTTGTTACGTTCTCCTCATTGGTGAATAAAGGTGTCTCCACGGTCTCATTTACTCCACTGTTAACATTCTCAGTCGACATTCTCAAATACTGCCATAAAACAAGGGTTAATTAAAGAAATCAACATATCACATAATATCCCTATATCTTGACCAACCAACAAATAAGCTTAGGTAAGACACACTCAAGCGAAGGTTTTACTCGTCTCTCCCTCCTAGTTCTATTCCCGATCTCCGCCGCGGAGATCATATCCTAAGCTCGATATCAATTGTGGCGCCCCAAAATAGGTATACAACACCCATTACGAGTCGTTAATAACATGGTACGAAACAACTATAATTTTATTAATATAACATAAAAACTATGAGTTTAAATACAAATATTGTCTTCTAGACAATATCAACACTCAAATAAGTCCTCATTACAATTATTGATATATTATTTTACAAAATGGTGAGGACTACTAAAACAACTTTCTAAGACCTTCATTCCATACCCGACTAGTACTCATTACATTCTCTCGCCTCCCGAGAATAAAAATGGAACAAAAAGGAAAAGGGTGAGCTCAACTAGCTAGGTAAATAATATTATGACTAAGATAATATAGAACAAATTATCGTTAGTCTTCAATGACGGAAAAAATCGATAAAATACAATAGGCAACAAGTTTCGAGATCAATATTCGCAATGAAACAATAATTCATATAGATGAGTTACGTAGAGAATGAAATCTACTATAATCTATGAATTTAAAAGTCCATCATCAATATTTTATCCCTGTAACATCAATCAATATTCATCTTGAATCAAATATTCATCTTTGCACTACAGGACAAAGATATTCATCAGTCGGTCATGTTCATCTCAACACCTGTACATATTTGCACTACAGGCCAAAGATATTCAGTAATATCATCATTTAGGACTGAGGATGATGAAAAATATTTTAAAGAAAACGAATCCAGTGAAATAAAAGAACAAATATTAAGGATTCGTACTTTAAACAATCCGAGTTCAAAAATATTTCATAAATAGACATAGTGGAGTAAAATTCAAAAAAGATTAAAACATGGATACAATCAAATCTAGTATCTATAATAGATATTTTGGACAAAGAACAAAAATTTAATTTTTCTTTGAATAGTGCTGTATTCGTGAATAGTGCCGTATATGTGAATAGTAACCCCGACACTAAAAGATGAGAATTTCACAAGAAAAATCTTACCAATATTCCGGCATAATGATATTAGAAGAAATAATATCATTTAAAAAAAAATATAACATCCTTTACCTCGAAAAGAATATTACTTCTGGCTGGAATATTAGATATAACGCTGAAGGAACTTGCACCGTATAGCAACACTCAAAATATCAAAATACTCACAAGAATACGCTCGATAATATAGAGAGAAAACTTCAGTTTCTGGTGTGATTTTCAATTCTAACCTAAGCACTCTATTTATAGGAAAATGCTTAGAACACCAAAGTAGAAAATTTAATAAAATATTAATATAATTATGCCCATCTTAGAAATCTGATTTCAGCTCATTTACCACACATGTGGGGGCCCACTAATAATGAAAAAAACATTTTTCTTAAAAAATAATAATTAAAACTTCAAAAATTAATTATTCCAAAACTTTAGAACTTCAATAATTCATAATAAATAGCCCTTTTATCAGAAAAATTCAAACCTTATGTCCTTTTCATAGGAAATTCCATTCTCTAAAACATTGCAGAATAAAATTTTTCCAAATTCCCAACAGAAATTGACCGAAATCCACAAACGAGCGATTTTACAGGCTATAATCAAATTTCAGTCAAGAAATGGGGTCCACGAACATGTTTAACATGTTTTAAACAATTTTAGTAACAAAAATACTCCTCTTCCTCCTCCTCATATACTCATATATCCCACATTCATTGTAAAAATATCATCATTATTATATTATTAAAATATAATAATATATTTAAATAAATTATTTATCAGAAAAGATAAAACATCAATTTTTCAACAATTGTCACTTTTAAAATTTTCTCCATCTATATCCACATAAAATGAATATTTTCCTTATCATATAAATCAATAATTAATTATTCAAAAATAATATTACAGGATCACAATACTGGCAACCAGGCCGTTCTCAGGAAAGAGGGGGCTTTCCAATATAGATTTCTCCTTACTGGCGCGAAATTAGGTGACCAAACCTCTTCTTAGACAGAACTTTCTAGACATTGCCAATAATGTTATCTAATAATGTTATTCAAATAATATGAATTATTAATCTGATAAAGGAAAATACTGTGTAATGACAATTATTGAAACAACAATAATATAAAATATCAACGTAGCAATTATTGAATCAATAAAATAGAATATTAAAGCAGTAATTCTTGTAACAATTATTGAGTAGTGCCTTCTTACGTAAGAATCAATAATTGGTGCAATACCAGGTGCTTCTTCGTGTTTTTAACCAACCGAGTATTTCAACAAGATAATTCTGTAACAACTACGCAGTTATTTATAAACAACTTATACTTATCGTTTTCTTCATTCAATCGCCACGTTATGGGGCCCACAAGGTCGTCAATCGTCATTATGAATATTCCCAAGCGGTAAGAATATTCCACGACCAAATGAATATTCTCCGATAAAAATGAATATTTTATAACCACTTTTTTTTTCCTGAAATATTTGCGCATTTTACCCATAACTAACCACATTAATCAAATCAACCCTTACTATTTCAAAATAATAAATAGAGAAAATTTAATTTCATTTATAATAAGTTGGGGTCTTACAAACTCCCTCTTGAACCTTCTTCTTCACATTTATCAGCTCTGAGTATGTAGCTTGCATGGCTTTAACTTTATCGATTAAAGTCGATTCTAATCGTATATTCGCTATCTTCATGTGGGTCTCTAGAGTCTTTAACTCTATCTTCATCATTTGTAAGTTATACGAAATGGGTTTTTGTGTTAACAACGTCGCACTCGTAAACGTATACGATCTTCTACTCAACGCGTCAGCTACCATGTTCGCTCTTCTACAATGATATTGAATGGTATAGTCATAATCTTCAACAGCTCGAGCCAACGTCTTTGGCGCATTATTCGTTCGTTTTGGTTGAAGAAATATTTAAGGGTTGAATAAATGGGTTTTGTACTGGGGTCAATACAAAATTCGATTTCACGCTATAGGGGTAGGCTAAGAAGTCTTCAAGAATACGTCAGGAAATTTATTAATAATAGAAATATCCTTCAAAACTGTGACTCTCATCCCAAGACTTGGATAACACATGAAATGAAGGTTTCTCCTAACAGAGTTTTAACCAATAAGTTAAAGTCTAACTTCTCCGGAGTCAAATTTAAACGTTGAGCGCAAGCAAAAGAGATAAAATAATGGGTAGAACCGGTATCTAATAATGTATAGACTTCACAAGAATTTATAATTAACTAACCCGTGCTAACTTCGTTCGGGTTACTCGCTTTTTGAGAAGTCACAAAAAATGTTCTTCCTGAAACCACTGACTTTGTTTTGTTCGTATCCGCCTTTGGTGCCACCGTCCCAGCTGGACTTGACTTTGGTGCACGACAAAATCGGGTTAGGTGACCTTCTTTTCCACAATTGTAACATGCTTTGGACTGCATCACGTAGTTTAGACTGATATGTCCCTCCCCTCCGCATTTGTAACATATGACCGGCGGTCGTTCTCTTTCCTTAACAATAGGTGCTGGTGCTGACATCATTTCATCATTGTTGAATCTCCTCTTCTTAAAATTTCCACTCCTATTATCTTGGCCATGATTACCACCGATGTGGTTTCCATTCTTGGCATGATAATTTCCCCCACGATGGTTATCATTGTTCCAATGGCCGTTGCCACCGGTACGATTATTATCGTTGCCTTTTGGTTGGGCTGGTTCATTATCGCGCTCTAATATTTGAGCTCTATTCACTACATCTGAATATAAACAAAGTTTGTGAGAAATGAGGTATTGACGTATATCGGGTTTAAACCTCGCAGAAACATTCACGTCATTCGCTTCTCATTATCGACCAAATGGGATGTAAACCGGGATAACTCCGCAAATTTAGCCTCGTATTGCGACACGGTCATATTGTTTTGCTCCAACTTGATAAACTCCACCTCCTTCATGTGACGAATACTTTTGGGAAATTACTTGTCGTTGAACAGCTCTTGGAACTTCTCCCAAGACATCTTGAGTGCGTCAGGCTGGGTACGTTTTACAGATTCCCACCAGTAATCTACCTCTTCACGCAACATAAAGGTGGCGAAGGGAACCTTTTGCTCCTATGAGCATCCCAAGACAATAAATATCTTGGTGATCTGCTTTAACCACGTCTCCGCCTTAAGTGGTTCTGGCTTTCCCAAAAACTCCGGTGGTCCTAGCTCCTTGAATTGCTTAGCGGTGACCGACCGTGGGTTGCCATTATTTTCACCTATATTTTGAACAAGAGTCTCTCTTACCTGATGTTGTATGAATTGCATATGGCCTCTGAACATCCCATCGTTCATCATTTGATCGGTGTTGTTATTAACCTGAGGATTATTATCTTCCTGTTGCACATTATCCTAGGTATTGATCGTTGGTGACTCAACGGTCTCATGTACTTCATTGCTGATCTCAACATTTTCAGATGCCATTTTCAAACACTGTCACAAAACAAGGGTTAATTAACATATCACATATTATCCCTATACTCTGACCGACCAATTAAATACCAAATAAACTTAGGTAGGTCATACTAGCGAAGGAATTCCCCGTCTCTCCCCTCCTAGTTCTTGTCTCACATCTCAGCCAGGGATCATATCCCTAAGCTTTGATACCAACTGTGACTCCCCCAAAACAGGTATACATCACCCATCTTGGGTCGCCACTTACATGGCATATAAAATTCAAATACAACTTAATTATACAACAGTCGTGTAAAATACGACAAAACATATGCTGAGTTTTAAAACAAATATTGTCATCTAGACAATATTCACACTCAATGGAGTCCTCATTACATTTATTATCACACTATTTTATAGAATAGTGAGGACTACTATGACACCATCTCGAACCATCACTCTGTTCCCCGACTAGCCCCGGCTACGTTCTCATTTCCTGAAGAGAACAATGAAAACAAAAGGGCGAGCTCAACTAGCCCAATAAGAAATATTATGACTAAGATAATGCATGATAAATTATCATTAGCCTTCAACAATGTTAAACTGATAAAATACAATAGACATCAAGTTTAACTGCAACGGAATAAGCAATCCATTAGAAGAGTCAAGTAGAGCATGATATCTACTATCTTCTATAATTTAAAATGTTTTCATCAACTTTTATCGCTGAGACTCAGCTTAATAAATAAACCACATCATCGAATCATCCCTGCACTACGGGCCAAGGATATTTATTAAATCATCAAAGGTCATGACTATACCGAATAATCCCTGGTCACAATCATACTAAAAACTGTCCATCATTGCACCTGCTGTGCCACCGAGGACTTTTACCACATCGTTTATAACATTATGTGTCATGATTATACCGAATGATTCACGGTCATAATCATACCAAGTCCATCTCTGCACGTAAGCCAAAGATATACAACTATAAAACCAATAATCAACAGTCCATCTTTGCACGTAAGCCAAAGATATACAATTCAATAATCAACAGTCCATCTTTGCACGTAAGCCAAAGATAACTTTCATCACCATATAAGCATGAGGACGATGACAATGATATAAGCATTAATCAAACGAAAACAAGGATAAATATTAAAGACTTTAAATTTATCCAAATATTATCAACCACTTAATAAACTCATAATCTAATATTATTAATATTATAACAATATTTTAATCACTTCTTAAACTTATAAACAATTTATTTTTATTGTTTACACTTTACCACATAATGTATTTAATCATTCAAAATGCCATACTCATAAGATTTCATCACCAATGATCAAATCCCTCATCAAAAATCTGCATATACCCTATATAGGATTCCCAAACTATAAAATCTTATTTATCAATTTTGTTACTTCACATAACATATTTAATTCATTTACTCATAAGTAGTTCATTTTTATGAAAAATACCAAATCAATCCCAAAAATATTTCTTTTCTCGGATTTAGCAGAATATAGTCCCATATTGAACATATATTTTTCTTGAAATTTTTAAAATTCATTTACTATTTTTCATATGGTCAAAACCGCCGAATATTTAGACATTTATCATAAATTGTACCTTTGTCCAAAATTCCAAAATTTACAGGGTGTACTCCTACTATATACATGTACTCCCAATAAAAATTTCACCAATTTTGGAGTTAACCACAAAGAGTTATAAGGGTTTACTTTTAAAATTGTCTTTTTCCATAAAATCCATAACTCTTAATCTATACGTCAAAAAATCGCCATCTTTGGACATAATATAGAAAACTCATCAAATTATCATTTCAATTTTTTTCAGAATTTTGAGGGTCGGAATAATTACGAAATTGCAAATGGATTTTCACCCGCCATGCGGTAATCCACGTAGACAGATTATTTCCACAATTTAATAAGGAATAAATACAAAGGATCATTCACCATGCATGTAGTAATCCACATAAAGAGGTTATTCCAACAGAATAATAAAGAATGGAATAACATAAGAATTCACCATGCATGCGATAGACCGCATAAACAGGTTATTCCCAATAGAATAATAAATAATGGAACCAGGTCATGCTTAATCCGCACAGATAGGATATTCCAACATAATAATTAAGAATGGAACCAGGTCATGCGTAAACGCACAGACAAAATATTCTTATAGAATAATAAAGAATGGAAACAGGTCATGCGTAAACGCATAGACAGGATATTCCGACAGAATAATAAAGAATGGAATAATAGCAAAATTTCACCATGTATGCGGTACTTCGCATAGACAGGTTATTCCAACATAATAATAAAGAATGGAATAACTGAAGAATTTCACCATGTATGCAGTACTTCGCATAGATAGGTTATTCCAACATAAGAATAAGGAATGGAATAACAATAGCTCTCTTCATGAGTACGAAAGAAATAATACCCCTTACCTTAGAATAAAGCAAGATACTGGAATAGAGAGGTAGCGGACTTCTCTTCTTCTTTCTCTCTATAATTTCTCTCTTTAATAATTGCTTTATAGCTTTAGTGAATTGGTGAGAAATAAAGGAAGAATGAGCTTCTATTTATAGGAAAATATAGTTTCGATAATTGCACGTTTTGGGGCTCAAAATATTACTGTACAATACCTCTCTCTTTTTCATTATTTTTAGTTTAGTCCTGCAAGTATTATCAAACTTGCACCACCTCCCCTAATAGTAAATAATGTGATTCAATAGTTCAATCATGTAAATCAATAGTTATAATCATGTGAAAATACGAATTACAGTATAGTATCTCCATCTATACCTCCATTTTTAACTTAATCATGCAAGTATTATCAATCTTGCACCAACTCCCCTAATAGTAAGTGAATGTGACTCAATAGTACACACATGTGAACAAATAGTTATATAAGCATGTGAATTAGTAGCAATTAATTGCTCATTTATCCGATTAATTACCCGATTTATCAATATAACCCCTGTGCATCAATTATCACGGAATAGATGTCGATTTCTACTAACACTAATAATCCCAACATAATGGAACTATCAAATTCATCTTTAATCAACACGAACTTATTCATCATTAATATTATAACTCACAATATTTAACAAACCGTGTCGTCCCGTGAAAGATGGGGCTTTCGATAAGGATTTCTCCTTATTGCGCGGCAATTGATTAGATGACCAAACCTCTCCTTGATGAGAACTTTAGACATTATAAATATTGCAATTTAATAATATGAATAACTTTGTCGTCTCAATTATTGATTTAATAATATAAAAAATATTATGCAGATGATATTTGTGACAATAATTGAATCAATAATATGAGAGATGACGAAGAATGATCGCAATAATAATTGAGTATAAGCGGGTGACTTCTTACGTAAGCATCAATAATCAATACCGTAAAGTGCTTTACTATGCAACCACACGTATTCATTGTACTTTTACTCTTTGGGTAGTTCAAGCGGTTTTAACGGTAACACTTTCGTAGTTATTTTTATAAAATGATAATTCGCATCATTTTCTAACTATGATAATACTTACATTGTGGGGTCCACCAATGATTGTGTCGTCGTACGGATATTCCCCAACAAAAAGAATATTCCCCGACAAAAAGAATATTTTATAACAACTTGCATACTTTGCAAAATTTATAAATATTACCCACAACTATAACATTATATCAAATCCACACCATAATATTCAAAAAAATATTTCAAGAAATTTAAATCTTTATTCATAAAATTTGGGGTCTCACATTTTGGTTCATGTGCTTAATTAGCTTGAAATAAAGAATTTCAGCAAAAAACCAAAAAAAAATATAGAAGAAGAGAGATTTAATAATCTTGATAGGATAGAATTATGATGAACTTATGGTCACTATAGTCGGATCCAAAAAAAATTTTGTTTTATTTATTTAGCTTTTTATTCTTAATTAGTTACAGAGAGAATTGCTACGACCTTTTTTGCCTCATTTTAATGATAAAGCAAAAATAAGAGAAAAGCAAAGAAGAAAAGAAAATACATAAATAAAAAAAAAGGGAAAGGAAAGCAAATAACCCCCAGAGATTTCATGGTGGGGGGTTCATTTGACCCCCCTGGTTCTGCCTCTGCAATGAGGTGAAAATTTCAAAGAGAAAAAGTAATGAAAATGAATCGAAAAATAATATTGATATTTGATTTTTTGAGTTTGCATTTTGGAAAGATCGAACTTCAGGTCAGCACAGTCATACTGTTCATCGTCTTCTTCAAATCTAAACAAACCCTAACATATTTCTTGTGACGCCCCCAAAATAGGTATACATTACTCATCTTGGGTCGCCAAATGGTACAGAATTCAAATACAAACTAAATTTATTCAACAGTTAAGTGTCGTGCAGAATACGACAAAACATAAGATGTGAGTTTTAATACAAATATTGTCTTCTAGACAATATCCAAACTCAAATTCAATCCTTAATAAATTTATTATCACAGTAAATAGTGATGACTACTTAAACAACCATCTCGGACCGTCACTCCATTCTCCGACTAGTCTCGGCTACGTTCTCATTTCCTGAAGAGAACAATGAAAGCAAAAAGGTGAGCTTAACTAGCCCAGTAAGAAATATTATGACTAAGATAATGCATAATAAATTATCGTTAGCCTTCAACAGTGTTAAATTGATAAAATACAATAAACATCAAGTTTAACTGCAGCGGAACAAGCAATCCATTTGAAGAGTCAAGTAGAGCATGATATCTACTATCTTCTATGATTTAAAAAGTTTATCATCAATTTTATCGCTAAGACTCAACTTTAATAAATAATCCACATCACTAAATTATCCATGCATTACGGGACAATGATATTCATTAGTATCACGACCACGAATTATCCATGCACTACGGGCCAAGGATATTCGTGTTTTCACCAATGGTCATGAACATGCCGAACAACAATTCATCTTTGCACCCTTGGCCGAAGAGAACGCATGGTCATGATTGTGACGCCCCCAAAACAGGTATACATCACCCATCTTGAGTTGCCAAATACATGGTACATAAATCAAATACAAACTTAATTATACAACTGTCGTGCAATATACGACAAAACATAGCTGAGAGTTTAAACAAGAATATTGCTTTCTAGACAATATCCACTCTTAAAGGAGTCCTCATTACAATTATTATCACACTATTTCACATAATAGTGAGGACTACTAAAGCCACTTATCCTGGACCATCACTCCATTTCCCGACTCGTCCCAGCTATATTCTCATTTCCTGAAGAGAACAATGAAAGAAAAGGGTGACCTCAACTAGCCCAGTAAGAAATATTATGACTAAGATAATGCAGAATAAATTATCCTTAGCCTTCAACAGTATAACAACTGATAGAATATAATAGACAACAAGTTTTAGATCAACAATTGCGCAATGAATAAGCAATCCATTAGAAGAGAGTCAGAGTAGGCATGATATCTACTATCTTCTATGATTTAAAAAGTTTTTCATCAACTTTATTCTTTGAGACTCAAATTTTAATAAATAAACCACATCATCGAATCATCCTCGCATTTATGGGCCAAGGATTTTCATGTAATCATCAATGGTCATGATTATACCGAATAATCCCTGGTTGTAATCATACCAACAACTGTCCATCAATGCACTACGGGCCAATGAGGACTTTTACCACATCATTTGTAACAATACGGGTTATGATTATACCGAATCATCCCTGGTCATAATCATACCAATCAATGGCAAATTCCATCTATACGTAAGCCAAAGATGACTTTTTCATCACAATATAAGCATGAAATTCGATGACAATGATGATATAAGCAATAATCAAAGCGAAATCAAGGATAAATATTAAAGACTTTAAATTTATTCGGAGTTTAAAAATATCCAAATTGTCAACATGATACTGCTTTGTAGAGTAAAATTCAAGAATAATATTCGTGTACCAAAAATAATTTGAACAGAAAAGAAATATATTTTTTGGGTAAATAGTACCCCGTGAATAGTACCCTTTGAATAGTACCTCGTGAATAGTACCCCGACATAAAAAATACCCCAAATACTCGAGTGAATAATATTCAGGTAAATAGTAATTGGGTGAATAGTAATCTGTGAATAGTAACTCGTAAATAGTACTCCGTCATGAAAAGTGCCCTGAATACCTGAGTGAATAATATTTGAGTGAATAGTAACCGGGTGAATAGTAACCCGTGAATAGTAACTCATGAACGATGATTACGTCATGAAAAGATCAATAATTATCAAGAAAGCTCGAATAATATTTCCATGAAAGATATCTTTGGATGAAGCTTAAATATCAAGGATATTCTACTAATTTCATGGAGTATAGAAGCCAAAACTTCAACAAAATGAGTATAGAATTCAAAATCTGAAATGAAATAATATTACTTACATACTACAGAGTATGGAAGATAATATTATTTCAAGCGAATATTGAACAAAAATAACATCCCTTACAACTGTTGAATGGAAATAATATTCCAACGAATATTTAACGAAGATAATATTCCTACGAATATTGAACGAAGATAATATTCTTTATGAATATTGAATGAAAATAATATTCATACGAATACGAAAAATAACATCTCTTCAGAATATGAAATAAATAATACCCTTACCTTAGAAGAAGACTGGATACTAGAATAGTAAGGTAGCAGACTTCTCTTCTTCTTTCTCTCTATAGCTTCTTTCTCTATAATTTCTCTTGTGAGTCTTAGTGAATTCGTGAGAATGAAGGAAGAATGAGCTTCTATTTATAGGAAAATTTAGTTTCGATAATTGCACGTTTTGGGGCTCGAAAATATTACAGTATAATACCTTCATCTTTTTCTTCATTTTTAATTTAGTCCTGCAAGTATTATCAAACTTGCACCACCTCCCCTAATAGTACATCATGTGAATCAATAGTTCAATCATATGAATCAATAGTTCTATACATGTGAAAATATGAATTACAATATAGTACCTCCATCTATACCTCCATTTTTAACTTAGTCATACAAATATTATCAATCTTGTACCACCTCCCCTAATAGTACATGAATGTGAATCAATATTGCACATATGTGAACAAATAGTTATAAGCATGTGAATTAATAGCAATTAATTGCTCATTTACCCGATTAATTACTCGATTGGTCAGTATAACTTCTAGACATCAATTATTATCGAAATAAATGTCGATTTCCACTAACACTAATAATCCCAACACAATGGAGCTATCAATTTCATCTTTAATCAACACGAACTTATTCATCATTAATATTATAACTCACAATATTTAACAAACCGTGTCGTTCCTGTGAAGAGGGGGCTTTCCGATAAGGATTTCTCCTTATTGGCGCGTAATTAGGTGACCAAACCTCTCCTTGACAGAACTTTTAGACATCGTCAATATTGCAAATAATAATATGAATAACTTTGTCGTCTCAATTATTGATTTAATAATATAAAATATTATGCAGATGATATTGTGACAATAATTGAATCAATAATATGAGAGATATGATGCAGCAATTATTGTAACAATAATTGAGTATAACTGAGTGACTTCTTACGTAAGCATCAGTAATCAATACCGTGTGCTACTATGCAACTAATGCCAGATTCATCGTACTTTTACTACCAGGTAGTTCAACAGTTTAACGGTAAAACTTTTGCCGTTATTTTTATAAAAAGATAATCCTGTCGTTTTCTAACTACGACAATACTTCCGTTGTGGGGTCCAACAATGATTGTGCCGTTGTACGAATATTCCCTGTTAAAATGAATATTCCCCGACCAATTGAATATTATATAAGCACTTGCTTACTTTGTAAAATTTGTAAATATTACCCACAACTATAACATTATATCATATCCACACCATAATATTCAAAAATATATTTTGCGAGAAATTAATCTTTTATTCATAAAAGTTGGGGTCTTACAACCTCCCCTTCTTATGAAATTTCGTCCTCGAAATTAGGGTGCGTACTTGGTATGTCGAAGAGGTGAGGATACCTTGTCAGATTCTAACTCTTGAGGTATAACCTTTGAGTGTCGAATATGATCCTTCTTATCCAAGATTTTAACACGTATCTCCTCATACGTTAAATCTTCTGCTATCTCGTCTAGTTCCAATTCAATAATGTGGTTCGGGTTGTCCACATATTTATGTAACATTGATACGTAAAAAAATGTTGTGAACACGCAACATACTTGGCGGTAAAACGAGTCTATAGGCCACAGTTCCTACTCGATCGAGGATTTCGAATGGCCCAATTAATCAAGGGTTGAGATTTACTCTCTTCGTCGATTCTTGCTTCTAGAATAACGCCCTCTTGAACCTTCTTCTTCACATTCATTAGCTCCGAGTGTGTAGCTTGAGCGGTTTTTAACTTTATCGATTAAAGTCGTTTCTACTCGTATATTTGATATCACCACGTGGGTCCCTAGAGTCTTTAACTCTATCTCCATCATTTAAAAGTTATACGAAATGGGTCTTTGTGTTAGCAACATCGCACTTGTAAACACATACGATCTTCTACTCAATGCATCAGCTACCACATTCGTTTTTTCCACGATGATATTGAATGGTATGGTCGTAATCTTTAACAGCTCGAGCCAACGTCTTTGGCGCATTATACGTTCGTTTTGGTTGAAGAAATATTTAAGGGTTTTTAGAAATAGGTTTTGTACTGGGGTCAATACAAAATTCGATTTCACGCTCTGGGGTAGGCCAGGAAGTTCTTCGAGAATACGTCAGGAAATTTATTAACGATAGAAATATCATTCAAAACTGTGACTCTCATCCCAAGACTTGGATAGCACGTTACATTGATACCTATCAACTTGTCATCATTATTCACGGCTTCCCTTACAGAAAGTTTGGCTTCGGTGCATTCCACACAAGGAAGTCAACAACGAAAGGATCGAGCCTTTTTACTTATAGCTTGATATGACAGTGATTGACTTTAGTGGACAGTGATTGACTTTAGTGGTTTGGTTTCTTGAATTCGCATAACAGGTTGGTTATGAATATGAAAGCTAACAACCTTATGAAAATAATCAATTTTGGCATGATGAGTAGTTAACCAATCGATTCCTAAAATCACATCAAAGGCAAGTATTTTCAAAGAGATAAGTTCGACAGGTAATGTGAGGGTATCGATTTGAATCAAATAAGATTTATAAACAGTAGAGGTAACGAAAGTTTCTCCTAACGGAGTTTCAAATTGTTCTTTTTCTCAGTCTTGAGTCCTTACCAAGTTAAGTGGTGAAGAACAGCTTTTAACAACATATTTGATTTAACAAATTTAAACATACTTGATCTAGCAAATACAATGAGCATAGATCCATATCTTAAACAGTTCATGAATGAAAGAACTTTAACTAATTCACAGTTCAATAATAATAGAATAGGAATTTAATTACACAGAGTGCGAGCATCAATAATCATTATAGATGTGAATAATCAACAATAATTATTCACTAACATGCTTTGAAAATAATAACTCAAGTTTGAGTTAGAGAAGTTGCCTCAATCGCGGTTTACTGCTAGCCAATTTACTTTAACTTCTTTAGATAAAAGACCTAAAATTGATCTTTCGATTAGTCATAACATAACTCACTTATAATCTTATCATCTTATATTAAAGTGTCTAACCTTTAAACATATAGTTAAGTATTAGACATTACGCTTAAGTCTTAATGTTATTATTATACTTTGATAGTCTTTTAATCACATCATAATTTGTACTTATAAGTTATCCCTTTTTTTGTCATCTTAATAAGCTAGATAACATGTCAGTAAACTAAAATATCATTTTAGTAAACCAAAATATATTTCAGTATCCTGAAATCATAATCTTCAATTTCAGCAACCTGAATTCACTATTCTTTTTCACGAAAATACCAAATCAACTAATTAATTTTCTATATTTTGGCCATACTTATATACATGTATTTCATACATAAAAAGTATTTTTTCGTAATTTTTCAATTTCTTTTACTATTTTTCAAAAATCATTTTTAGTGCGTGGCTTAAGAAATTAGCCCCATCATGCTTAACTCCAGAAATTCCCATCTCTTGGCATAATCTTATACATGTTAACGTGACCCTCCAGTTTAAATTTTGTGGCCATCGGAGTTATAGAACTCCGGTTATAGCGATTTTTGTCCGAAAAACCTAAATATTGAAATGGTCATAACTTGGTCATTTTAAGTCGAAATGAGCTCATTTTTGGACAGGAGCTACTTTATACCATATATTTTCATTTCCCAAAAGGCTGGAATTTATTCCATAAATTAAGTGGCTGAAACTACTCCTACAATATTTTGGGCAGTTTGTTTTCAAGATTTTTCGGCTTTTGCCTACTTTGCTAAAATCAGTCCATACGGAAAACTACAACTTCTTTTTCGGTGATTCCACTTGGGTTTGAAAGATAACTCATCATACTATCATCCCAATTTTTCCAAAATTTTTAAATGCCAGAAAAATGATGAAAATGCCCCTAGCATTGACTATTTAAAAACAGTTTGTTTTTCTTTCTAATGACAAAACTGTTTTTGCTAAAACAGTTGCTACAACTTGTGTATTCAACATTTTTGAGTGCTACCACTTGGGTTTAGTAGTTAACTTACATATCTAGCACCTCTCTTTTATGGATCACAAAAAAAAGGTGTAGATCAAAAATGGTAGTCGATCAAAGGAAGTGAAAAAAACTAGAGTTTTCTAACAAAACAAAACTAGTTTCTCTTATATCCTTTTGATTCACTTTCTAACACTCAAATATGTTAGAACCATACATGAAACCATAAAAAATATGTAGATGGAGGGTTTTAGACCTCAAGATCATAAACTTTCAATAACCAAAATCAAACAAAATAAAAAGGTTTAGGCTAGATTAAGTTTTCACCTTGATTTGCTTGCTACTCTCCTTACTTTACCAAAGTATGAAATGAATTTAGGATGCATAAGCTCCACACTCTTTTCCTTCTCTTTCCACCAATTTCTCTCTCTCTCTCTCTCTCTCTCTCTCTCTCTCTCTCTCTCTCTCTCTTTTTCTATTTCTTTTTTGATTAGCTATACTAGTAATGAGATGAAAGAGAAATATGGTTTAATTAAGTGTTGGAAGAAAAAAAAATTTATAGATAGATTAGTATATCTATACATTATTTACTAGCATATCTCTCCCCCTCTCTCTCTCCACATAACTTGTAATCTTGGCAAAAAATAGGGTGGTTAAATCATGGAATGACACATAGGGGAGTTGGTGGCCAAATAAAGAAAAAGAAAACATAAGTCACATGCCCCTTTTCTCTATACATGGCCGGATCCTTCCCCCCATATAATCCTCCTTTTTACTTTATTTTCAAATGCACAATTTGCTAAATTAAATGACCATAATGCCCCTCTTTAATTGGGCTAGGATTGTGCCAATTCTTTAATTCTTTTGGGCTTGAAATTAATTAGTTTGGTTTACTAATTAAAATGAACTTGTGCCTCCACAATTAAATATTGGACTAGTTTAACAATTTAGTTGCTCTTAAATCAAATTATCTACAAGTCCAATGCTTAAATAAATTATTGGGCTTGTTTAAATTACTTGCCATCCTTAGTAACATTAACTCTATTATCACATGAACTAATACTCATTATTATTGATATTTACACATTCTCATCAATCAATAATGTTAATTAACTTATATAACCCAATTAGACTTGTCTTATTCAAGTTTATTGAGTATTTAATTAGGGTTTAACACCTTAAATCTATTTTCTAGATTATTAAAATACTTAGGTTAGCACACTAACTTATTTAACTTATTAGTGAGACTTCCTTTAAATATTCTAGCATATTATTCACATAATCACTTAATCATCCATAATCTACTACAAATTATTTAATATATTTATTTACAATGTACCACAGAAATTCTTGGTTATTACATGGGGTCCACCAATGATTGTGTTTTCGTACAAATATTCCCCGACAAAAAAAATATTCTCCGACCAATCGAATATTTTATAACAACTTGTTTACTTTACAAAATTTATAAATATTACCCACAACTATAACATTATATCAAATCCACACCTTAATATTCAAAAAATATTTTGAGAAAATTAATCTTTGTTCATAAAATTCGGTGTCTTACATTTCTTCCTTGTTTTCTTTTTCGTCCCTATCTTCGACCCATATGCTTTTCAAATTCAATTGATGGAGATTTTAAATGTTAAAATCTCTAGAGATTACAAAGTATCTGCTGCTAACTGGGATAATAGATTTTTTGGTCATTGTACTAGGGCTCAATTTTCATTGTGGTTACCGAAACTTTTTTTTGTTACAATCATGTAACTATACTCTAAAATAATTACCAAATGGTAGTTACTTATGATTTTTGTCCAGAAAACGGACAAAAATGCTGAGTGTGGATATTGACCCATTTTCTTTGCTAATATGGACGAAAGTTTTGCCATGTGTATCATTTGTATGATTTTTAAATAATAATACTAATTTCAAAATAATAATAATAATAATAATAATTTTTAAATCTAAACATTAGATATTGAATCTATGCTTATTGTTAAATCTCAAAATTGTGCTTTCAACCATAAATTTGTGCTTATTGTTAAACCTAAATATGTGCTCTCAACCATATTTAATTTGTGCTTATTATTAAATCTAAACATTAGATATTGATGGGCTCCTTTATTTGTAAGATGACCTGATTCTATAACGAAATGGTTATGATTCTCATCGGAACTCCATCGATGCTCCACCCATGTTGGCTTTTCATCCTCTACCGAGCACCAAACAGGCTCACCCACTCTCTTAGATCATTTTCCTTCCATTGAGTACGGAGATCGGATTGGTATGTGATTTGTGATCTTTGGATATGGTTTTGGTGCCTCTTTTCAGTTTGATTTAGTGTTCGTGTCAGTTTGGGGTGTGGATCTGTTCTGTTCCTTTTCAGCTTATTTTGGGATTGTCTTTTCATATGTATCTTGTAAGACCCCGAATTTTATGAAATGAAAGTATTCATTTTTCTTATAATTATTATTTTATTTCGTAAATGGTTAAATTGATAAAAGGTTAAAGTTAAGGGTGATATGTGAAATTTTTTGCAAAGTAAGCAAGTTGTTATAAAATATTCGTTTGGTCGGGGAATATTCTTTTTGTTGGGGAATATCCGTACGACGACACAATCATTGGTGGACCCCACAACAGAAGTATTGTCGTAGTAAGAAAACGACATAATTATCATTTTATAAAAATAACTATGAAAGTGTTACAAGTTAAAGCTGTTGAACTATCCGGTAGTAAAGTCCAATGAATCTGGCGTGGTTGCATAGTAGCACGGTATTGATTATTGATGCTTATGTAAGAAGTCACTCGGTTATACTCAATTATTGCTACGATAATTCTTTGCATCATATCTCTCATATTATTGTTTCAATTATTGTCACAATATCATCTGTATAATATGTTATATTATTAAATCAATAATTGAGACGACAAAGTTATTTATATTATTGTTTGCAATATTGACAATGTCTAGAAGTTCTGTCAAGGAGAGGTTAGATAATCTAATTGTGCGCGCGATAGGAAAAATTCTTATCTGAAAAGCCCCTCTTTTCAGGAGCGACACTGGTTGTTAAATTTTGTGAGTTATAATATTAATGATGAATAAGTTCGTGTTGATTAAAGATGAAATTGATAGTTCCATTGTGTGGGAATTATTAGTGTTAGTGGAAATCAATATTTATTTCGATAATAATTGATGTCTAGAGGTTATATTGACCAATCGGGTAATTCACTAGATAAATGAGCAATTAATTGCTATTAATTCACATGCTTATAACTATGTGTCACATGTGTGTACTATTGATTCACATAATTTACTATTAGGGGAGTTGGTGCAAGATTGATAATACTTGCATGACTAAATTAAAAATGGAGGTATATATGAAGGAATTATACTGTAATTAGTTTTTTTCACATGATTATACTATTGAGTCACATAAATGAACTATTGATTCTCATGAATTACTATTAGGGGAGGTGGTTCAAGTTTGATAATACATGCAGGACTAAATTAAAAATGAAGAAAAGGAGGAAGGTATTATACTGTAATATTTCGAGCCCCAAAATGTGCAATTATTGAAACTATATTTTTCTATAAATAGAAGCTCATTCTTCCTTCATTTCTCACCAATTCACTAAGTTTCACAAGAGCAATTATTATAGAGAGAAAGAAGAAGAGAAGTCTGCTACCTCACCATTCCAGTATCAAGTTTTCTTCTAAAGTAAGGGGTATTATTTCTTTCATAATCATGAAGAGAGTTATTTTTTTCAATACTCGTAAGAGTTGTTATTCTATTCTTTATTATTCTGTTGGAATAACTTGTCTATGTGGACTACCGCATGCATGGTGAATTCTTCTGTTATTCCATTCTTTATTATTCTATTGGAATAACTTGTCTACGCGGACTACCGCATGCCTGGTGAATTCTTTTGTTATTTCATTCTTTAATATTCTGCTGGAATAACCTGTTTGCGGACTACCGCATGCATGGTGAATTCTTCTGTTATTCCATTCTTTATTATTCTGTTGGAATAACCTGTCTACGCGGATTACCGCATGCATGGTGAATGACCCTTCGTATTCATTCCTTATTAAATTGTGGAAATGATCATCATTCACGTGGATTCTGGCATGTGGTGAAAATCTATTTACAGTTTCATATATTCTATTATACTCAGTTGGTTAAAGTTTTGACTTCTATACTCCATGAAATTTGTAGAATATCCCTGATATTTGCGCTTCATCCAGTATCTTTTCATGGAAATATTCTTCTGAGCATTCTTGAATTTTACTCCACAAAGTAGTATCATGTTGACAATTTGAATGTTATTGAATTCTGGATAAATTAAATTATAAATCTTTAAAATTAATCCTTGAACTTGTATTATTGAATTATTATGTCATTGTCATCATCCTCATGCTTATATTGAGATGAAAGTCATCTTTGGCTTATGTGCATAGATGGACTTGGTATGATTATGACCAGGGATTATTCGGTATAATCATGACCGTAATGTAATGAATGATGTGGTAAAATTCCTCATTGGCCTGTAGTTCATTGATGGATAGTTGTTGGTATGATTATGACCAGGGATTATTCGGTATAATCATGACCATTGATGATTGTATGAATAACCTTGGTCGTGGTGCAGTGATGATTTGATTTTATTTATTAAGCTGAGTCTCATCGATAAAGTTGATGAAAAACTTTTTAAATCATAGAAGATAGTAGATTTTATGCTCTACTTAACTCTTCTAATGGATTGCTTATTCCGCTGCAGTTGTTGATTTAAAACTTGTTGTCTATTATATTCTATCAGTTGTTATACCGTTAAAGGCTAAGGATTATTTATTCTGCATTATCTTAGTCATAATATTTCTTCTTAGGCTAGTTGAGCTCACCCTTTTCTTTCTTTGTTCTCTCTTGAAATGAGAATATATTTGAATTTGGTCGGGAACCGATTGATGGTCCGGATGGTTGTTTTAGTAGTCCTCACTATTCTGTGAAATAGTGTGATAATAATTGTAATGAGGACTCCATTTAGAGTGGATATTGTCAAGGAGACAATATTCTTGTTTAAACTCTCAGCTATATTTTATCGTATATTACCCGACAGTTGTATAATTAAGTTTGTATTTGATTTTTGTACCATGTATTTGGCGACTCAAGATGGGTGATGTATACCTGTTTTGGGGGCGTCACGGTTAGTATCGAGCTTAGGATATGATCCTGGTGAGGTGAGATGTGAGACAAGAACTAAGAGGGAGGCGGGAATTCCTTTGCTAGTATGACCTACCCAAGTTTATTTGGTATTTAATTGGTCGGTCAGAGTATATGGATAATATGTGACATGTTAATTAACCCTTATTTTGTGGCAGTGTTTAAAAATGGCAGCTGAAAATGTTAACAATGGAATTAATGAGACCGTTGAGACACCTTTAATCACTAACCAGGTTAATGTGATGTCAGAAGCGAAGAAGAAATTAGAGATATCTACGTGGTGAGTGAAGAACTAATAGTTACTTTTAGAGCTAGTTGCGAGGAGAGGTAGCAAATTTGAGAGTGAGGACGAAGAGGAAGAAGAAGAACCTGAGGAGAATTTATTAGAAGAATTTTATGATCGAAATTTAGAATTACAAAATCGTATTCATGAGTTAGAAGAAGAAGCGGTGAAGAAGAAGAGCGGTGATCGTGGAGCAAAGAGATGCAACAATTCAAAATTGTGTTACTCGATGTGCGATGCTTGAACAGAAGCACTCTTTGGAAGAGTATAAGATATTAGAGCTGGAATCTGAGAATGCTATGATCAAAGTTCTGATGAAAGAAGAAGAAACTGAACGAATGAGAATAGATGATGCATGGGTAAAAGCCGCACGATGCTTTGATATTGTAGAAAAAGACGTCTGATCCAATAAGGCCAAAATAGATGAAATGAATTTCGCTTTTTTGACAACAATTGGGAGAATCCAACATCGAGTTTGGAATTATCCTGTGTAGAGCGGTCAACCCCAATTCGATATGGATCAGAGAGTAATGATTCGAATCATGGATCAGGAATGTGATGAAGCAATTAAGGGTGGAATGTACTGTATAGCAAAGTTAAGTCCAACTGGGATGGTGATGCCAAAGGATGTCCCAGACAAGTCAAATTTGGTAGTTTAAGTGAGAGCGTTTATCAAGGAACCCGAATGAAGTTATCACGGGTAAGTTAATCATAAACTCTTGCGAAGTTTATACCTTATTCGATACCGGTTCTAACCACTCTTGTATTTCACCTAGTTATGTTCAACATTTGAACTTGGCTCTTGAGAAATTGGACTTTGACTTATCTGTTGAAACTCTATTAGGAGAAACCTTCGTTACATCCACTATTTATAAATCTTGTTTAATTCAAATCGACACTTTCACGTTACTTGTCGATCTTATCTCTTTGAAAATACTTGCATTTGATGTGATTTTAGGGATTGATTGGTTAACTACTCATCATGCTAAAATCGATTGCTTTTCATAAGGTTGTTAGCTTTCATATTCCTAACCAACCTATTATGCGAATTTAAGCAACCAAACTACTAAAGTCAATCACTGTCATATCAAGCCATAAGTAAAGAGTCCCGAGCCTTTATCTGGTGACTTCCTTGTATGGAATGTACCGAAGCCAGACTTTCCGTAGGTGACGCTGTGAATGACGGTGGCAAGTTGATAGGTATCAATGTGACGTACTATTCAAGTCTTGGATGAGAGTCACATTTTTTAATGATATTTCTATCGTTAATAAATTTCCTAACGTATTCTTGAAGACTTCCTAGCCTACCCCTAGAGCGTGAAATCGAATTTTGTATTGACCCCAGTACAAAACCCATTTCTAAAACCCTTAAATATTTCTTCAACCAAAACGAACGTATATTACGCCAAGGACGTTGGCTCGAGCTGTTGAAGATTACGACTATACCAATTCAATATCATCGTGGAAGAGTGAACGTGGTAGCTGACGCATTGAGTAGAAGATCATATGCGTTTACGAGTGCGATGTTGTTAATACAAAGACCCATTTCGTATAACTTACAAATGATGAAGATAGAGTTAATGACTCTAGGGACCCATGTGGTGATATCAAATATACGAGTAGAATCGACTTTAATCGATAAAGTTAAAAGTCGTTCAAGCTACAGACCCGGAGCTGATGAATACGAAGAAGGTTCAAGAAGGCGTTATTTTAGAAGCAAGAGTCGATGAATAGATGATATCTCAACCCTCGATTTAATTGGCCCATTTAAAATCCTCGATCGAGTAGGAACTGTGGCCTATAGACTCATTTTACCGCCAAGTATGTTGCGTGTTCATAACGTTTTTTACGTATCGATGTTACGTAAATATGTGGACGACCCGAACAACATTATTGAATTAGAACTAGAGGAGATAGCAGAAGATTTAACGTATGAGGAGATACGTGTTAAAATCTTGGATAAGAAGGATCATATTCGACACTCAAAGGTTATACCTCAAGAGTTGGAATATGAAATGAAGCCAAGGTATCCTCACCTCTTTGGCATACCAGGTACGTACGTAAATTTCGAAAGCAAAATTTAATAAGGAGGGGAGATTGTAAGACCCCGAATTTTATGAAATAAAAGTATTCAATTTTCTTATAATTATTATTTTATTTCATAAATGGTTAAATTGATAAAAGGTTAAAGTTAAGGGTGATATGTGAAATTTTTTGCAAAGTAAGCAAGTTGTTATAAAATATTCGTTTGGTCGGGGAATATTCTTTTTGTCTGGGAATATCCGTACAACGGCACAATCATTGGTGGACCCCACAACGGAAGTATTGTCGTAGTAAAAAAATGACAGAATTATTATTTTATAAAAATAACGGCGAAAGTGTTCTGAGATTAAAGCTGTTGAACTACCCGGTAGTAAAAGTAGAGTAATGTCGTGTGGTTGCATAGTAGTATTACGATATTGATTATTGATGCTTACGTAAGAAGTCACTCGAGTTATACTCAATTATTGCTCTGATAATTATTGCATTATATCTCTCATATTATTGATTCAATTATTGTCACAGTATCATCTGTATAATATGTTATATTATTAAATTAATAATTGAGACGACAAAGTTATTCATATTATTGTTTTCAATATTGACAATATCTAGAAGTTCTGTCAAGGAGAGGTTAGATAATCTAATTGCGCGCCAATAGGGAGAAATCCTTATCGGAAAGCCCCCTCTTTCCTGGGAACGACTTGGTTGTTAAATATTGTGAGTTATAATATTAATGATGAATAAGTTCACGTTGATTAAAGATGAAATTGATAGTTCCATTGTATGGGAATTATTAGTGTTAGTGGAAATCAACATTTATTTCGATAATAATTGATGTCTGGAGGTTATATTGACCAATCGGGTAATTCACCGGATAAATGAATAATTAATTGCTATTAATTCACATGCTTATAACTATATGTTCACATGTATGTACTATTGATTCACATGATTTACTATTAGGGGAGTTGGTGCAAGATTGATAATACTTACATGACTAAATTAAAAATGGAGGTATAGATGAAGGTACTATACTGTAATTAGTTTTTTTCACAAGATTTATACTATTGAGTCACATGAATGAACTACTAATTCACATGAATTACTATTAGGGGAGGTGGTGCAAGTTTGATAATACTTGCAGAATTAAATTAAAAATGAAGAAAAGGAGGAAGGTATTATACTGTAATATTTCGAGCCCCAAAATGTGTAATTATTGAAACTATATTTTTCTATAAATAGAAGCTCATTCTTCCTTCATTTCTCACCAATTCATTAAGTTTTACAAGAGCAATTACCATAGAGAGAAAGTTTAGAGAGAAAGAAGAAGAGAAGTCTGCTACCTCACTATTTCAGTATCCAGTTTTCTTCTAAAGTAAGGTGTATTATTTCTTTCGTATTGATGAAGTGAGTTATTTTCTTTCAATACTCGTAAGAGTTGTTATTCCATTCTTTATTATTCTGTTGGAATAACCTGTCTACGCGGACTACCGCATGCATGGTGAATTCTTCTGTTATTTCATTCTTTATTATTCTGTTGGAATAACCTGTCTACGCGGACTATCGCATGCCTGGTGAATTCTTTTGTTATTCCATTCTTTAATATTCTGCTGGAATAACCTATCTATGCGGACTACCGCATGCATGGTGAATTCTTCTGTTATTCCATTCTTTATTATTACATTGGAATAAACTCGCTCACTGTAGCGGACTACCGCGTGCATGGTGAATTCTTCTTACATTATTCCATTCTTTATTGTTTTGTTGGAATAACCTATCTATATTACGGACTGGACTACGCATGCATGGTGAATGACCCTTCGTATTCATTTCTTATTAAATTGTGAAAAGATGCATCTGCGTGGATTCTGCATGGACGGGTGAAAATCTATTTGCGATTTTTCATATATTCTATTATACTTAGTTGGTTAAAGTTTTGACTTCTATACTCCATGAAATTTGTAGAATATCCTTGATATTTGCGCTTCATCCAGTATCTTTTCATGAAAATATTCTTCTGATCATTCTTGAATTTTACTTCACAAAGCAGTATCATGTTGAAAATTTGAACGTTATTGAATTCTGGATAAATTAAATTATAAATCTTTAAAATTTATCCTTGAACTTGTTTTATTGAATTATTATGTCATTGTCATCATCCTCATGCTTATATTGTGATGAAAGTCATCTTTGGCTTACGTGCATAGATGGACTTGGTATGATTATAACTAGGGATTATTCGGTATAATCATGACCGTATTGTAACGAATGATGTGGTAAAAGTCCTCATTGGCCTGTAGTTCATTGATGGACAGTTGTTGGTATGATTATGACCAGGGATTATTCGATATAATCATGACCATTGATGATTACATGAATATCCTTAGCCGTAGTGCAGGGATTATTCAATTTTATTTATTAAGCTGAGTCTCAGCGATAAAGTTGATGAAAAACTTTTTAAATCAGAGAAGGTAGTAGATTTTATGCTCTACTTGACTCTTCTAATGGATTGCTTATTCCGCTGCAATTGTTGATCTAAAACTTGTTGTCTATTGTATTCTATCAGTTGTTATACTGTTGAAGGCTAATGATAATTTATTCTGCATTATCTTAGTCATAATATTTCTTACTGGGCTAGTTGAGCTCAACCTTTTCTTTCACTGTTCTCTTCATGAAATGAGAATATAGCTGGGACTGGTCGAGGAACGGATTGACGGTCCAGATGGTTGTTTTTATAGTCCTCACTATTCTGTGAAATAGTGTGATAATAATTGTAATGAGGACTCCATTGAGAGTGGATATTGCCTAAAAGGCAATATTCTTGTCTAAACTCTCAGTTATATTTTGTCGTATATTACCCGACAGTTGTATAATTAAGTTTGTATTTAATTTTTATATCATGTATTTGGCGACTCAAGATGGGTGATGTATACCTATTTTGGGAGCGTCACATATCTAGCTGATTTGGTATTTCTTTTACCCATGATTTTGAGGAAATCTAGGTCTTTTCCATTCGGACCAGATCTGAGTTCTTATTCACTTCATGTTTTTTTATTTATTCGAATTTGGATGTTTGTGATGTCGCTGGAATCTGGACTTAGATTTTGGGCTTTTGTTTATTGCTTAATTTCTTTGGTTTCTAATTTAGATGCTTAGTTGATGGTTAGGTTCGGAACATCGTTGGGTTTTTTTTGGTGTTGTGATATCTGGCAGCCATGGTGTTATTTTTGAAATAATAATAATTATTATTATTTAAAAATTATGTTTTTAATTATTATTTAAAAATTGTTATTATTCTTATTATTTTGAAATTATTATTATTATTATTATTATTATTATTATTATTATTATTATTTTGTAATTTTTACAAATGTATTTATATAAAATTAATGAATTTATATTATTATTTAAAAATTATTATTATTTTTTAAAAATTATTATTTTGAAATTATTATTATTATTATTATTATTATTTAAAAATTATTATTATTATTATTTAAAAATTATTATTATTATTATTATTAATACACATAACAAAGCATATATGTACAACATCCATTCGTTTTTTGGATGAAAATCGTAAGTAATGACCATTTGGTAATTATTTTAGAGTATAGTTATGCGATTGTAACAAAAAAAATTTACGTTAACCACAATGAAAATCGAGCCCTAGTACACTGATCAAAAAGTCTATTATCCCGCTCCTAACTCATATATGCTAGACACAAATTTCCCTCAGATTTTCCCTCAGATCTGCTCTTGACTATATGTTAGGTAGGCCTATTCATCGGTAATAACCGATCCGTACTGGATTGGTCCGTACTGAACCGATTATTGAATATATTTAAAATGAGTACTGATATCGGTACCAGTTGGACCGGTTAGTCGGTTCGGTACCGATTTTAATCTCATCTTATATTAGTTGTTTTTTCAGTCATGATTCCATGAAAAGTTTCTACAATTTCAGCCATAATTACATGAAAAGTTTCTTCAATTTCAACCATGATTTCATGAAAAGTTTATGCAAATCATAAATTACATGACGCACAGCCACTACCAGAATAATGGGTGTGCATTTTTTTTTATTTTTTCAATTTTTAGGTAAACCTAACCGGTTCGAATTGGTCAGTTCAGGACAAAATACTACCAGTTTGGTACCGGTCCAAATAACCGGTATATACCGATTATTTGATACCCGATTCGGGAAAGTATTTTGGATGTTCGGTGCGTACTGTACCGAATCGGTGTACCGGTTAAATTAAATAAATCCTTTATTTTTCTAATTGCAAGCCTTCCATTTATTCCCAAATCAAAACTTAGATGAAGTCCATTGTTAGTCTACTCTAATCTCCATTCTCGTCTCCACTTCTAGGTGTTAAATGCAAAGTCGACCACTGAACTTTTCTGATATTTGGGTATTGAGCCCCTTTTTTCAGTCAACGTAAACTAAGCCCTTTTCTATTCAAAAATTTGGACTTTGAACCCCCAAGCGCCACATGTGCACTGACCTGCTGACGTGACACACATGGCAAGTCTAACATGGTATTTAATATTATAAATTGACACGTGTACACTGCTGACGTGGCAGGTCTTTTGAATTTTTTCCAAAAATTGCTTCTCCAGAGATTCGAACCTGCGACCTATTGTTTGGAACTTTGGTCATATGATCGCTAGAGCAACACAAGTTATCTATTAATATCTTGCAAGGATTAATATTTATATCAAAATATGAGATTTTCCCCATATATTCCTTTATTCTCCTTCACTACATACCATTAATATAATATTAGGAAGATATATACTAATAATAATAATAATAATAATAATAATAATAATAATAATAATAATAATAATAATAATAATAATAATAACAACAATAATAATAATAATAATAATAATAATAATAATAATAATAATAATAATAATAATAATAATAATAATAATAATAATAATAATAATAATAATAATAATAATAATAATAATAATAATAATAATAATAATAATAATAATAATAATAATAATAACACTATAATTTCGCTTATATATGTCAAATACTTACAAAATTATGATATTTATCTTACTTGTTTTTTATTTTATTTATTTTGCCTTGGAATATAGTATAAGTTATTCTTTTTAATTATCTTCTTCTTTTGCAGCAAATAATTAATGGGCGATCGAACACTTTTTTGATGGAAATTGGTAATGAAATAATTAAATGACATATCGATGATCATACATGATCAATATAGAGAAGATTATTGTTAGGTTTGTAATATTCATGGGCGCAATCAAATTGCAAAAAAAATGCGGAAGCGTGATAAAATCAGAGTTTAAAAAATTTACAAACCATATACGGATCATCCTTTATGCATAATTATTAATTAAACGAAAAGATAAAGAATAAATCATACCTTGAAGATCGAGCTTCCTCGGTACAAGTTCACCTCCAAATCCTTTCGCGTTCAATCTTGAATCCACAAGGGTTTGGTTCCTTCCTTTGATCAACGTTAGCCACCCAAATGTTTGGCCTCTAGAGGTGATCCACCAAGGAAGAAGAAAATTCAAGAAGATGGGTATTTGGCTCAAACCCTAGTTTTCTATCTCTATAGAAAAAGGTGTACTCTCCCAACAAATTGGAATTATTACGTATGTTGAAAAATCAACAACCCATACCACCCATAATAAGACTCCTCTTATTTATAGATGTGGGCAACCCATCTTAACAATTAAGGAATTGGGTTTTAATTAATTAATTTTTTTAATTAATTAAGCTCCCTAATCTTATTAGGGATAATTAATTAAACTCCTTTAACTAATTTTCCTTCCTAATCCAATTAGGAATAAATGAGAGTACTTATATTAAATTAATTCCTAAACTCTTTTAGAAATTAAAATAATAATAATTGTAATAATATTAATAAGACTCCTCTTATTAATTTATATTTAATATTTCTAAAATATTAAATAATAAATATTAAGCTATTTAATTTATTCTATCACCATAGATTAAATTAAATATACTTAACATATTATTAGGATTATGCCATTAACTTCTTAAATAATTATTCTTCCTTTTATGGTGTGACCCTTTAGGTTCTCCATATTAAACCTAGGTTGTGAATAAATCAATTAGAACAATTCTAATCTTATTTAAATAAATAAATTAAACAATTAATTTATTTAAATAATATTTATTCTGATAGGATAAGCCTCCCTAGCGATCAACGACTTTCCGGATAATATAGATTTCAACATTAATCATAAAAGAACCTTTGAGTAAATAATTTTAATGCATAATTCAATCCTTCCACCATCTGATGTCCCAATTAAATATAAGACATGGAATTCTTTGTCAAGTCTTATTTTATTTAATTATATGTATTTCGACTCTTAAATGCACAACTCAAATAATGCAAATTAGAAACTCCTTTCTAATTTCATTACGCCTTTGCCGAGGACTCTTTGGGTTGTCATTTATCGAATCACACAGGACATTTCTCTTCTTTTATTAGAAGTGGTAGATTCTTTATTGATCATACATTATCTCCATGTACAACTTATTATACCCAAGCATACCCTTTGATATACCCTAAGGGTCTTAAGGAATAAGTCAAAGTATAACTCATCATACACAAGATACTATGATGATCTCAAGTCCAAGGATCACTTGTACTACTATCACTCTGAGAATTCCTATTGACAAAAGCAAATAAAACTCCATTAGGTATTCCTTTGCGAGCCACGTTCGGTGAACTTATTCTCTAATAAGCACCTACATACTTGCTTTAGTGTCTCCACACAAATGATCGTGAGATCAATCATCCTCATCCGATGAAAGCAAGCAACGTATGTACCAATCTATCCGGATTCACTAATCCCCAATTTAGTAATCCAACGATTGGGAACTATTTTAGTTTTAAGCTTTTAAGAATTTAGATCTCATTGAATGATCATCATCATTATTCTAAAAGCATTGCTTAAAACTATGGGTTTATCACATATTATAAAACGAGATCATGTAGATAATTAAAAGCCTTTAATAAATTAATACTTTTATTAATAAATGAATAAGATTGTTACAAAGTATATGCTTTATCATCAAACATGATTGGCTTGTGTGCATACTACTTTCAATCTCCCACTTGCACTAAAGCCAATCGTCATGGTATCTTATACTCTTCTTCTCTAAGTGGCGATTATCCTGGCATTGGATAAGCTTTAGTTAATGGATATGTAATGTTGTTCATGAGAGTCCACTATCTCTATAGTGATTTCCCATCTTTCAATGATTCTAATAATCAAATGAAAGTGCCACAACACATGTTTAGATCCAAGATGAGACTTAGGAACTATTCTAGTTCTATAATGAACTTTTAATCCAAACAATCAACTTGCGACTTCATTTATAGCTATATACTTTGTCTTTATCACTAAACCAAAGAACTCTTTTCTTTGTTTGGAACCTTTCAATTCACTACACCCTTTGTTCAAGGTAACACTTTACCTTAAAGTGGATTTTCGGTTGTCTTGAGTGCATACGAAAAACTTGAGTCCAGTAAAGCCCTCTAGTTTTAATTCGGACCCACCATGTTTGCTCACATCCTTAGTGTCGGTTAAGAACTTTAAGATGTTTTTCTTTGTCTTACGTTGATCTTCTCGAGATATATGACCGATCAACATCGGGTCTCGTACATTTCATTGCATACATGATTGTCACTCATGCAATCTCTCTTCTTTGGAGTCTATGGGGACTATTAAGAGAGATACACTCCATGGCTCATCGACATGAGACATCTCTTGGAGTTTGCCATGCTAAACGACTTTAGCATCAAATGAATATACGTTCCTTGGGTTAAGTCGAGCATCCTCTTAAATCTATCTATATAGATTTGTATCCCCAATTAAGATACTCTTCCAAATCATTCATGGAGGAATGTTTAGACAACTTTATCATTACTGATTGTAGCATTGGTATGTAATTCCTCATCCGTAGTATATCAACATATAATACTAGAAATTTCACGACGCTCCCACTGACCCTTTTGTACACACTAGAAGTCTTACCTCATCGAATGTAACTCTGGATCATCATCTTCTATGATGTGTACCTCATCATCATCATCCATGATGAATTCATACCTCCTAGGTATCTTTGGTACTATTCCAGATTTACGATTCGTTTGTGGTACAATAGGTCTATCTACAGGTTCCTCTTATTTGACTTATAGTGTTTTGTGGTTCTTGAACTTTTCAAGATCTATTATCCTCCCACTAGCCCCTTCAATGATAAACGCCTTTATCTTAGAAGGCAGCGTATTTCGTAACAAACACCTTTTGCTAAGTAGGATTATAGAACATATACCGTAAACTTACTTTAGGATGTCCCACAAATTGTACTTGTCAAATCTTGTCCCAAGCTTATCCTTCTAAACCTTTTCACATAAGTTGGACATCCCCTTATCTTAACATACTTAAGATTGGGAATCCTCCCTGTCCATAACTTTTATGGAGTCTTGGGGCTGGATTTTGAGGTTACCTTTTCGTAGATATGCAGCCTTTTCTAGGACATTATCCTAGAAGGATATTGGAATGTCAGTAAAATCATTTTGGACCGCACCATGTCCAACAAGGTACGATTTTTCCTTTCAGATACATCAATCAATTATTACGTATCATGAGGTGTCCATTATGAGAAAACCATTTGAGATGATCAAGAAACTTATTGCACAAGTGTTTATTCCTTGATCTAATCAAAGAATCTTAATACATTGCCAATTTGTTTCACTTTTGAATTCTTTGAACCTTTCAAATAATTCACACTTGTATTTCAGCAAATACACACATTCAACTCTTTGAATGATCATCTCCTTTTCTTATACTAGTTTGTTCAATTTGCAAAATTATTTTCATGTAAGTCAAGTATACAAAATTTATTAAGTAATATTCCAGTTCTATACAAAACATTATTATTATAAATAGAACAACAATTGTTCTTAATTATAATACCAAAGTTTTCATTGTCCAACAATAAAATGGAAATAATATTTTTAACAAGAAGCGGAATACAATAACAACTTATTGACTTAATAGATTTGCTCAGTAAGCGATGCTAAACTATAAGTTTCTATAGCTAATGCAAACAACCTTTGCTTCATTTTCCACACATAGAATTACTTATATTTGTTTAGCTTTTCTACTTCGCTTGGTCCCTTCATAAATCTATATTTATGATTACCAAAATCGGTATCCAATACCCAAGTAGAACCTTGACTTAAAGAAAAATTTATTTCAATCATGAACAAAAGCGTATTATGAAATCAAACTTCACTAAGCTTCTTTGGTTAGCCTCTGCAAGATGCTTCTCGCATGATTTTCCAAAGGTCCGGGCTTATTGCGGTGGAAGCAAACTCCTTTGCTATCCGTATCAGTTTTGCTCTTATTATCCTTTGTTTATGCCTTTTCATTTACCTTCTTTGAATCGTTCTTCTTTTCGGAAGATCCTTTGGCCCCTACCAGTAAGACTTGGTTTTTCTTGGTTGGAAAGTGATTCTCAACATTTTTCAATATGTTAAGCAAATCAAAGAAAGGCGATATCTAGCTTGTTTATATGAAAAATTCACAACAACCATGAAAGGAGTTAGGGAGTGAGTGCAAGATCAAATCTTGGCTCAACTCTCCATCCATGACAAAACCGGTTGTCCTAATTGATCAATCAAATTGATTATGTTAAGAACTTTTTTTATGCATCTTATAGTTCCATTGGCCATTCTAGATCGGAAGAGCTCCTTAGATATCTCGATATCTATCGGGTCTACTTTCCTCACCATCAACTACTTGACGCGGGAGTATAGTAGAAGTATCCATAGTTTCAGTCGTTTGAAGCTTGTTACTCATGGATCTGAGCATGATGCATTGAGCCAATCAGTGCATCATCTTGCCACTTTCTAAAAGTAGCAATGTCTTCCTCGGAGGCATTATGCGCAACCATTACTGAGGATAGGCGTATTAAGGACATAAGATAGCTTTTCAACTATGAGAACTATTCTCAAATTCCTTAACCAATCCGTTTAATCTTGGCCCGATTAATTTAGCATCTAATATGCTTCGCATGATGATAGTAATTTTAGACATTGTAAAATTACGTAAATGAATTTGTAATTAACAACATTTTAACATACATTCTTTTATTAATTACCAAAATAATTTAGGTCTTGTTTTAAATTGGTATCTCCACTATTTTCTTCAAACTATATTACCTCACTTATATAGTTAAGCAAAATCTAATTAAAGATTTGCTAGTGAGAATAAGGATCCATTTCAAATGTATATAGCCTTGTGGTGACACAACAAACTATATATAAATAAATAGGTAGACAACTTTTGTCAATTACATCAACTATCTGCAACTCTTGTATTTTGCCTCTTAGATTATTTTGATCAAGTGGTGACACATCCGAATCAAAATTATCCAAGTTAAGTCCGACCTAGCACTCCATATATTCAAAAAAGAAAAATATCATCCTGTGGTGACACAACAAAACAATATTGTTCAATTTTCTTTATAAGCATCAAATGTGATAAATTAACATCTTAAATACTTAATACTTGCCTTGTGGTGACACAACAAACTCATATTAAATATTTAATACTCTATTAATTTTATCATGCTAGAAAGGCGACGTTCGATATTCCAAATATCTTTGAACGCTTAGGACTTAATATAAAATTGAGGGGTTTGTTATTAATTTGTCTCATCTTGTTTTAGCGTATGCATATATATATATATAAAATACGCGTTATATTAATGAACACGAAGCATGTTTGCATAATATATAATTTATATATTGTATAGCATGCACATATAGAATACTATATTCTACTGGATTGATTATGGACTTTTATTCTAGTTTGGTTCACTAGAGCCACCAAGTGAACCAAAAGGTCAAACCCTAGGGTGCAAGAATTAATATTTAAATATAACTATTACATTTAAACCCGGGCTCCATTACAAATGGGTCTTCAAGCGCCTTCCTTACTCCTTGATCTCCAATTTTTCAAAATTAATTCTAACTATTCCTATTACAAAACTATTTAAAATAAATAGAAACCTTGATCGCGATCGAGGGAAATACATAGGAGGAAGATAGAATTTACATTAAGAAAAATTAGAGAAGATTTAGTACGCAGACCCCATTTAATAAAACCCATACATTCATGCATCCAACTAAAATAAAATCCAATCATTTGGTCGATAATTCATAATCAATCCCATTTATTATCATACACATCACCATATGCATC
Organism: Panax quinquefolius; assembly: GCA_020205615.1. Lineage (NCBI taxonomy): Eukaryota > Viridiplantae > Streptophyta > Magnoliopsida > Apiales > Araliaceae > Panax > Panax quinquefolius. Next base: position 97,045,239 of record CM035158.1, on the reverse strand, counting down.
AATAAATAACATTCATCATCTCATGAATAATAAACATTTAATATATATATTGATATCATTTAATGGGCAACTTTAGTTAGTATAAAATCTATTTTTGAATCAAAATAAACTCCTTTATTTTAATCCAAATTTAAATCAAAATAAAACTATTTTATTTTAATTTATCTAATTTTGAATAAAATAAACTATTTTATTTTAATCAAAATTTTAATCAAAATAAACTCCTTTATTTTAATTAATTATGAAATCCAATTCCATATATAAAAAAAATTTAATTAAAATAAACTCTTTTATTTTAATTAATTATGGAATCCAATTCCATGTAAAAAAAAATCTTTTATTAAAGGAAACACGGATATTCTTTTCCTATTCACAAATAAACTCCTTTATTTTGAATAATATGAAATCTTATTTCATATTTAAATAAACTCTTTATTTAAGGAAATTAGGATTCTCTTTCCTATTCACAAATAAACTCTTTTATTTTGAATAATATGAAATCTATTTCATATCTAAATAAACTCCTTTATTTAAGGAAAGATCAATTTCAACTCCAATTAGTTATCATGGAATCCAATTCTAACTCTAATTAGTTAGCGTGAAATTCTAATTTTAAAATTAAAATAAACCCTTTTATTTTAAGATTAAAATAAACCTTTTATTTTAAAATTAAAATAAACTTTTATTTTAAGATTAAAATAATTATATATATATATATAATATTCAATTTTAAAATTAAAATAAACTCCTTTTTATTTTAATATTAAAATAAACCTTTTATTTTAAAATTAAAATAAACATTTTATTTTAATTATAAAATTATTAAGAATATATATATATATATATATATATATATATATATATATTATTAGTATATATATATATATATATATATACTATATATACATAGTTATTATATATATTATATATACTATATATAATGCACGGTACTGCTTTTCAAAATAAAAAAACCGTGGCCTGTTATCCTGTTTTACAAAACTAACTTGGCTACCTTTTTTTTTTTTTGTTTACCGTGTGCCTTGGAAAGCGTGCATGCCATCATTTACTTATCATTGGCCAATCATGCCATTGATTTCCGTGCGTGCATGTGCTAATCATGATTACATGATTGCCTTGAATTCCATGTTGGTGGGTCATTTCCTTTTCATACAATTTCGATTTCCGCATACGTGAAAAACGTAACTTGTTTTGTTTAAATGCAAAGAAAAGAGTTAGAGTAAAAAAAAATGTTTTTTTTTTAAATTTTATACAATAAAATTATGCCCAATTAAATTGTTCTAAACACATATCAATATATAAATTAAAACAATTAATAATTTGCATAAAGGTTTGACTCTGATGCCACTGTTAGGTTTGTAATATTCATGGGCGCAATCAAGTCCAAGGATACTATGATGATCTCAAGTCCAAGGATCACTTGTACTACTATCACTACAGGAATTCCTATTGACAGGCAAATAAAACTCCATTAGGTATTCCTTTGCGAGCCACGTTCAGTGAACTTATTCTCTAATAAGCACCTACATACTTGCTTTAGTGTCTCCACACAAATGATCATGAGATCAATCATCCTCATCCAATGAGCAAGCAACGTATGTACCAATCTATCCGGATTCACTAATCCCCAATTTAGTAATCCAACGATTGGGAACTATTTTAGTTTTAAGCTTTCTAAGAATTTAGATCTCATTAGAATGATCATCATCATTATTCTAAAAGCATTGCTTAAAACTATGGGTTTATCACATATTATAAAACAAAGATCATGTAGATAATTAAAAGCCTTTAATAAATTAATACTTTTTATTAATAAATGAATAAGATTGTTACAAAGTATATGCTTTATCATCAAACATGATTGGCTTGTGTGCATACTATTTTCAATTATAACATAAATTAATAGCCAAGTTAATTAATTAGTTTTTAATATTGGATATTTTAAAATAAGGAATAATCAATGCTATTTTTCCCAAAAATCTACCGCTTTTATTTTATAAAAAAAGAGAATTGATATAATAATTAGCGCTTGTGGAAAAAAAGGGAAAAAAAAGAAGTCAAACTGGTCTTTCCATACTAACGATCTTATATATCACATAATAAAACGACAAATTAGTGTGTTATTATTATAAGATAATATATTTGTATTTCATGCATAAATTGTTGTACAAATTATAAAACGATATAACCATATATATATATGTATCATATGTTATGTATGTATGAAGTAACTTTTATGTATACATTGAAAACCAATGAACTTTTATTTTTATAGTAACATTGTAAATACCCTCGGTCCTATTTTATTTTTATTTCTTATTATTATTATTATTATTATTTTTATTATTATTATATTATTATTATTATTATTATTATTATTATTATTATTATTATTATTATTATTATTATTATTATTATTATTATTATTATTATTATTATTATTATTATAGTATATATCTTCCTGAGATTATATTAATGATATGTAGTGAAATAGAAGAAATGAATATATGGGGGAAATCTCATGTTTTGATATAAATATTAATCCTTGCAAAATATTAATAGATAACTTGTGTTGCTCCAGCGGTTAAATGACCAAAGTTCCAAACGATAGGTCACAGGTTCAAATTTTTGTAAATGTAATTTTGGGAAAAATTCAAAAAAAGCCACGTTAGCAGCGGACACGTGTCAAATTACAATATTAAATACCACGTCAGACCTGCCACGTAGGTGCCACATGTGCCACGTCAGCAGGTAAACGCACATGTGGCACCTGGGGGTTCAAAGTCCAAATTTTTGAATAGAAAGGGGCTCAGTTTGCTTAGACTAGAAGAAAGGGGCTCAATACCCAAATATCAGAAAAGTTTAGTGGTCGACTTTGCATTTAACCCCCACTTCTAGGTATGCTAGTCTGCTCTTATCTCTTTACTCTCCAGTCTCGTGGTCTCGTATACACTGCTGCTCATCGACTCTCTAGTCTCGCCTCCAATCTCCATCTCCGTCTTCTTTCTCGGTCGCAAAAGGGAATCAATCTTTGTGTTGTTTCTTCTTTCTTAGGTAATTAACACTTGAATATTTGATTAATTGATTCTTTCCTTGACTTTATTAAATAATTCTTGAATTAAGTTTGTTTTTATTTTTAGGGCTTGTTTTGTTCTAAAAAATGGAAATCTTTAGGGGTTAATTAATTGTTTGTTTGTTTATTTGTGAATTAACTATTTTTTTATTATTTTTCCTAAAATGTAATTTTGGTTTCTGAACACCATTTGGATTTTATTTTAAATTGCATATGCTATAGAGCATGTTCTGAAACTTGGGTTTGAATCTTATCTTTATGTTTGTAATGCTTTAATTCATATGTATTTCTCATGTAAATATGTAATAATTTGTGTTCTGCTTGGGATATGTTTGTCAAACTGTCTGACAGAGACTTAGTTTCCTAGATGTGTTTCCTGCTTGCTTTCTGCTTCGGATATCTTTGTAAAACATTTTGCATATTGTGACAATTTGAAAAATCGGATTGTCATTTAAATTATAATGTAAGAATTATTAATTAATAAAATAAATTTTTATTAATAATATTCTGTGTTATGTGTTTATTAGTCGTTTTATAACCTAGGATGATTATAAAACGATAGAATTCTGGCTATATGCTAGAATAAATGCGTAAGAATTTTGAAGACGAAAATAAAAATTTTCCAAGAAAAAGACAAAATAGGCACTATTCATTTGATGAGACCTAAGGGTTTAGGGTTTGAGTAACCCAAGTCTTATTGAGTATTGGTATGTCGTAATGACATTCTGCTTCAAGATTTGCTGGTAATATGCTGTGAAAAGTTATGTTAGCTGATAAAAGTTTTTATCAAAAAATGTGCATAAATCGGACGAAATAAAAACAACGAAAAATATTATTATGTACTTTTCGATCATTTAGCTATGTTTTGCGAAAACATTACAGAAACACTATTTATGGAAATATGTTTCAGTTTTTTGACTTTTCAAAGAATGCGTAAATGATAGAATGAAAAGGAAAGACGGAATGTCCAATAAAATTTGGAAAACAATAAACGCAGTTTTTCAACTATGTAATTAATTTAAGAAGAATAATGAAGAAAGGAAATGTTAGAAGGCGCAATGAAATTTAAATCAAGGCCCAAAAGTTTGTTAAATTAAGCCCAAAGTGAAATCGATCCAAGCCCAAACCAAGATCCGTTGAAGATGGGTCGAGCCATGGATCACTGGGTGGGACAACCCATAAGATTCACCAAACTTCCTTGAGAAGCTTGGTTGATATTTGTGAGAGAAGAGGTGTCAATAGTGAAAAGTAGGGGGTGGTTTGTAAGTTTTGCAAACCTAAGGGTTTGAACTATACAAGACCAAAAGTTAAGTGACCAATTTATAAGAAAATCAAAGTTGATTTAATGACCAAAATGCCCTAAGGTGGGAAATGACCATTTTACCCCAAGTCTTGCAAATTATATATATGCAAGCATTTCATTCATTTGCCTTAGAAAATCAAAGGCAAATAAATTGAGAGAGAAGTGAGTGGTATTTTCGAATGGAGAAAAAGATGAAGAAGGAAGGAAAAGTTAGCTCAAGTGCAAACTTTATCAAAATGAAAAAGAATAAAGAAGAAAGGTATTTGAAACCTAACTTATAATCCATTTTTCTTTAAGTTTCATATGATAATCATATAGCTTAATGAAAATGAAAGTAAAAGATGTTTAGAAATGATTTTGTTATGGTTGAAGCATAAGGAAATAAAGTAATAAGGATTTGAAGTTTATTTCATCACTATTTCTTTTAAGAGCTTTCATATGAAGTATGAAATGCTTGGTAAGTTGGGCGATTCAGATGAATTATATGAACAATCTGTAGAAATAAGAAAGAATTAGTGATTTTAAAACACTAATATGTATGAAAATGTGAAATCATAATCAAAATATTGATGTAAAATGAAGAACAAACGAAGAACACGGAGAATGAACGAAGAATGTTGTTGGTGGACAAATTTAAAACCATATAATTAGAGCTTGTTGGTGATGGACAAGTTTAAAACCATTATATATATATATATATTAACATATATTTGGTTAGGAGATTTAGAATTGAAAGAAATGTGCCTTTGGAACGAATTAAAAATAACCTATAATGAAGTTATGACGAAATTTTCGTAAAAGAAGTAACCGTTGAAATCATAGGTTAATATGATTTTCGGATGAATATAGAAAGTAAGTTAATGATTCAAACAATTAAGGTTTCATAAGAATGCTAGAGAATATTGAAAACGTGAGTCATGTACTCAAGAACGAACTCATTCTAGGTTCAAATGAATATGTTATGGACGAACGAACGAACGAAGAACGATAAGAATGTAAAATGAACGAATGATGAAATTGAGCCAATTAAAAGGTTTGTTAACGGATTCAGAAAAATATTCTGTCCACGGGAAAACGTAGTATGGAATGAAAGTAAGAAAATGTCTTTGGAACGAACTCGTTCTGAGTCATAACGAAGAATTTACGAGATTGGAATGTAGGCGATTCGTACGTAGAAGAAAATTTCAAAAAACTGCAAAAAAAAATTCAAAGGAAAAGGGTCGACGCCATAACTCCACTTATGCCTTGAAAGGTAGCGCCACCAGAGCTATATGATCGCTAACCCGTGGCCGCAATGCCGATTTGTGAAGGGAAAAGGCGGCTGCGGTCGGGGTGGCAAAAATCGATGATGTGTATAGAATGATAATGAACGTAAAGTTCACGTAATGTAAAACTTAAAGAAGTGATTTAAACCTTAAGTAAATGTTGAATGGAAGTTTAAAAAAACACGTAAATCGACGAAGGCGGTTAGTGTACACGTAAGTTAAACGTGCTTAGCATAAACACCCGTGTATGGTTTGAACGTAAGATAATAAAGATTAATAAATGATGTGTAAAGCATGAAGAACCCTGAGCCTCTCACTGGTGACGTCTCTAAATGAGAATGCACTGCAGCTAGACTCTCAGTAGGGGATACTGAGAAAATCAGTGGCAAGTTAATGAATACCATTGTAAAATGCTATGGTTGTAAGTACCATGAGCGTTATAGTAACTTGAATAATGTTCCAAGTCAAATAAATCGAACATTATAAGATATGGAATGAAAGTAATGTAAAATGGTTGAAGGCTATGAACGCATAGTATTAGCATTGAATGCTTGCTCTTGGCATACAAAAGATTGTATGACTTAAACATTAAAGAATAATCATAAGTTATAACATTAAATTGTCAAGAAGCTGTAATGAACGATAATTAACTTAACGAACATTATTGATTTAATGATTCAGACAAGTTAAACTAGAAAGAAGGAAAAGGTAAGGAAAATCTATCGTAAAAGACGATTGTAAGAATTAAGACATCTCCGATTGTCGTAACTCCGAAAGACAGTAAAGGAAGTTCGGTTGCGTGAACTTAAGTTATAAAACGCGAACCATAAGAACTAAAGTTAGTATATTCCAATGTGTAAGTCAAATATATGACTAATTGGTATGTGTTATCTTTATGTGATATATAGGGATTTAGAAGATCAGAGTAGCGTAAGTTGTATGTTGCTCTTAAGACAAGTTTCCCAACTTTATTCATGTTATGAATTGAATGTGAGTTTCTTTATGCTTGCTTAGATGTTGTAAATAAGCGAGTTTTATCTATATGCAAATGTGTTATATTTTTACAAGATGTTTATGATGTATGAGGCTATGTGCCTATTCTACGCACTTATGTGCTTTCGGAAGATGAACTGTTCTGTGTTAGAATTGTTCAAATGTGAAAGAGTTCTGTTTATTCACGAACTGTTAATGCTAAGTCTATGCTAATGATTTTAGCTAGACAGGATGTAAAGAAAAGAGTATAAGAATTGAGGTTATGTCAAAGTGAATGTATTGATGTTTTAGAACGATAAGAATCAAAATTTATTCCTATTATTTAAGCTGCTTCATAACTATTGTTCTGTTATTGAAGTTTAATATGTAAAGAATATTTAATTCTTGATTATGTTGTTATTCAACTACTAGAACTTGATGAGCAATTAAATGCTCACACTTGCTTAAATTAAAAACATTTTCAGCGAAAATGGAAAGAACTAAAGGATCCTCTGAAGATCAAGCATATCGGTATCCTGGTGAAGTGCTATTCATTATACGAATGAGTGTGAAGATCAAGCCAAGACTTGTAGAATAGTTTAATAAGCTGTTATGTATCTGTTGTGGCGAATGAAAGTCACATGTGTAATGAAGTAAAGAATAATGTAATTATTATTATGTGTATATATGAAGATTTTAAGGTAATAAAATCTGGGATTTGAAGAAATATGTTGTTATACTTAATGATATAATGATGTATGTAAAGAATGAGAAGTACTCGTGACGTACCAAACTCGGGTTTTAAGATAGATCTGATTTGGGGGCATTACAAGTTGGTATCAGAGCTGATAGGTTATAAACCTTAGGTGGAAGTACTTTATGTTATAGTCTGAGGGAAGAGTAAGAAGATCGTAGAATAAGGCGATCGTATAGTAAGAAAATCGTAACGTAAAACGATTATGAAGTAAGATCATGGCGTGACTGTAGTGAATCGTAAAATAACTGATATTTTGTTAAACTATTTAAAAGTTATAACTAAATGCTATAAAGAAATGTTACTATGAAGTAGTACGAGAAGAAAACTCAGAAGAGTTGTAAAGGATAAAATATGAATTAAAGAAAAATTTGTATTAAGTAAAGAAAGAGTAAGAATGTGTAAGATTTCAATTAAGGACTCATGTGATAGCAAAGTTGTATAAACCTTTGTGTGGGCAGAGGTTTGTGTTTGGTTTGACGACTACTTAGTTTATTACAGTGACAATCATTGAAATAGTAATGCCACGCTATTAATATGTATATGATGAGAAGGTGAATCTTTTCTCATAGATATATTGGATGATTAGAACGTATTACGAATATGTGCGAGTTCTTAAAACTCGTACTTATGAAATGTTTGACTCATAATTATATGGTATATTTTTGAATCCCTAAGTGTATGTATAGTCCTTGATTGGTTCTTGAATTACATATTGCTAGGATATGTTCTTGAACTCATCTTATTGTGGAAAGTTCTTAAAGACATAAGGTGTGGTAAGTTTGATGAACTATACTATGGTATAGGAATGTGTAGACTGAAAACAAATTATTTTCAGTATATTGAGCATTGAAGGTGCTAGAGAAAGATGGAATTATCATAAGTAAGACAATAAAGGAAGTTGAAATTGATGAAGAAAAAAGGTATTCCAAATCGTCTAGCTATGTTAGATTTTAAATTTTATTGACATCGTGCTGATGTGTATGTTTTGGAAAGAAGAACATTGGGTCAGATTTTTGAACCAATGGATTTTAAAAGAACTATTATTTGTATGTCTGTGCTAATTATTTCGGCTTGACAGAAATTGATTTGGAAATATCGAAATGTATTTTATATCATCAACACATTTGATGCAGAGATAATAAAAAGATGGAGTTATCAATGCATTTGAACCTAGTGTTCGATGTGATCGTAGGATCATCAACCTGCTATGGTATGATGTAGTATGACAAAGTCATAAACTGACAAAGTCCTCAACGTAATGTATAGCCAGTGCGGTATCATGACGTCATAAAAACGTTTTAAGTTATATAGAAAGAATTAAAAAGTAGTCGATGTCAATTGATTTGGCTAGACGAATGTTTCGATTGATGTCCAATTTATTGGTATGGTCTAAGCTATTTGATTTGGCTAGATGAATGTTATGTTATGTTTAAAGAAAATTGAGCTTTCTTTGAGAAGTTATGCCAAAACAAATTATTTTGGTGCGGAATCTGATGCATCAGTTTAAGTTGAACAAACCCCAAGATTTAGGGTTGTACAATAGGCTGATCACCTAACACATGGGAATAGGTAATTTACTTTCTTTGTGATTGTAAATATACCGCAACGAAATGTTTAAAGCTGGTTTGCGATTAAATACCATTTATTCTAGTTAAGAGTTCATGGTCTATATGACCCCTCAACAAGATATGAAATGTTTTAAGGGAATCTTTATATTTTTTAGTTATTCATTATACTTCATAATTATTTTATAAGTTATGAAGACTCTTGAATGTTTGGAAGGTAAGAACTTCTTCGAAGAGAATTTGTTGTAAGATATGATTCTCATACGAGAAGAGAGTAAGAAACTCAATTAATTGAGAAAATTAATATGTTCAAATTTCAAGGACAAAATTTCTAGAAGAAGAGGTGAATGTGATATCCTGAATGATTGAAAGAATAGTAAAACATGATGTTTAACTAATGACGATTACGTTAGAAGATAATCCTTAAAAAAAGGAATTGAATGAGTTAAGGAAAGGAATAATTAGGTAATACCTGATTGAAATAGTATGTTGAGGTTATACAACAAAAAGGAGAAGAAAGAAAGAAGTACAAGTTGTCGACGTCGGGATTTTTTTATTAGTCCCTTTCTATTCTTTTCTTTTGGTGTTCTCATGTTAGATGAGATTTGTTTGAAAAAATAAGTTTGAAAAGGTCCGACATGTATATGTCGACGATTTGACTGTAAGAGTCGCCAGTTGGCATTTTTAAATGGTTGCACCAACTCAACCGAGAAAAGGTTTGCACAAAGACCTAGTGATGTGACACTGTTTAAATGGTCTATAAAATTGAAATTTGTTAGGGTCCGGGGGCTTGATTAAGCGAAGGGAAGGTGTTAGACACCCCCCAACTTCCGTGATAACACGGTTACCGCCACTTTTTAATTTAAACTTTTATCTGAATGTGTGTGTGTATAGGTCTATGTACAGTTATCTGGAAGTAGTGCTATGCCTCGTTTGCACCTATATACAAAGGGTTTAACTTTTGTATAAAAGTTTAATTTTAACAAGATATAACAATGATGTTTTATAAAGCAGGTTTTTCAAATCCTTGTTCTCAATAGTAATTGAGGCCTTTGATACTTCCATTTTATTGTGTGTTTGGCTTGATTGCTTTTATTTTCGAGATGCGAAGCATCTTCGAGAAAATAAGATATATAGCAGTGCCGAACTCCTTGTGGGCATGGGAACCATCTAAGGAAATTCAGACACCGTGAATAATTTACAAGCTGGCTGCAGCTGAAAATGTCCATCACGGGAACCGAATGTAGATTCAGGAATTGAATCCGTGATCACATGATTCCTAGGCTCACATGCAAAGCAATATATACAAAAGTTAAAACAAGAACTAGATTTGAATAAATCTAAACTATTTCAGCTTCATCGGTTCCAGTTTAGTCACCATGAATAGGTTAAAGTGAGAAATAGTCAGCCCACAACAAAAACTAGAAAACGAATTAGATTTGAGTAAATCTAAGCATTCTAGCTTCAATGGTTCCAGTTTAGTCACCATGAACCGGTTAAAGTGAGAAATAGCCATATTTAGGAAAAATCTAACTCACAGTCGATAAAGCGCTTATATACATATATAAGTAGTATATATATATATATATATATATATATATATATATATATATATATATATATATAAATGCTATAAACGCACCGAATGTACATCCAGGCTCCACAGAACAAAGTTCGGTAACAATATATATATATATATATATATAAGTATTTATATATATAAAAGCAGTAAATGCTCTGAATATTATATTCGGGCTTAATCAAACTGAGTTTGATGCAAAGAAATATATACAAGTATTTACATATATAAAAGCAGTAAACGCTCTGAATATTATATTCAGGCTCAATCGAAGCATAGTTCGATAATAATATATATAAGTATTTATATATATAAAAGCAATTAAAGACATGAATCAACGATCCGAGCATACCTACACGACGCGACCCTCAATGTGAGTAGATATGTATGTATAGAAGTGAGAAAAAGCTTAAAAATCTGAAATATCTTACAGTGGGTTGCTAAGAAGACTTCAGATAGCTTTTGACACCTAAAAACTTTGTTTCCACCAGTTAAATTTCAGTATGTATCAAAACACGAACTTACAAGTGTTTAGAAAGAAGAATCACTCAATTTAGAGCACTTTAGATGTGTTTATGAGTTAAAATGGACAGGGTTTCCTCACTATCTTCTTTCTTAAAATGGCCAACCTAAGGCCTCTATTTATAGACCGAATGGCCGCGGGTCTACTTGCGGCTGCCCGGGTTGCCCCGGGCCATGCGGGTCCTGTCATCTCAAAGAACGTGTACTCGTGCAACGCGTTGTCCACACGAACCTTCATAACTTTCAATCTGGGCTTCCGATGGAGGCGTAATGTACTTTTATGAAATGTTGTAGCTACACAATGACATGGGATAAGAGGTTGTACGAAGCTGGGAAGATAGGTCCATGACTAGATCTTTAAGTCTTCAAATTCTATTTGGTGTGCTGTCTTGGGTAGTAGTCACTCGGGATTTTGAGCTATGGTTCTTGTGGGACACTTCTATATAGCATGTGGGTGAAATGATGTTGAGACGACGTAAATGTAGTATCGAGGTGGCAAAATGATGATTTTTCCCCTCACCGGGGCGGGGTTATCTCCGGTTTTGTGCTGATGTAACAGCCGTTGCTCAGGGTTATCTCAGAGATTGGGCTAATGTGAGTGCTAAATGTCCTCAGGGTTATCTCTGAGGTACCTTGACCACCCGGGGTTTTCTCCGGGGTTGAAACTAACTATTTCGGGGTTATCTCCGGAACTGGAACTACTTCCGTCAGGGTTATCTTCGAGGTTTGGAATTGAGCTTTCCGAGGTTGTCTCCGAGATTAGAAATGAGTATCTCGGGGTTGTCTCCGAGATTGAAAACTGAATATCCCGAGGTTGTCTCCGGGATTGAGCTAATTTGACTTCCAGGGTTTTCTCTAGAAGACGATTTTGCCCTCCTACAAGGTTAGTAACAGGAATGCAAAATTTCGAGTGTCTACAGATGCCCCTCTTTATCATATTCATGTAATGCAACAACATAGATAGGATAAAGATCACTATACACTTGAAATGTAACAAGATAATAATGATGAAAATATAATGCAGCATAATGTGTATGCTGAGTGTATAGAACGGAGGCTGCTCCATGAAACGAGACCAGAGGATGTTGACATTAGGGTTATCACCAAAGTCTTTAACCCTCAGTGCAAAATTTCTACAGAAGATGTTCTTCTCATGTACGAGAGACTCTTGGGGAATTGTGCTCTGTTTGTTGAAGATTTATATAACAGATTCCATCATCGGTCTTCCCCGACGAGGATGGTTTTCCCGGTTTGTATCGCCAGGTCTCTCCAGTGTTCGGTTGGAGTTACAACCAACAGTTTGTGTTGTCAGGGCTGCCTGTCCTTAGTTGAAATGTGCTTCAATGACTAATATTATCGGACCATCTCCGATGCTACGTTGGATTTACTTGCCAATGGCTAAAAATGTCAAGGCTACTTGACCTTCGTTGAAATGTGCTTCAACGGACGAACATTATCGGACCAATGCTTCGCTGGATTTACTTGCCAACGGCTGAAAACGTCAGGGTTGTCTGACCTTCATTGAAATGTACTTCAATGGTGAATATCATCGGACCACCTCCGATGCTTCGCTGGGTTTAATTGCCAATGACTGAAAATGTTCGGGTTGTCTGACCTTCATTGAACTGTACTTCAACGGTGAATATCATCGGACCACCTCCGATGCTTCGTTGGGTTTAATTGCCAACAACCGAAAACATCAGGGTTGTCTGACCTTCGCTGAACTGTACTTCAACGGTGAACATCATCGTACCACCTCCGATGCTTCGCTGGGTTTAATTTCCAACGGCTAAAATGTTAGGTTGTCTGACCTTCACTGAACTGTACTTCAACGGTGAATATCATCGGACAACCTCCGATGCTTTGCTGGTTTTAATTGCCAATGACTGAAAACGTTAGGGTTGTCTGACCTTCGCTGAATTTTACTTCAATGGTGAATATCATCGGACCACCTCCGATGCTTCACTGGGTTTAATTGCCAACGACTGAAAATGTATTAAATCTTCGTTGGGGAGAAATTTTTTATGAAATGTGTGTTTGGGATTGGAGTTAAAACCCCAAGTTGGTGGCATTGGACCTTCACAAGGTATTGCCCAGTGTAACTTGCAACAACTATGATTATCAACTTTGTGAACCCTATGTTTAGGCAAATACCAATGGGTGATATGTAATCTTCAGAGTCCGGTCTTTGAAAATCGTGGATTTCGTGCTTTTCATTTTAATCACAGCGCCTTTTTTTTCCTGATTTGACTTTTCAGCTTGTGGGACCTCCTTTACAACTCAAATTTGATCGAGCCGGAGGGGGTGGGGTCCACTTGGGACAACCACAGATGGACATTCGGCAGCCGTAGGTAGACCCGTGACTATATGTGGGTTCAACTTCAAGCAGCTTTCCCTTTCACAAGTCATTTTCAATCGATGCCACACTGAGAATCCTAGAGTTCCTCTTTAGATCTACTGATTTCAGACTATTTTCTACAAAAATCCATCACCGTACAAGTGTTCTGCACTATCTTGGTAACGTATACATGTCTTCTTTTCTAGTTTTGACCATTGGAAAGTGAGTTATCACATGAAATGCTTCTAAACACATAGTAGTGAATATGCATGCTCATATAACTTGATAAAAAAATATTCAACATAGTAAATGTTAGTTTTTAACCATGCTAAACATATTGATGTGAAAATTTTTAACCTTTGAAGCAGTCAAATTGGCACCCTTTTTGCTATTTCTTATCCTATTTAAGGACAAATGAGCAAATGTTGTAAAGTAAAGTAATCTTGGTAATTTAGACTACCCTTATGGATTATGATTTTGACATTTTTATGCATATATGATGTTTATAACTGTGAGTTGGTGTGCTACTGAATGGCCACCTAGTCATGCCTACGCGCATGTGGATAGTCCTTTTTTCAAAGGAGAATATGGCGAAATTTTTTCACGAGTCTAGGCATTGAATGAACATACATTTTTACATCTACTGTAGGTGTGACGCCCCCAAAATAGGTATACATCACCTATTCTGAGTCACCAAATACATAGTACAGAATACAAATACAATCTTAAATATACAACATGAACTGTGAGTTTTAATACAAATATTGTCTTTCAGGCGACAAGATTCAAACTCAAAATAAGTCCTCAATACACTTATTAACACACTATTTCATAGAATAGTGAGGACTACTAATGCTATCATCTGGACCGTCACTCCGTTCCCCGACTAGTCCCTGCTACGTTCTCATTTCCTGAAGAGAACAATGAAAGCAAAAGGGTGAGCTCAACTAGCCCAGTAAGAAATATTATGACTAAGATAATGCAGAATAAATTATCATTAGCCTTTAACAGTGTTAAACTGATACAATATAACAAACATCAAGTTTAACTGCAGCGGATCAAGCAATCCATTAAAAGAGTTAAGTAGAGATTATAATCTACTATCTTCTATGATTTAAAAGGTTTTTCATCACTTTTATCACTGGGACTCAGCTTAATATATAATCCACATCATCCCTGTACTACGGTCAAGGATATTCATTAGTATCACAACCACAAATTATCCATGCACTATGGGCCAAGGATATTCGTGTATTCATCAATGGTCATGATCATGCCAACAACTGTCCATTAATGCACTACGGGCCAATGAGAACTTTTACCACATTATTTGTAACATTATGATCACGATTATACCGAATAATCTCTGGTCATAATCATACCAAGTCCATCTATGCACTACAGGCCACAGATGACTTTCAACATAATATAAACATGATACTGATGACAATGATATAAGAATTCAATAAAACAAGTTCACGAATAAATTTATCCAGGAATCAATAACGTCCAAATTGTCAACATGATACTGCTTTATGGAGTAAAATTCAAGAATGCTCAGAAGAGTATTTCCATGAAAAGATACTGGATGAAACGCAAATATCAAGGATATTCTACTAATTTCATGGAATATAAAAGTCAAAACTTTAACCAACTGAGTTTAATAAAGAATGAAATAACAAAAGAAATCACCAGGCATGCGATAGACAAAGATGCATAAAAGTTATTCCAATGTAATAATAAAAAAAAGCGGAACTAGGTCATTCGTAAACGCATGCATACATGATATTCCAACATAATAATAAAAATGGAACCAGTCATGCGTAAACGCATGCATGTGATATTCCAACAAAATAATAAATAATGGAATCAGTCACGCCAGAAACGCATGTATATGATGTTCCAAATGTAATAATAAAGAATAGAATAATGTAAGAATTTCACCATGTATGCGGATTGTGATGTATAAAAGTTATTCCAACATAATGATAAAGAATGGAATAATGTAAGAATTTCACCAAGTATAGGGTAGCTCGTGATACAAAGTTATTCCAATGTAATAATAAAGAATGGAATAATGTAAGTTCTCTTCATGAATACGAAAGAAATAATACCCCTTACTTTTTAGAAGAAACGGATATAGGAGTAGTGAAGTAGCGAATAATTTTCTTCTTTCTCTCTATAGTTTCTCTCTCAGAGTTTCAAAGTGAATTCATAAGAAATAATGAAGGAATGAGCTTCTATTTATAGAGAATGGACCTGAATAGTAACTAATTTATGAACGGTCCGTATTGATTTACTTTTAAACTAGACGGTCCATATTGATTTACTATGCAAAGATTAATAAAATATTCTAATAAAACAAAATCTTTTAAATAAAATATAATATATTCTATTTATAATCTAATAGAATGAATAACTTTATAAAAGTATTCATTTTATATAAAAAGATTTTACTATGCAAACACTATGCAGCACTATGCAAAACATTTATGCATAATAGAATATTATATATTCTATTTATAGTCTAATAAAATAAATAACTTTATAAAAGTATTCTGCTTTTATATAAAAGATTTTACTATGCAAATACTATGCATGCACTATGCAAACACTATACATAATAAAATATAATATATTCTATTTATAATTAAATAAAACAAAATTTATAAAAAGTTTTTACGCTTTATATAAAAAGTTTTCTATTTTATTACATTTATAATAATAATAAAACAAAACTTATCACCTTTATTATAATTCACAATATTAATCGACTGTGTCGCTCCTGTGAAAGAGGGGCTTTCAATAAGGATTTCTCCCTATCAAGCGCCGCAATTAGGTGACTCAAACCTCTCCTCGCGTAACTTCTAGACATCGTTAATATTACAAATAATAATATTAATAACTTTGTTATCTCAATTATTGATTTAATAATATATAAAATATCGACAATAATAATTGAATTAAATAACGTGAGATACTATGCAATACCATCGTAGTAATAATTGAACAAAACCGAGTGACTTCTCACGTAAGCATCAATAATCAATACCGCAGTGCTACTATGAAACCACGCCAGACATCGTACTTTTAACATTGGGTGTTTCAACAATTAACGGTAGTAAAACTTCCGCCGTTATTTTTATAAAAATATTTTGTCATTTTCTCAATCCATAATAATTCCAAGTTATGGGGTCCACTAATGAATGTGCCGTTAATATTTAATATTCCCCGACCAATCGAATATTATATAACCACTTGCTTACTTTGCAAAAATTTATAAATATTACCTACAACTATAACATTATATCAAATCCACACCATAATATTCAAAAAAAAATATTACGAAAAATTTAAATCTTTATTCATAAAATTTGGGGTCTCACAGTAGGCGTACATTAAAGTAATGCATGCATGCATATAGACATAAAATGCATTTAATGAGCTTTAGGTTAGAATTTACCACACCCTTTCTGAGGTGATTTAGAGACTTCTGTCTAGATATATGGATCCAAACCAACCAAGCAGCTCCCGTAGAACCTCTTTAGGTGTGAGAAGGAAAGCTTCTGATGTGCCGGCCGCTTCAGCCTCGATAGCCTCCTCGTCGGAAGTGAGTCGTTGATTCGGCCCTATCCGGTTGAGGTACCAGATGTTGAGGACGAGGAGGAGGATGTACCAGTTGCGGCTCCTGCTCCTACTATTCATACTCCCTGTAGGAATCTTCCAGCCATTAATGTGATGATTCCAGAGCTTTTTGATGATTTGAGTTGCCACCCCTCGATCTATTTGCATGCGAATGAGGTAAAAGCTACATTTGATCTTCCTTTATCCTATTGATGAAGAGCAAGAGTTCTGATTGTTGATTTGCATTTGTGAAGCGGTGTCAAAGGTTCCACTTTACGCACCTCTAGGAACCGGGTTCAAGATCCTCTTTTATGCTTATTCTTCACCCAAAGTATCGAAAGATTATTAAACGAAGGTTTTGTGAAATCAAAGTAGCAATCAAATTGCAAAATTTAGAAGTAAATAAAATAAAAATTGATTTTAAAATTTTCACAAACCAATTACTTGATCATCCTTTATGCATATTATTATTTAAACGAAGAATAAGAAATTATGAAATCATACCCTTGTAGAAACGAAAGCCTCAGTACGAAGTTCACCTCCTACTTCTCGCGATCTCCTCAATCTCCGGGTATATTCTTTCCTTCGATCAATGTAAGCCACCCAAGTGTATGGCCTCTATAGTGATCCACCAAAGAAGAATAATTATCAAGAAGAAGGGGTGTTGGCTCAAACCCTAGTTTTTCCTATCTCAGATAGAAAAAGGCGTACTCTCCAACTCTAGGAATTACGATATTAGATATCTAATATAAGACTCTCTTATAAAGATATCATGTAACCCTATTTTAATTAAAATAAGGTATTATTTATTTAATTAAACTCTTTAATTAAATGGGCCCCTAATCCTATTAGGGTAATTAATTAAACTCCTTTAACTAATTTTCCTTCCTAATCCAATTAGGAATAAATGAGAGTACTTATATTAAATTAATTCCTAAACCTTTTAGAAATTAAAATAATAATAATTATAATAATATTAATAAGACTCTCTTATTAATTTATATTTAATATTTCTAAAATATTAAATAATAATATTAAGCTATTTAATTTATTCTATCACCATAGATTAAATTAAATATACTTAATATATTATTACAATTATGCCATTAACTTCTTAAATAATTATTCTTCCTTTTATGGTGTGACCCTTTAGGTTCTCCATATTAAACCTATTGTGAATAAATCAATTAGAACAATTTAATCTCATTTAAATAAATAAATTAAACAAATAATTTATTTAAATAAATAATATTTATTCTACAATAGGATAAGCCTCCCAATGTATCAACGACTTTCCAGATAATATAGATTTCAACATTAATCATAAAAGAACCTTTGAGTAAATAGTTACCGTATAATTCAATCCTTCCACCATACAATGTCCCAATTAAATATAAGACATGGAATTATCATCAAGTCTTATTTTATTTAATTATATGTATTTCGATTCCTAAATGAATAACTCCTAATGAATGCAAATTAGAAACTACTTTCTAATTTCATTCCACCTCGCCAAGGATTCCCGGGTTGTCATTTATCGAATCACATAGACATTTCTCCTTTTACTAGAAGTGGTAGATTCTTTATCGATCATTCATTATCTTCATATATAACTTATTACACCCAAGCATACCCTTTGATATACTCTAAGAGTCTTAAGGAATAAGTCAAAGTGTAATTCATTATATATAAGATACTATGATGATCTCAAGTCTAAGGATCATTTCAGATTTACTATCACTACAGAATTCCTATCGACATGTGTAAGTAAAACTCCATTAGGTATTCCTTAGCGAGTCACGCTCAAATGAACTTATTCTCTAATAAGCACCTACATACTTCTTTAGTGTCTCCACACAAATGATCATGAGATCAATCATCCTCATCCAATGAGCAAGCAACGTATGTACCAATCTATCCAGATTCACTAATCCCCAATTTAGTAATCCAATGATTGGGAACTATTTTAGTTTTAAGCTTTCTAAGAATTTAGATCTCATTAGAATGATCATCATCATTATTCTAAAAGCATTGCTTAAAACTATGGGTTTATCACATATTATTAAAACAAAGACCATGTAGATAATAAATGCCTTTAATAAATAATTTTTTTATTAATAAATAAATAAGATTGATTACACAAGATATGCTTTATCATCATACATGATCGGGCTTCAGATGCATAATACTTTCAATCTCCCACTTGCACTAAAGCCAATCGCCGTGGTATCTCATACCCATCTTCTCTAAGTGACGATCAAACCGCTTTGTCAGGTTAACGCTTTAGTAAATGGATCTCGCAATATTGTCTTGAGAGTCCACACGCCCTGTGGTGACGCTCCTCTTTCAATGATCTCTCCGATCAAATGAAATCGCCGCAACACGTGTTTCGATTTCGATGAGAGACGGGTTCCTTAGCTCATGCAATGCCCCCAAAGTTGTTGTCACGTAATAAAGGCATCGGGTCCTTTAATGCTAGGAACCACACCAAGTTCTAGAATGAACTTCTTCATCCAAACAGCCTTCCTTTGCAGCCTTCACTTGCAGCTATGCATGTATCCTCGCTCACATCAATCAACAACAATCGTTTTCATTGCTTGAACTTTTCCAACTCATCGCGCCACCGCTTAAGGTAAACACATACCCAAACGGATTTATCGTTATCTTGGTCTGTTTGAAAAAACTTGAGTCCGTGAAGCCTTCTAGTTTTAATTCGCACTCCACCGTAGAGACAAGAAATACATCCTTAGTTCTTCTTAAGTACTTTAGATATTTTTCACGCCTTCCAAAGTTGTTCTTCTCCCGGATTCGATCGATATCCGCTTGTTACACTAAGTGCATGAGCGACATCCGGTCTAGTACATATCATACAGTATATGATAGATCCTATTGTCAAGCATAAGGAATCTTACTCATACGCTTTCTCTCCTCGTGTGTCTTTGGGGCTTGTTTCTTGAGAGATGTATTCCATGGCTCATCCAAGATGAGACCTCTTTTGAATCTTCCATGCTAAACCTTTTAGCATCATGTCAATGTACGTTCCTTGGGATAAGCCAACATCCTATTAGATCTATCTCTATAGATCTTTATCCCCAAAATATTGGATGCTTCTCCCAAGTCCTTCATGGAGAAGTGTTTAGATAACCGATTTTAATTGATCATAAAGATAGGAATATCATTCCCTATCAAGAATATATCATCAACATATAATACAAGGAATGAAACAAACTCTCCCACTAACCTTCTTGTACACACATGGTTCATCCTCATTTTGATAAAATCAAATTTTTGATTGTCTCATCAAAACGGATGTTCCACCCATTTAGAAGCTTCGCTTTAATCCATAAATGGATCGTCAGAAGCTTATGACTTGATTTGTTCCAACCTTTGAAACAAATCCTCCGTTGTGTCATATACACATCCTCCTCAAGTTTCCCATCGAGGAAGGCCGTTTTCACGTCCATCCGCCAGATTCAGTAGTCATGGTAAGTCGTAATCGCAAACAAAATCCGAATGGACTCGAGTATCACTATTGGTGAGAAGGTTTCGCCATAGTCAACTCCTTGTCTTTGTTTGAAACCTTTTGCAAACGGTCGGGCCTTATAGGTCTCTACCTTGCCGTCTCGCTTCCAAATTTTCTTTTAAAGACCCATTTACACCCAATAGCTTAATGCCTTCGTGGTGAGACCAAAGTCCATACTTGGTTCTCATATATGGAGTCCATCTCTTGATTTCATGGCTTTTGCCACTTCTCCGAGTCTTTACTACTCATAGCCTGCTCAGAATTCAATGGATCATCATCATCTATGATGATGTACCTCATTCATCATCTTCTATGACAAGTCCATACCGTCTCTGCATCTTTTGTACTCTTCCAGATTTATTTAATAGAGGTGTGGTATGTATGAATCTCTACTTGGTTAGGTACCTCACTTTGATCTCAGTAGTATTTTGTGGTTCTTGAACCTCTTCAAGATATATCTTACTCCCAATCGACCCCTTCAAGAATAAACTCCTTTTCCAAGAAGGCAAGATGTTTCGCAACAAACACCTTTTGATCGGTTGGATGATAGAAATAATACCCGATGTTTCTTTAGGGTATCCCACAAATCTACATTTGTCGATCTAGTCTGCAGCCTTTATCGCTTTTCAAACTTTTTAACATAAGTCGGACAACCCCAAGTCTTAACATGCTTAAGATTTGGTTTCCTCCCCGTCCATAACTCATATGGGGTCTTGGGGACGGATTTTGTAGGTACCTTGTTAAGTAGGTATGCAAAATTGATTCTAGGCATATCCCCGTAATGAAACCGAAGGCTCAGAAGCTCATCATAGATCGAAACCATGTCCAACAATGTTCGATTTCTCCTTTCAGATACACCATTCATTTGTGGGCCCCCGGTGGAGTCCATCAGAGATTATACCATTTTCTTTGAGACAATTGAGAAACTCACCACTTAAGTATTCTCCTCTCGATCGATCAAGAATCTTAATACTCTTACCGCTTTGCTTCTCAACTTCACTTCGAACTCTTTGAACTTTTCAAATGATTCAGATTTGTATTTCATTAAATACACATATCCAAATCTCGAGTGGTCGCCAATGAATGTAATAAAATAAGAATACCCTCCTCGTGCGGTCATTGTCATATAGTCCACATACATCCGTGTGTACCAACGCTAACAACTCAGAATCTCTTTTCTCCTTTTCCACTAAAAGGAGATTTAGTTATTTTACCCATGAGACAAGATTCATTGTTCGATATGATTCATAATCGATAGCTCTAGAGCCCATCTTTACGCAACTTGGATAATCTTGTTTCATTAATACGACCGAAGTCTACAAAGTGCTACATGAAGGTATAATTAACATCATCTCTTTTCCTTTTCTTAGTTTGTTCAATTTGAAATATATTTTCATGCAAGTCAAGTATATAAAGTCCATTTCGCAAATTACCAACACCATATAAAATATTATCATTATAAATGGAACAACTGTTGTTCTTTATTATAATATTAAAACCATCCATATCCAATACAGAGATAGAAATAATGTTTCTAATGATATTTGGAACAAAATAACAATTATTTAAATTAATGAACTTGCTCAGTAAGGCTATATAAACAATAAGTCCCTACATGCCTAATGCAAAGAACCTTTGCTCCATTTCCCACTGTAGACGACCTCTCATCTTCGCTCACTTTCTACTTCGACCATACCCCCAGATATTATTACATATGTGAGAACCACATCCCAGATCCAATACCCAAGTAGAAGATCGACTTTTCGTAAAAAATTAATTTCAATCATAAACAAACCTTGATTAGGATTCAAGCTTCTCCAAGCTTCTTCGCTTTTGTTTCATGAGATAATCCTTGCAGCCTCTTCCAAAGGACCCGCTTTATTGCAATGGAAGCAAATTCCTTTGCAATCGGATCAGTTTCTTTTGATCCTTCACTTTCGCCTTTCCCTTAGCCTTCTTGGATTTCTTCTTTCATAAGATACTTGGGCCTTTTCCTTTCTTAGAAGAATCATCCACCAAGAAGACATGGTTCTTCTGGATGGGAAGTGACCTTCACAGCTTTTCAACATGTTAAGTAATTCGAGCAAACCGACATCCAACTTATTCATGTGAAAATTCACAACAAATTGTGAGAAGGTGTCCGGGAGTGACTGCAAGACTAAATCTCGACTCAACTCCCCATCCACGACGAACCCAAGTCGCCCAAGACGCTCAATCGATTGATCATCTTTAGGACATGAGTCTCAAATCAGAAGTGCCCTCGCCATCCGAGATCTAAGAGCTCCTTAGATATTTCATATCTAGCATCCTACTTTGCTCACCATACAACTCTCAAGGTGCAGTAATAGTAGAGAGCATCCATGTTTTCATGCCGACGTCAAGCTCGTTACTCATGGATGCGAAGCATGATGCATCGAGCCACGATACATCATCTTGCCACCGCTTAAAAGTAGCAATCTCTTCCTCAGAGGTCGCTCTCGCAACTTTGCAGTGTACGGCTAATTTAGGACATAAGAAATCTTTTCAAAGCCGGTGAGAACAATTCTCGATTCCTTAACCAAATTCGTAGTTTCTAATTCGGTTTTGTTAAGATCAAGTATGCTACGCAGTTGAAATTAGTGAATGTGACATTTTCAAAATTCGCATGTAAAAAGATAATATTTTAGCAAACATTCATTTAACTAATTACCAAAATAAATTAGGTCTTATTTTATATTGGTATCTCCCACTATTTTCTTCAAACTATATTACCTCATTTATATAGTTCGCAAAATCTAATTAAAGTTTTTGCTAGTGAGAATAAGGATCCCATTTCAAATATATATAAATTTGTGGTGACACAACAAACTATATATAAATAAATAGGTAGACAACTCCTGTCAATTACATCAACATGTAACTCCTTATGTTTTGCCTCTTGGATTATTTTGATCAAGTGGTGGCACATCCGAATCAAAATTATCTAAGTTAAGTCCAACCTAGCACTTCCATATATTCAAAAAAGAAAAATATCGCCTTGTGGTGACACAACAAAACAATATTGTTCAATATTCTTTATAAGCATCAAATGTGATAATTAACATCTTAAATACTTAATACTTGCCTTGTGGTGACACAACAAACTCATATTAAATATTTAATACTCTATTAATTTTATCATGCTAGAAGGCTTACGCTCGATATTCTAAATATCTTTGAACGCTTAAGACTTAATATATAAAAACTTTGAGGATTTGTTATTATTTGTCTCATCTTGTTTAGCGCAAGCATGCAAATATATATATAAAATACGATCATATTATTAAACATGCGAAGCATGTTTGCATAATATATAATATATATAATACTAGCATGCACATATAGAATACTATATTCTACCCTTGATTGATTATGGACTTTTATTCTAGTTTGGTTCACTAGAGCTACCAAGTGAACCAAAAGGTCAAACCCTAAGGTGCAAAAGAATAAACATTTAAATATAACTATTACATTTAAACTCGTGCTCCATTACAAACGGGTCTTCAAGGGGCTCCTCGATCTCCTGTTCTTCAAAAAAAATTCTAACTAATCCTATTACATTAAACTATTTAATTTAAATAGAAACCTTGATCGCCAATAAGGGAAGTACATAGAGAGAGATAGAATTTACATCAAGAAGAAAACGTAAAAGACGAGGTACGCAGAATCCCATTTAATAAAACCCATTCATTCAAACATCCAACTAAAATAAATCCAATCATATCGTCAATTGTCCATAATCAATCCCATTTATTATCATACATATCATCATATGTATCAATAAATAAAATCATTCCATATATATATGAATATCATTTAATGGGCAATTTTATGTTGCATGAAATCCAATTTCAAGATTAAAATAAACTCTTTTATTTTAATTATAAAATTATTAAGATTAATATATATATATATAATATATATATATATATATATATATATATATATATAATAAAAGTCCTTGTGGTTTGAATTCTGGCCAACGTGAACATTTCATATTACCGAATTCCCTTTTATCAATTAGCGATATGCCTTTATAAAATATATATATATATATATATATATATATATATATATATCATAATAGACACAACTTTTTTGAAAAAAAATCCAATTAACTAAAATTATTGATTCAAGCCTTGTAAGTAATCCGTGAGTGTATAATCAATTAGAAAAGGTGCCGTGGTTTTTTTTTTTTTTTTTTTCACGATCATTCCTTTAAAAAAAAAAAAAAAAAAAATTGATTTCAATCAAGATACAACACCCAATAAAGCATTCAAAAAAAATAATAAAAAAAAACCACGGATTGATTGCAAAAAAAAATTCAAAACTTTTTTTTTTTTTTAAAATAAAATTTTTTTTCATAAAATAATAATTTTATACAACAAATTATGCCCAATAAATTATTCAAAATACATACCCATACATATATGGAATCAAAATAATTAATAATTCAGATAAAGTTTGGCTCTCGATACCACCGATAGGTTTTGTGAAATTCAAAGTAGCAATCAAATTGCAAAAATTAAATAAGTTTAAATAAAATCGATTTTAAAATTTTTCACAAACCAATTACCCCGGATCATCCTTTATGCATATTATTAATTAAACAAAGAATAAGAAATTATGAAATCATACTTGTAGAAACGAAGCTTCCTCAGTAACGAAGTTCACCTCCTACTTCTCATGATCTCCTCAATCTCTGGGTATATTCTTTCCATCGATCAATGTAAGCCACCCAAGTGTATACCTCTATAGGTGATCCACCAAAGAAGAATAATTATCAAGAAGAAGGGGTGTTGGCTCAAACCCTAGTTTTTCCTATCTCAGATAGTAGAAAAAGGCGATTTCCAACTCTAGGAATTACGATATTAGATATCTAATATAAGACTCCTCTTATAAAGATATCATGTAACCCTATTTTAATTAAAATAAGGTATTATTTATTTAATTAAACTCTTTAATTTAATGGGTTCCCTAATCCTATTAGGGGTAATTAATTAAACTCCTTTAACTAATTTTCCTTCCTAATCCAATTAGAATAAATGAGAGTACTTATATTAAATTAATTCCTAAACCTTTTAGAAATTAAAATAATAATAATTATAATAATATTAATAAGACTCCTCTTATTAATTTATATTTAATATTTCTAAAATATTAAATAATAATATTAAGCTATTTAATTTATTCTATCACCATAGATTAAATTAAATATACTTAACATATTATTACAATTATGCCATTAACTTCTTAAATAATTATTCTTCCTTTTATGGTGTGACCCTTTAGGTTCTCCATTTTAAACCTATTGTGAATAAATCAATTAGAATAATTCTAATCTCATTTAAATAAATAAATTAAACAAATAATTTATTTAAATAAATAATATTTATTCTACAATAGGATAAGCCTCCCTAATGATCAACCACTTTTTTCAGATAATATAGATTTCAACATTAATCATAAAAGAACCTTTGAGTAAATAGTTACAGACAATTCAATTCTTCCACCATACAATGTCTCAATTAAATATAAGATATGGAATTTATCACAAGTCTTATTTTATTTAATTATATGTATTTCGATTCCTAAATGAATAACTCCTAATGAATGCAAATTAGAAACTACTTTCTAATTTCATTCCACCTCGCCAAGGATTCCGGGTCATCATTTATCGAATCACATAGACATTTCTCCTTTTACTAGAAGTGGTAGATTCTTTATCGATCATTCATTATCTTCATATATAACTTATTACACCCAAGCATACCCTTTGATATACTCTAAGAGTCTTAAGGAATAAGTCAAAGTGTAATTCATTATATATAAGATACTATGATGATCTCAAGTCTAAGGATCATTTGTACTACTATCACTCTGTGAATTCCTATCGATGTGTAAGTAAAACTCCATTAGGTATTCCTTAGCGAGTCACGCTCAATTGAACTTATTCTCTAATAAGCACCTACATACTTCTTTTAGTGTTCCACACAAATGATCATGAGATCAATCATCCTCATCCAACGAGCAAGCAACGATGTACCAATCTATCCGATTCACTAATCCCCAATTTAGTAATCCAACGATTGGGAACTATTTTAGTTTTAAGCTTTCTAAGAATTTAGATCTCATTAGAATGATCATCATCATTATTCTAAAAGCGTTGCTTAAAACTATGGGTTTATCATATTATTAAAACCACCATGTAGATAATAAATGCCTTTTAAATAATTCTTTTATTAATAAATAAATAAGATTGATTACATGATAGCTTTATCAATAAATGCCTTTAATAATATAGGCGTTTCTTTTCCATCCTCGTTTCCTTGGGGTTAATAGTGGAATAAATCACCAAACTCGGTCTCATTATTTATCGGATTAAGGTGATATGCGATGGATCATCATACCCATGGAGTTTTTCGGGGCGCTAGTTCCTTGTGTGGCTAACATTTCCACGATTGCTATCGATTTCTTTAGGAGTCGGTTTGGCGCCAAAGGCAAGAGAGCCTCAGATCTTGGTCCTTTGAGTTTAGACACCATGAATGGGGCGTTGAGTGAGTCATTACCCGATGATAGGAGAGTCAGAGATCATATTTTTCGGTGATTATTCCTGATCATCCTCCGGGATTGTTTTTTGGTAGATAACTCTTCCACGGTGTCGTTCGCTTTAGTTAGCTCCACACGGGAGGTGGACCATATTGGAGAGTTTGATTGGGGCTCCTATACCTTTGCCTATTTCCTCAGGGGAATGCGCATGCGTTTGCAGGGCTTGATAAAGGCTTGGATAGGATTTTACCCATTCCTGCTGGTGAATATTTCTCTTTTGATTTCAATTGTACAGGTTAAGAGTGTTGACTGACTGCAGATATTTGATCTTATATTAGCAATTTTGGGCCAATGAGAGGCTTCCATGTCTGCGTCCCGTTAGTGTATTAGGTTTAGACACCTACCCACGGGGACGACGATGGTATCACTCCACTTTGGTGGAGGTTTATGTAGCTGAGGGTTTCAACCATTCACGCTTACAGTTGGACCTTTTGATAACTGATGTCATTACGTGGGTTCCCTATTCTGAGGACCACTTGACAGTTGGGTTTGAGGTTGGTTTCCCAACTGGTATCGAGTATGTGATGTCCACCCGTCGGAATCCTCTCTTTAAAGATGGAGGATGTGAGCTCTATTTAGGAGAGCGTGCTATCAGGAGCACCACAGGAGAGATTTGTGTACCGATCTGTCCTCCTGCCAGGCATTATTGGCCTATGTCGCAACCGCTGATCAGTAATATCCCGTTGGTGGGAATTGATGGCTTTGTTTTGTTAGAGGGACCGTTCACTTAGGAGGCATTCTACCGTTGGTGGTTTCCTCGTACCATCGGAGCTCAGGCCCGCGCCACACAGTTTATGGGGGATATTATTCCTGGCTCCGTTATGATGGAGAATTGGATTGCCTGCGTCTAAGAGCCTACTCATTTGACACAGATTGATAGCTTGACCCAGCAGTTGGACCGAACATATTTTTTCATCCGACATTTGGGCAGAGATCCTTCCGAGGTGGATACTTTTGATCCTTTCAGCTCAGAGGCTGGCCCTTTAAGTGGCCCATATTCAGATGGTTTTGCCGGTATAGATCCTCTGTTGTATCGGCCTGATATCCTTACTGGTGGAGATACCGTGACTCATGAGGAGTTACATTAGATGGATAGGTTAGATGATGTAGACATCAACACTATTGACTTCTTTTGATGTATTTCTCGCTATATCTTTTGATAGGCCTCTGTTAGATACTAGGTGGCTGTGCTCTATTCTCGTTATATCTTTTGATAGGCCACTGTTAGTTATTGGGCAAGGCCAGCCCCATTTTTTTTGTATTTTCTAGTCAGATCTGAGATGATGTATTAGATGATGATGTACTTAGGAATGTATGTATATTATTTTTCATTCCCTACATCATATTGTTATCTATTATTTATCATACATGTATTATGTTATGCATATGTATTTCCAGAGATGAGTTCAGCATTGACCCCTGGATGGTCTTATGACACGACCCTACAGATATCTTTATCGACAGTTAGCCGGATAGATCATACCCCACCAGTATTGGTGGCCTCTTGTTTGAGATCGTGGTATGATAGCTTGTCCTCCCTAGATCGGGTGACAGTAGATCAGCTGATGCATTACTCCATGACCCTCCTGATGTTCTGGGTGCCATTGTGCTTTGTAGAGGGCATGCTAGAACATTGGGTACCGGAGAGGCAAGTGTTCAGGTTTGAGACCTATGAGTTGACTCCTACCTTGGAGGAGTATGAGCGTCTGACAGATTTGCCATTAGATAGGCTTTGCGCTCGGATGGCTATCGGAGATATGAGCCGATAGTTTATGACCCTCACGGGCTTGAGGCGCAGAGTTGCCCAGGATGAGATCTCCTCTGGGCATGTAGTGTGCATGCTTTTTCTTATTGACAGATTTGGCTCTTTGGACAGTTATTTGCAGCACTTAGGGGATTTCACCACATCAAAGGATGATTGGCGTGTTGCCAGAGTAGATGTACTCTTGATGTGTGTAGTGGCTTATCTGTACATGCCATTGTATATGGAACATCTAGACATCGGTGTGATCATGGCAGTGCAGGCTCTTCGGGAGGGACATACCATTTTACCGATGATTGTGTAGAGACCTTGAGGTCGACCATGTATTGCTAGTCCCATTCCGTGGGGGTATTTACCGGCAATTCGGTCTTATTGTACATGTGGTTTATGACACACTTGAGATCGATTGGCACATTCCGATGCCATGGGTATTATTTTTCCCATGCGATAGCCATATCTTACTCCTTTCAGCCGGCGGAGTGTACAGACGCTGCTTCTTGGTCAGTTTTCTTGGCAGGGATCGAGGATCCATTTGATATTCTGCCGTGTTCAGGGCTTAGTTCTCCCTACAGTTTCATCACCCATGCATCTGGCATGGATTGTCTTCCTCTAGATGGTTTTAGGGGTGTGACTACTTGTGACGCCCCCAAAATAGGTATACATCACCCATTCCGAGTCACCAAATACATGGTACAGGAACAACTACAACTTCATTAATACAATTATCCTGCAAAATAAGACAACACATAAACTGTGAGTTTAAATACAAATATTATCTTCTAGACAATATCCACACTCAAATAAGTCCTTCATGAATAGTACTCGTGAATAGTATCGTATACGTGAATAGTGACGTATACGTGAATAGTGTTGTAACGACCCCAAAATTCATACAATTTAATTCTTGACTTCGGTCATTAATAATACATTCAACCTCTAATTTTACATCATTAAACGATAATACATCCATTGAAATTTTGCGGAATAATTAAAATTTTATTTTTATTACAAACTATCCTCGTTCCGAAAACCTTCAACCTTTACATCTAGATATCTCAAAATCATTTTAATACTACAATAGTTTACATCGCAAAACGATATTATAATTCAACATTAATACATTATTCGGAACCTTAAACATGGTTCAAATAATAATATCACAACCAAAGTGTATAAATCTTCAAGTATCACATCTGATTCATGTCTTTCAAGTAACATATAACTTTACCTTGAATCTTGAACCTGCAAAAGTGGTTATTTGCAAGGTTGAGCTCGACAGCCCAGCAAAATATAATAGTTTTCATGCATCACATAACATATAATAACATACTTAACATATAACATACATGTTACAGTTCATATAACAAGTATAAAGATTGAGTCCTAACTTAATCAGCATGCTTTAATCATTCAACATAGTCATAAATTGACTTTAACATTTCATACTTTCAATATATATATAACACATCATGCTCTTTGTAATAAAGATTTAAAATAGTTAATCATCAAGTTCACATAGCAAATAGGAACTGAAAGACTTGCCTTGATCGTTGTTTACCAATAACAGTTTAACAGCTTACAGATATCTGCACTTCACGTGCCCTACACAATTATATATGCATTCACATTAACTATTAGTCACAGAGTAATGCATAGTAGTTGTAATATAAACTTTAATCTACATCTTATAACCCTTCCTATTAATCAATACACAATGTTCAATTTGATTGTGTTAACCTTAGACTTATAACTCATTATATTTCTTCTTAATCAAACTCGAAGTTCATTCAAGTGCTTAAGTCTTGCTAGGACTACTTATTAGTTTTATATTAAATCCATTCCATATCTTATAATATTCATTTCAATTGAATTGAAACACTTTTTAAGTTCATTAACACTTGGCACGATGTTTCGACATTTATTCGTCACACGCCCGATTCGTCTCTCTTGTGTGTACTTAGTATGCTTATACAACTTATCTAATACATCATTTATTAATGTTAAGCATCATTATAATTACTAATATTCATGTTTTATAACTTAGAATAACATCTTTTATCGTCAGGAGCACCACATTTGCATATGTTCATTCCCGACGCCCTCCGATTGCCTCCTAATACATATCAGTCCCACTAATGACCATTTTGACCCCTGTTGCCAACCTCAAATTGAAAAACTTAAAGAACAAAAGTTGTAGGTCTATTCGTCCTTGTTCCGGTTCATCTTGAATCAAAGACCCCAACTTATTATTAATGAAATTTAATTTTCTATTTATTATTTTGAAATAGTAAGGGTTGATTTGATTAATGTGGATAGTTAGGGTAAAATACTTAAATATTTCAAAATAAGCAAGTGGTTATAAAATATTCATTGTTGTTTGGGAATATTCGTTTGGTCGTGGAATATTCAGATCGTTTTGGGAATATTCGTACGACGCAAGCAAAGCCCATGTGTGGGCCCCATAACTAAAAAAGTTTATTCGATGAAGAAAACGACAAATATAAGTTGTTTAAAAATAACTACAGAAGTTGTTACCAATTAATATCGTTAAAATACCTGTGGTTAAAACACAAGAAGATATTACCAGATCGCACCAATTATTGATTCTTACGTAAGAAGGCACTACTCAATAATGGTTACAAAGAATTATCGCTCAAAGATTTTATCGAGTTAATAATTGTCATATTGATATTTTATATCATCGTTGTTTCAATAATGTCATTACACAAGATTTTTCATTATCGGCTAATAATTCATATTATCCTCAATAATATTATTAGATAACATTATTGGCAATGTCTAGAAAGTTCTCGCTCTAAGGAGAGGTTTGGTCACCTAATCGCGCCAAGAAGGAGAAATTTTATCGAAAGCCCCCTTTCCTGAACCGCCTCGTCACAATATTGTGATTCGTCAGAATATTATTTGTGAATAATTAATTATTGATTCATATGATGAGGAAAATATTGATTTTATGTGGATATAGATGGAGAAAATTTTAATGTGACAATTGTTGAAAATTGAAATTTTATCTTTTTCTCGATAAAATAATTATTTAAATATATTATTATATTTTAATAATATAATAATGGTGATATTTTTACAAATCTAATGTGGGATATATGAGTATACGAGGAGGAAGAGTATTTTTGTTGCAATAAATGTTTAAAACATGTTAAACATGCTCATGGACCCCATTTATCGATCAAATTTGATTATACCGTAAAATCGCCCGCTTGTGGATTTTGGCCAATTTCTGTTTGGAATTTGAAAAAACTTTCTTCTCGCAAAGTTGTAGAGAATTGAATTTCCTATAAAAACTCGCGAGATTCGAATTTTCCGATAAAAGGGCTATTTATTATGAATTATTGAAGTTCAAGTTCAAATAATCGATTTTTGGAAGTTTTAATTATTTTAAATAAGAAAAACGTTTTTTTTGATTTGTTTGGTTTTTATTATTTGATATTAAATGGCTGAAATCAGATCATAGATTGTGTGCGAGAGAAATTTATATAATATATATTATTATTTTATTAAATTTTTCGCTTTGTGTTCTAAGCAATTTCCTATAAATAGGTGCTTAGGTTAGAATTGAAAATCACACCGTAAATCAGTTTTTTCTCTCTATATTATCGAGTTTATTCTTGTGAGTATTTTGAGTATACTTTGAGTATTGTTAGACTTGGCAAGTTCAAGTCCTTCAAAGACTATATCCTGATTCAAACTAGAAGTACTAATCTTTCGAGGTAAGTGGATGTTATTTTTTTCAAATGATATTATTTCTTCAATATCATTATGTCAAATATTGATTGAAGTTTTTATCAAATTTGGAACTTTTTCTCGGGTTACTATTCATGAGTTACTATTCACGAGTTACTATTCACGAGTTACTTACGAAGTTATTATTCGAGTTACTATTCATTAGTACTATTCATGAAGATGTTTTTTTGGAATTTCTATCTTTTGGTGTCTGAGTTACTATTCACGATACTACTAAGACTATTCACGATAATGACTATTCATCTAAAAATAAAATTTCTTCTTTTTGTCCAAAATATCTATTCGGATACTAGCTTTGATCAGATCCATGTTTTGATCATTCTTGAATTTTACACCACTATGATTATTTTGAGGTATTTTTGAACATGGATAAAACAAAGTACTAATCCTTAATCCTTAATCCTTGTCATTTTGTTTCAATCGATTCGCTTTTTTAAAAATATTTTTCATCATCCTCGCCTTAAATGATGATATTATTGAATATCTTTGGCCCAGAAAGTAAAAAGATGAATGATTTTCAAGAATATCTTTGGCCAGAGAAAAAAAAGATGAACAGTGTTTAGATGAACATTAACTAATCGATGAATATCTTCGCCCTCAGAGCAAAGATGAATATTTGATTCCGTATATATATCGATTGATGTTACAGGATAAAAGATAGACGATGAACTTTTAAATTCATACATAGAAGATAGTAGTTTGCATTCTCTACTTAACTCTTCTAATGAATTATTATTTTCCGCTAATATTGATTTAAAATTTGTTGTCTATTGTATTCTATTAGATTTTTCCCCGTGAAGACTAACGATAATTTGTTGTATATTATCTTAGTCATAATATTCTTTATCGGGCTAGTTGAGCTCACCTTTTCCTTTTTGTTCCATTTTTTTCTCGTGAGGCTAGAATATAAAGTAGTATTTAGCCTGTAAAATGGAATGAAGGTTTTAGAGAGAGTTGTTTAGTAGTCCTCACCATTTTTGTAAAATAATGTATCAATAAATGTGATGAGGATTTATTTGAGTATAGATATTGTCTGTAAGATAATATTTGTATTCAAACTCACGCTTTTTTATCGTTGTAATAATAAAGTTGTAGTTGTTTTCGCATCATGTATCGACAACTCGTAATGGGTGATGTATACCTATTTTTGGGGGCCACAGCTTGGTATCGTAGCTTAGGATATGATCTCCATGAGATCTGGGAATAGAACTAGAGGGGGAGAGACGAGTAAATCCTTCGCTAGTGTGTCCTACCTAAGCTTATTTTTTAGTTGGTCAAGATATAGGATATTATGTGATATATTGATTTCTTAATTAACCCTTGTTTTACGACAAGATTTGAGAATGTCGATCGAGAATATTAACAATGGAAATGAGACCGTGGAGACGCTCAGACTCACCAACGAGGAGAACGCGGTAACAGTCGGGCAATGTTCCTCCCGTGAACAACACCATCGAAAGCAGATGATGAACGAGGGATGTTTAGAAGCTTTTTGCAGCTCATGCAAAATCGCATTTAGGAGACTCGTGTTCAAAATATGAGGAAATGATAGCAATTCACGGGTTGTCACACCAAGCAAGCTCAAAGAGTTGGGACCACTGTAATTTAAGGGAAAGCCGATCCGATCACGGCGGAAACACGGGTCAAGCAAATTACCAAGATATTCGATGTCTGGGATGCACGAGGAACAGAAGGTTCCATTCGCCACCTTTATGTTCCGGGGATGAGGCGCATCATCGGTGGGAGTCTCAGGAAGCTGCACTCCATCCAAACCGCACTCAAAGATGTCTTGGGAGACGCTTTCAGAAACTATTTAATGACAAATACTTTTCCGAAAGTGTTCGCTATATGAAGGAAGTGGAGTTCATCGATTAGAACAAAACAACACGACGGTGTCTCAAAGACGAGGCAAAGTTTGCAGAGTTATCCTGTGTTTGCACCTCATTTGGTGGAGAATGAGGAACGATGACGCGGATGTTTCTTAGAGGTTTGAAACCCAAGATACGCCAATATCTCATTTCTCATAAATTTTTCTCTATTCAGATGTTGTAAATGTGGCTCAATTATTAGAGCGAGATAACGAGTATATTCAACCGAGGGACCATAACCAGATCGCACTGTAGATAAGCAAGCCAATGTAATAATGATAACCAAATGGAGAAAGAAACAGACGGACAAAATGGTAACCACACCGTGGTAATCATGGCCATGAAAATAGAAGAAGCGAGTCAGAGGAGATTTTAAAAGAGGAGATTTAACAACTAACTATGTGAAGACGACATAAAGGCAAGCAAAGAATCGGTTCTAAGGGAGGAGAATCCACCACCCATTATATGCTACTAAAATGCGAAAAAGAGGGACATATCACCAAACCGCCCACAACAGCTCAAGGTATGCTATAATTGTGGAAAGGAAGGACATATCGCCGAGATCAGACGCAGAATTTAAACCTAGTTCAATGGGGGACGGTGACTCAAAAGATCGTCCCGTAAAAGTCAAAGTCAACGATTCCGGAAGAGCGCTTTGTCAGGATCGGTCAAAATGCGAGGAACCCAAACGAGGTGATCACGGTAAGCTATTTATAAATTCTGCTAAGTTTATATAATTTTACTTGATACCCGGTGCATACCCATTCATTTATCTCTCCCGCGCATGTGCTCAACGCTTAAACTTGACCGAGAAAATTAGACTTTGACCTATCTCGTGGAAACTCCGTTAGAGAAACTTTCATCACATCCATCGCTTATAAATCTTGTTTGATTCAAGTTGGCACCATCACCTTACCCGTGACCTTATCTCTTTAAAGATACTTGCTTTTGATGTGATTTTAGGATTGATTCGTTAACTACTCATCATGCCAAAATTGATTGTTTTCGTAAGGTTGTTAGTTTTCATATTCCTAACCAACCCGTTGTATTTAATTCAAGCAACTAAACCATTAAAATCAATCACATCATATCTAATCATAAAGCTATTCGCTTATTAAAAAACTGGATGTCAAGCTTTCTTAGCCCATGTTATGGATTTGAATAAAGACACGCCAAATTTGAATAATATTCCCGTTGTTATCGACTTTTCCCGACGATTTTTCAAGAACTTCCTGGCCCACCCCGTAACGTGAAGTTGAATTCTTTATTGATCTTGAACCGCACAAAGCCCATTTCTAAAACCCCATATCGAATGGCTCCTATTGAACTTTCAGGAGTTAAAG
Organism: Panax quinquefolius; assembly: GCA_020205615.1. Taxonomy (NCBI): domain Eukaryota; kingdom Viridiplantae; phylum Streptophyta; class Magnoliopsida; order Apiales; family Araliaceae; genus Panax; species Panax quinquefolius. The sequence continues at coordinate 97,009,323 of CM035158.1, read as the reverse complement.
GTCCAACTACGTGAATTGTTGGACATCGGCTTCATCTGGCCCCAAGACATCTCCTCGGGGTGCCCTGCTTTATTTGTAAAGAAGAAAGACGGAGTATGCGATTTTGTATCGACTATCGGAATCGAAACCATGTCACCATCAAGAATAGGTATCCTCTCACCTCAGATTGATGACTTGTTTCGACCAACTTGCAAGGGGCACAATTCTTTTCAAAATCGATCTTCGCTCGATATCATCACCAAGATTAGAATCGAGGATATTCCAAAGACCCGCTTCGTAACCCCAGATGGGCATTATGAATTTTAGTCATGTCTTTTTGACTAACTAATGCTCCTCGCGGCTTTCATGGATATGATGAACCGAGTATTCAAGGAATATTTGGATCAATTGTTGTTGTTTTATTGATGACATCCTTATATATTCCAAAAGTCGTGAAGATCATGAGCACCATTTGAAGTCGGTACTCCAAAGGCTTCGTGAAAACAAACTATATGCCAAATTGAAGAAATGCGAAGTTCGCTTGAGGAAGTAGCATTTCTTGGGCACGTGGTGTCAAAACATGGAGTATCCGCTGATCCCGCCAAGATGAAGCAATACAAAGTTGGGAGCAACCAAGCTCATGGATCAAGTACGTAGTTTTTTGGGCTTAGCCGGTTATTATCTGAGATTCGTGGAAGGGTTTTCTAATCGCTACTCCATTAACTCGCCTAACTCCTAAGGATACAAAATTGCTTTGGAGCGAAGAATGCGAGAAGAGTTTCCAAGAGCTTAAGAGGAGACTTATTTCTAAGACTGTTTCTAACAATACCATCCCGTTCGGATGGATTTGTTATCTACAAACGATGCTTCGTGCAAAGGGTTAGGATGTGTTCTCATGCAACGTGGGAAAGTCATAGCCTATGCCTCGCGACAACTTAAAGAGTATGAGAGGAATTATCCTACTCATGATCTAGAGTTGGCAGCAAATTTTTGCCGCTTAAAGATATGGAGGCACTATCTATATGGGGAGAAAGTGGAGATATATTCGCACCATAAAAGCCTTAAATATTTCTTCACTCAAAAAGAACTCAACACGCAAGCAATGACGCTGGCTCGAGCTATTGAAAGACTACGCACCACACTATTCAATACCATCCCGAAAAGTTTAACGGTAGTAGACGACGCGCTGAGTAGAAGATCATATGCGGAACGAAAAGCGATGATGTCAAGTATACGACAGAGCCAACTTTAATAGAAAAGTTAAGGTCGCTTCAAGCCACCCAATCTTGAGAAATGATGCGTATGAAGAAGAAAGTACAAGAAGGAGCTATTCCTAAGCTTAGAATTGATGAAGAAGGAATACTTGAGTCCACTCTAGATTTTGTGTTCCTAACGACTGATTTGAAGTACAAGATTATGATGGAGGCACACAATACACCATTTGCAATCCATCCCTCGAAGTACTAAAATGTATCGTGATCTTCACATACATTTTGGTGGAACAATATGAAGAGAGAGATTGCAAAGTTTATCTCAATGTGTTTAACTTGTCAACGTAAAGGTGAGCATCTAGTACCTAAGGGTCCCGCTGAACCACTTGAGATTCCAAATGGAAGTGGGAACACATTACCATGGATTTCACACGGGTCTTCCTACGGCTTTCAAGGCATCAATGCTATTTGGGTTATTGTTGATAGATTAACCAAGTCCGCTTCATTTTTGCCGACACGGAGACTTATTCCTCGAACGCCTTGCTAGTATATACGTGAATGAGATTGTGAGGTTGCATGGCATGCCCAGATCCATAGTTTCGGATCGCGACCCAAGATTCACTTCAAGATTTTGGGTTAGCTTGCAAAAAGCTATGGGCACGGACGGCGATTTAGTTCTAAGATACCATCCTCAAACGGACGGACAATCGAGAGGACTATTCAAACTCTTCAAGATTTATTAAGACTCGTGGTCCTAGACTTCAAGGGCGCTTGGGATAAGTATTTACCATGGTGGAATTCTCCTACAACAACACAGCTTATCGTGCAAGTATAGTGTGGCTCCATTCAAGCATTATATGGACGAAAATGTCTCTCCAATATGTTGGGATGAGGTGGGTGAAGCAACATTGTTGGGACCCGAAGTTAGTACGTATGATCACTTAAAAGATCCAAATGATTCGACAACGATATATAAACCAGCACAAGATCGACAAAAGAGTTATGCGGATCTTCATCGAAAGGACGGGAATTTAGTGGGGGGGATCATGTATTGTCATGAAGTTGCTCCATGGAAGGGAGTTACAAGATTTGGGAAGAGAGGAAAGCTCAATCCACGCATTTATCGGGTCCATTTCAAATTCTCGACCGAGTAGGAAATGTAGCTATATAGATCACAAGCTATCTCCGAGTATGTCTCCTGTTCATAATGTGTTTCACATATCCGCATTTCAGAATATGTGAAAGACCCAACCACGTTATAGAAGTTAGAAACCGGACGAGATAGCCAAGACTTAACGATGAGGAGGTATTGCCAAGATCTTGGATAGAAGGAGCATGTCCCACGCGCAAGAAAGGTCATACCACAAGTTAAAGTTTTGTGGAGGAATCATGCTATAGAGGAAATGACCCGGGAATTGAAACTAAATGAAAGCGAGGTATCCTCACCTTTTCAAACACTGTGTACGTGACGCCAATTTCGAGGACTAAATTTCATAAGGAGGGAGGTCAGAAGACCCCAACTTATTATTAATGAAATTTAATTTTCTATTTATTATTTTGAAATAGTAAGGGTTGATTTGATTAATGTGGATAGTTAGGGGTAAAATACGCAAATATTTCAAAATAAGCAAGTGGTTATAAAATATTCATTGTTGTTTGGGAATATTCGTTGGTCGTGGAATATTCAGATCGTTTGGGAATATTCAGACGACTACGCATAAATGCCATGTGTGGGCCCCATAACTAAAAAAAAGTTTATGGATGAAGAAAACGACAAATATAAGTGGTTTAAAAATAACACAGAAGTTGTTACCAATTAATATCGTTAAAATACCCTATGGTTAAAACACAAGAAGACACCAGATTGCACCAATTATTGATTCTTACGTAAGAAGGCACTACTCAATAATGGTTACAAAGAATTATCGCTCAAAGATTTTATCGATTTAATAATTGTCGCATTGATATTTTATATTGTCGTTGTTTCAATAATTGTCATTACACAAGATTTTTCATTATCGGCTAATAATTCATATTATCCTCGAATAATATTATTAGATAACATTATTGGCAATGTCTAGAAAGTTCGCTCTAAGGAGAGGTTTGGTCACCTAATCATGCCGCCAAGAAAGGAGAAATTTTATCGAAAGCCCTCTTCCTGAACCGCTCTCGTCACAATATCAGGATTCTCGTAATATTATTTGTGAATAATTAATTATTGATTCATATGATGAGGAAAATATTGATTTTATATGGATATAGATGGAGAAAATTTTAATGTGACAATTGTTGAAAATTGAAATTTTATCTTTTTCTCGATAAAATAATTCATTTAAATATATTATTATATTTTAATAATATAATAATGGTGATATTTTTACAACTAATGTGGGATATATGAGTATACGAGGAGGAAGAGTATTTTTGTTGCAATAAATGTTTAAAACATGTTAAACATGCTCATGGACCCCATTTATCGATCGAAATTTGATTATAATTGTAAAAATCGCCTCGCTTGTGGATTTTTGGCCAATTTTTGTTTGGAATTTGGAAAAACTTTCTTTCGCAAAGTTGTAGAGAATTGAATTTCCTATAAAAACTCGCGAGATTCGAATTTTCTGATAAAAGGGCTATTTATTATGAATTATTGAAGTTCAAGTTTCAAATAATTGATTTTTGGAAGTTTTAATTATTTTAATTAATAAAACGTTTTTTTTTTGTTTGGTAGGGCATATTTAACACATATCAAATTTGAATTCAATTCAGATCTTCAAAGATATGTAGTAAGAAATTTATATATATATATATTAATATTTTATTAAATTTTTCGCTTGGTGTTCTAAGCAATTTCCTATAAATAGGTGCTTAGGTTAGAATTGAAAATCACACCGTAAATCAAGTTTTCTCTCTATATTATCGAGTTTATTCTTGTGAGTATTTTGAGTATACTTTGAGTATTGTTAGACTGCAAGTTCCTTCAAAGACTATATCCTAGTTTCCAATTTAGAAGTACTAATCTTTCGAGGTAAGTGGATATTATTTTTTTCAAATGATATTATTTCTTCAATATCATTATGTCAAATATTGGTTGAAACTTTTATCAAATTTGGAACTTTTTCATGTCAAGTTACTATTCATGAGTTACTATTCACGAGTTACTATTCATGAGTTACTATTCACGAGTTACTATTCACGAGTACTATTCATAAATGAAGATGATGTTTTTGTGGAATTTCTATCTTTTGGTGTCTGAGTTACTATTCACGATACTACACTATTCACGATACAAGACTATTCAATCTAAAAATAAAATAAAATTTTTCTTTTTGTTCAAAATATCTATTCGGATACTAGCTTTGATCAGATCCATGTTTTGATCATTCTTGAATTTTACACCACTATGATTATTTTTGAGGTATTTTTGACATGGATAAAACAAAGTACTAATCCTTAATCCTTAATCCTCGTCATTTTGTTTCATCGGATTCGCTTTTTAAAAAATATTTTTCATCATCCTCGCCTTAAATGATGATATTATTGAATATCTTTTCAGTAGTGCAAAGATGAATGATTTTCAAGAATATCTTTCGTCAGAAGTGAAAAAAGATGAATGTGTTTAGATGAATACGATTAATCGATGAATATCTTCGCCTCAGAGTAAAAGATGAATATTTGATTCCGTATATATATCGATTGATGTTACAGGATAAAAGATAGACGATGAACTTTTAAATTCATACATAGAAGATAGTAGTTTGCATTCTCTACTTAACTCTTCTAATGAATTATTATTTTCACCGTAATATTGATTTAAAATTTGTTGTCTATCAGATTCTATTAGATTTTTTCCTCGTTGAAGACTAACGATAATTTGTTGTATATTATCTTAGTCATAATATTCTTTTACTAAGCTAGTTGAGCTCACCCTTTTCCTTTTTGTTCCATTTTTCTTCTCGAGAGGCTAGAATATAGCGAGTATTTAGCCTGGGTATGGAATGAAGGTTTTAGAGAGAGTTGTTTAGTAGTCCTCACCATTTTTGTAAAATAATGTATCAATAAATGTGATGAGGATTTATTTGAGTATAGATATTGTCTAGAAGATAATATTTGTATTCAAACTCACGCTTTTATCGTTGTAATAATAAAGTTGTAGTTGTTTCGCACTCATGTATCGACAACTCGTAATGGGTGATGTATACCTATTTTGGGGTCTAAAAAGCGCAAATAGTTTCTTCCTTTTTAAACGAGACTAGCGTACAATCCCTTATCTAAACATAAACTCTAGCATTACAATTACCTACAAGTGCAATTATTCAGTTTATACAACAATTCAAGAGAATTTTAACTTCACAAAGAATTTGTAAAGAATTTTATACACAGTGAAACTCATGAAAAATTATGCCGTAACATATATATTAAGGGTTATATAACATACCTTCAATTTGATCAGACAATTCTTGCTAACTCTTGTAATCCTTGCTAAAATTGCCAGAAATTGCTCAAGTTTTCTCACAATTCTCTCAACTCACTGTAATCTCTAGGTTAGTAAACTAGAACGCGTAAAAAATTAACTGATAGCTTTAAGGCGAAAAACCAAAATTGTTAATCCTTAATACGCCAAACTTAATAAAATAACAGTTACAAAACTAATGTATATAACATAAATATATTATATTTATTATTTTATTTATTTATTTATATTATTTATTTTATTGAAATTTAAAAATTAGAAATTCCAAAAGCCATAAGGCTTTGTTTGGCAAAACCCTTAAATTTTTAAAGAATTAATATATTAAGCCTTTGTTTGGCAAACTAAATTAAACTCCTTAATTTATTTTAATAACTCCTTTATAGTATAGTTATTTGTCACACTTTATTTAATTAAGTTTTCATACTTAATTTAATTAATTCTAATAACAATTTATTGAATAATATAATAATTCATTTAATCATTATAAATTCTCTAACTTAATTATTAAATTAAATTAGAATATTATCTCATAACAATTAATTTTCTTAACCCATTAATTATTTATCAAACAAATAATTAACCAAATCAAATCAATTAAACAAATATTTGTTTAACAATAAACAAATATTTATTCAACAATAAACGCATCCATTAAATATTTATATAATTCAATAAATATTTATAATTACAATTAAAATTCTGGATTGTTACATTAATCACACCGCAATAAGAACTTCAATTATTAAATTTTTATTTTAATAACTTATAAAAAATTCGGGTTGTCACATCCTTCCCTCCTTATAAGGATTCCGTCCTCGGAATCAACGAAACCTCCATTACTCGATTTTCACCAAATCTCTTTTTAAAAAAATTATCGTTGAATATCTTCAACACATTACCTTAATATAGATTTTATATTTCCTACTACATTCATTACTTCAACACATTCTAGGCTTTATTTCATATTTTTCACTTGAACTCAATTATATTTTGAGTATTATATACTCTTTAACCCATTCATTTCCTTAGCTAAGGATCATTATCATAAACACTCGGGATATTACATTCACCCATTCTTCTAAGAATTTCATCCTCGAAATTTTATCTATTAATCTTTATTCTTTCAATATATCAAAATAAATTTTACTTTAATACTTTATTCATTCATTGGGTTCTACAACCAAATTCTTTCTCTAAGGATCTTTCTAAGATCATCATATTCCTCACCTCTTCCTCTTCTAAGAGTTTCACATTTCTCCCCTTTCTGGAGTTTCAATTTTTTTTTTGAAATTATTATGTTTTGATTAATTTTCTCATCCTTTCCACTTTCACCTTTCAGAATAATAAGAATCTTCCACAATTGCTCAATAATTGGGAAGCGATATGAATAACAGGAATTTCAAAGATTCCAAATCATACTGAGGGGTCACAAGACCGTGAACTCTATTCTCGGTTTACTAGTGCTTCAACTCAATCCTTCACACTGCAAAACCAGAGTGTTTATCAATCACAAAGACTGAAAACACCCTCCACACGTACACTAGGTGGCCAACCTATTGTACCACCACACTGGGTTAAATATAACGTAGTGTTTTCATAACGACTATATGCGTTACGCTCGGAACCATTGTCCCCAAAAAGATGTCCCCTTATAGGGTTGTTCACCTCAGCTTTTCAACATCTGAATCCACACCAAAACAATTTGGTTTGGCATAGTTTGACAAAGAACGCTTGAATTCTATGAACATCTTTCAATATTTGTCTAGCTGAATCAAATAACATAGACTTCTACAACAATTCGGACATCAATCGAAATATACATATATATTATCATATCTTAAAGAAATCTCAAAATCTTTTTATGACGTCATAATACCGCACTGTATTTACAAATTCGCTTGAGGATTACATCATTTGGTGATTTTATCATACTACATCAGACCATAGTAAAATTTGACGATCCATAGATCACATCCAACACTAAGTAATACTGCATTGATGAATCCATCATTTTTATCATCTCTGCACCAGGTTACATGATGCATTGATGATATATATAAAAAAAATATTTTGATATACTTCAAATCATTTGTGTCTAGCTGAAACAATTAGCATAGACATACGAATAACGGTATTTTTTTTAAAACTCATTGGTTTCATCATTTGATCCAATGTTTTTCAAGAAAAAAGAAGTGCGAACATTAGTACGAAGTCAATAAATATCGAAAGTCTAGCATAGCTAGTGGATTTAGAATATATAGGTATCCATCAACTTCAATCTTTACTTCATTACTTCATTACTTAACCATTCTATCAATCTTCAACTTCATCAATGTTCTCTATACTATAACCGTTTTCTACCCAAAACAGTTCATCAAACTTATCGCACATTGGAAGTTCAGGAACTTGCCACAATAATATGAGTTTAAGAACTTATCCTAGTCAGACCATAGGCGTCCATTCGCCGAGGGGTTCAAAACATACCATATTAATTATGAGTCACGAACTTACCATATGCATTAGTTTTAAGAACCACACCTAATCCTAATAATATCTAACTAATCTTAATAGTTTCTAACTATCAAATATACACATGAGAAAAGAATCACATTTTCACGACATATACATTGATAGCGCGACACCACCATTCCAATGATTATTAATATGATAAACTGAGTGCAAGCACAAAACCCTCGCCCATACAAAGGTTTGTACAACTTAGCCATCACATGAGTCCTCAATTGAAATCCCACATAACTCTATCTTACTCTTAACTTGCTCTTTGCTCGATACGAATTCCTCGTATCACATTATCTATAACTCCTCATGAGTTTATCTCATACTTATCATAGTACATTAACTTTATAGCATCAAGCTATAATTATTCAAACATTACAGACCATCTTCCTTTTATAACTTAAACTGATCACGTCGTGATCTTATTCTATAATCATCTCCCTTAAAATTCTTTTCTTCACTTGTGCTCGTTTTGTTTTATGATCTTCTTTCTTTCCTTTTTCATCATTTACGATCTCATTTATGCTTTTAATCTTACAGGCTTTGTCTATTCATCATTACTCGTTATCTTGGCTATTGGAGTTGGGCAACTCCCATATCTTATCTTTATATCACTTCAAGATTCTTCTTTGAATTCTCTTGTTTATATAACAATTCTTCTTTTAAAAATTTCTAACTTCATTTACATTGCTCAACATTTCATTTAAGTTCCACATTTTCATCATACGTATCCACTTTCTATACTTGGTACACATCGAGTCTCTAATAGTTTCAATAATATGGTACCGAGTGGTTTCCCACAAACAACCAACAAACTAGGTTCCGAGTTGCTAGTTCAGATATATCAGCTCTATGAAGGAATCGTTTAGCCTGCATACCACACATCAACTATTAAAGAGTACAATTGTACCATACTTAAATATAACTTTTTATTCTTAACTTCTTTATCATTCTCTTCTTACAGACATTGTCTATTTATTATCACCTTACATCCTTATAATTGGAGTTGGGTAACCCCACTTTCATATTCCTTATAACTCTGTGAGATTCTTCTTTGAATCCTCTCACACATGTTTTAATCCCGTCTTTATATATTTCTTAAATTACTTCTTATTGTTCATACTCTACTTGAGCTTATTCGTTCATTATCTTAACCTCTCTTCTCTAAGGTTATAGCCTAAGGTACTCTTACCTAAGGTTTCTAACCTATCAGTTTTGATACCAACTGTAACGACCCCAAAATTCATACAATTTAATTCTCGACTTCGGTCGTTAATAATACATTCAACCTCTAATTTTACATCATTAAACGATAATACATCCATTGAAATTTTGCGGAATAATTAATTTTTTTTTATTACAAACTATCCTCGTTTCCAAAACCTTCAACCTTTACATCTAGATATCTCAAAATCATTTTAATACTACAATAGTTTACATTGCAAAACGATATTACAATTCAACATTAATACATTATTCGGAACCTTAAACATGGTTCAAATAATAATATCACAACCAAAGTGTATAAATCTTCAAGTATCACATCTGATTCATGTCTTTCAAGTAACACATAACTTTACCTTGAATCTTGAACCTACAAAAGTGGTTATTTGCAAGGTTGAGCTCGACAGCCCAACAAAATCTAATAGTTTTCATGCATCACATAGCATATAATAACATACTCAACATATAACATACATGCTACAGTTCATATAACAAGTATAAAGATTGAGTCCTAACTCAATTAGAATGCTTTAATCATTCAACATAGTATTAAATTGACTTTAACATTTCATACTTTCAATATATATATAACACATCATGCTCTTTGCAATAAAGATTTAAAACAGTTAATCATCAAGTTCACATAGCAAATAAGAATTAAAAGACTTGCCTTGATCGTTGTTTACCAATAACAGTTTAACAGCTTACAGATATGTGCACTTCACGTGCTCTACATAATTATATAATCATTCACATTAACTATTAGTCACATAACAATGCATAGTAGTTGTAATATAAACATTAATCTACATTGTAAGACCCCAACTTATTATAATAAAATTGAATTTTATTCTATTCATTATTTTAAATTAATAAGGTATTAATTTGATATAATGCTTTGGTTATGGGTGAAATGTGCAAGTTTTGCGAAATAAGCAAGTGGTTATAAAATATTCATTTCCGTCGGGGAATTTTCGTTTGGTCGTAGAATATTCTTGTTGTCGGGGAATATTAAATTTATTTAGTAGCAAATGACCATTGTAGGGCCCCATAATGAAAAAAGCGGTTGGATGAAGGAAAACGTCAAAGTATGAGTTTTTATAAATAACGGCAGTAATTGTTACCGAATTAACCTTTGTTGGATTACACGGTGGTTAAAATAAAGTAATATGCTGTGGTCAGCACAAAGAATAATACCAGTATTGCACATTATTGTTGAATTATTGATTCTTATGTAAGAAGGCACTACTAATAATTATTACGTATGATTCTTATTTAATATTTTATTTTATTGATTCAATAATTGCCGCGTTGATAGTTTATATTATTGTTGTTTCAATAATTGTCATTGCACAGTATTTCCCATTATCAGATCAATAATTCATATTATTTGAATAATATTATTAGATAACATTATTGGCAATATCTAGAAAGTTCATCGAGGAGAGGTTTGGTCACCTAATTGGCGCTTGAAGAAGTGAGAAATCCTTATTGGAAAGTCCCCTCTTTCCTAGGAACTGTCTGGTTGTCATAAGTGTGATTCTGTAATATTATTTGTGAATAATTAATTATTGATTTATATGATAAGGAAATATTTATTTGATGATGGATTTATTTATTTTATATGGCTGTAAATGAAGGAATTAATGCAAAGGTGTTTTATCAGTATTTTGTCGGAGTAGTAGTATTAAAAATCACCCGTTTGTGGATTTCGGATATTTTCTGTTTGAAATTTGGAAAAACTCAAAGCTATAAAGTTGTAGACAATTCGATTTCAGGCAGAATGGATATAAAATTTGTATTTTTCTGATAAACGGGCTATTTTCTATGAATTATTGAAGTTTCAAAAAATAAAATAATTTTTATTAAATTATGAGTTGGATCCACTTTTGTTTTACAACATGTGGGCTGCCAATTTGGTTCAAAGATGGCTGGTCTAGATTTTTAACTTAGCACATGCGTGGAAGAAAGAAAAAGAAATAATATATTTTATTATTTTAGTCTCCTATGGCGTTCTAGCATTTTCCTATAAATAGACGCTTAGGTTAGAATTGAAAATCACACCAGAAACAAGTTTTCTTTCTCTCTAGATTCTCGAGTGTATTTTTGTGAGTATTTTGTTACTTTAAGAGTTGTTGTTCGGTACAAGTTTCCTTCGGCTTTCTATCCGATATTCTGATCAGAAGTACCGTTATTTTGAGGTAAGGGATGTTATTTTCTTCTCAAATGATATTATTTTCTTCAATATCATTATGCCGAAATATTGGTGAACTTTTAATCAAATTTGGAACTTTTTATGTCGGGGTTACTATTCACGTATACGGCACTATTCACGAATACGATACTATTCACCGAAAAATAAAAATTTTCTTTTTTGTCCAAGATGTCTATTTTGGCTACTATCTTTGATTGTATCCATGTTTTGATCGTTATCTTTGAATTCTGCTTCACAATTGGTTATTATGAAGTATTATTGATCTTGGATAAACTGTTATACGAATCCCTAATATTGTCCTTCTGTCTCACTGGATTCATTTTCTTTAAAATATTTTTCATCATCCTCAATCATAAATGATGATATTACTGAATATCTTTGGCTTGCAGTGAAAAGATGAATGATTAACTGATGAATATCTTTGGCCCGTAGTGCAAAAAGATGAGCAGTGTTGAGATGAACATGACCAATTGGTGATATAAAATGAATATCTTGGGCTGAAGTGTAAAAGATGAATATTTGATTAAAGATGTATATTGATTGTTGTTACAGGGATAAAATATTGATGATGAACTTTTAAATCTTAGAAGATAGTTGAATTTATTCTCTACGTGACTCTTCTAATGGATTGCTGTTTCCGCTGCAAAATATTGATCTAAAACTTGTTGCCTATTATATTCTATCAGATTTTTCCCTGTTAAAGACTAATAATAATTTTTTGTATATTATCTTAGTCATAATATTCTTTATTGGGCTAGTTGAGCTCTCCCTTTTCCTTTTTGTTCCATTTTTCTTCTCAGGAGGTGAGAACATAGCAGGATCGAGTCGGGGTATGGAGTGATGGTTCTAGAAAGATGTTTTAGCTGTCCTCACTATTTCTGTAAAATAGTGTATGAATAATTGTAATGAGGACTTATTTGGGTGTGGATATTGTCTAGAAGACAATATTTGTATTTAAACTCACGATGATGTGTTGTCGTATTTTGCATTTACAATTGTATTATTGAAGTTGTAGTTTGCTTTCTGTACCATGTATTTGGCGACTCAGAATGGGTGTTGTATACCTATTTTGGGGGCGTCGCAGTTGGTATCAAAGCTTAGGGATATGGTCTATGGCGGAGATCGGGGAATAGAACTTGGAGGGGAGAGATGAGTAAATCCTTCGCTAGTGTGTCCTATTTAAGCTTATTTGTTGGTCGGTCATAATATAAGGATATTATGTGATATGTTAACTTGTTTAATTAACCCTTGTTTTATGACTGTATTTAAGAATGGCTGCTGAGAACGTTAACAATGGAGTGTATGAGACTGTGGAACAACCTTTAGTCACAAACCAGAAAACGGTAACGGAAGGTAATATTCCTCCCGTAAACAATGCTACCGAAAGCAAACGATGAATGATGGAATGTTTAGGAGCTTTTTGCAGTTCATGCAAAATCGCACGAGGAGACTCGTGTACAAAATACGGTGTGGAAGTGATGGCAACGCGCTATTCATCACAACCCAAGTAGTTCAAGGAGTTGGGACCACCAGATTTACGGGAAAGCCCGATCCAATTAAAGGCGGAAACATGGGTCAAGCAAATTACCAAGATATTCGATGTCTGGGATGCACGGAGGAACAAAAGGTTCCATTTCGCCACCTTTATGTTCCGTGGTGAGGTAGATTCTTGGTGGGAATCGTCAGGAAGCTACCACCATACCGCACTTAACATGTCTTGGGAAAGATTTCATAAACTGTTCAATGACAAGTACTTTCCTGAAAGTATTCGTCGTATGAAGGTGGTAGAGTTTATTAGACTGGAACAGAACAACATAACGGTGTCTCAGTACGAGGCAAAGTTTGCGGAGTTATCAAGGTTTGCACCTCATTTGGTGGAGAATGAGGAACGTAAGACGCAGATGTTTCTTAGAGGTCTAAAACCCGAGATTCGTCAATACCTTATCTCTCATAAATTTTCTCTGTGTTCAGATTTTGTCAACATGGCTCAATTACTAGAGCGAGATAATGAGTATACTCAACCGAGGGATCACAACCAGGGTCCTACCGGTGACAGCAATCATCAGAGCGAGAATCGAAAAGAGCATGTCCTACTCACCAAGGTTATACCACAAGTTAAGATTTTGTGGAGGAACCATGCTATTGAAGAAATGACTTGAGAGTTAGAATCGGAAATGAAAGCGAGGTACGCTCACCTGTTCGAAACGCCAGGTACGTACGTCAATTTCGAGGACGAAATTTTATAAGGAGGGGAGGTTGTAAGACCCCAACTTATTATAATAAAATTGATTTTTCTTCTATTCATTATTCTAAATTAATGTGTTAATTTGATATAATGCTTTGGTTATGGGTGAAATGTGCAAGTTTTGCAAAATAAGCAAGTGGTTATAAAATATTCATTTCTGTAGAGAAATATTCGTTTGGTCGTGGAATATTCTTGTTGTTGGGGAATATTCGTACGATGGTGCAACCATTTGTGGGCCCCATAACGGAAAACGATTGGATGAAGGAAAACGACAAAGTATGAGTTTTTATAAATAACGGCGTAATTGTTACCGTTAACACTGTTGGATTACCTGGTGGTTAAAATACAGTAATATGCGTGTTGGTCGCACAAGAAAGTTATTGGCGCGGTATTGCATAATATTGTTGAATTATTGTTTCTTACGTAAGAAGGCACTACTCAATAATTGTTACAGTAGTTACTGTTCAATATTTTATTTTATTGATTCAATAATTGTCGCGTTGATAGTTTATATTATTATTGTTTCAATAATTCTCATTGCACAGTATTTTCCATTATCGATCAATAATTCATATTATTTGAATAATATTATTAGATAGCATTATTGGCAATGTCTAGAAAGTTTCACAAGGAGAGGTTTGGTCACCTAATTGCTTGGCCAAGAAGAGGAGAAATCCTTATTGGAAAGCCCCCTCTTTCCTGGGAACTGCCTGGTTGTCATAAGTGTGATTCTGTAATATTATTTGTGAATAATTAATTATTAATTTATATGATAAGAAAATATTTATTTGATGATGGATTTATTTATTTTATATGGTTATAAATGAAGGAATTAATGCTGAGGTGTTTTATCAGTATTTTGTCGGAGTAGAAGTATTAAAAATCACCCGTTTGTGGATTTCGGATATTTTTTGTTTGGAATTTGGAAAAACTCAAAGCTATAAAGTTGTAAAGAATTCGATTTTAGGCAGAATGGACATAAAATTCGTATTTTTCTGATAAACGGGTTATTTTCTATGAATTATTGATGTTTCAGAAAATAAAATAATTTTTATTAAATTATGAGTGGGACCCACTTTTGTTTTACAACATGTGGGCTGCCAATTTGGTTCAAAGATGGCTGGTCTAGATTTTCAATTTAGCACATGCCTGGAAGAAAGAAAAAGAAATAATATATTTTATTATTTTAGTCTCCTATGGCGTTCTAGCATTTTCTTATAAATAGACGCTTAGGTTATAATTAAAAATCACACCAGAAATAAGTTTTCTTTCTCTCTAGATTCTCGAGTGTATTTTTGTGAGTATTTTGATACTTTAAGAGTTGTTGTTCGGTACAAGTTTCCTTCGGCTTTCTATCCGATATTCTGATCAGAAGTACCGTTATTTTGAGGTAAGGGATGTTATTTTCTTCTCAAATGATATTATTTTCTTCAATATCATTATGCCGAAATATTGGTGAACTTTTAATCAAATTTGGAACTTTTTATGTCGGGGTTACTATTCACGATATCTGACCTTTATTCATTTATCACGATACTATTCAATAGAAAAATAAAAATTTTCTTTTTGTCCAAGATGTCTATTTTGGCTACTATCTTTGGTTGTATCCATGTTTTGATCGTTATCTTTGAATTCTGCTTCACAATTGGTTATTATGAAGTATTATTGATCTTGGATAAACCGTTATCTGAATACCTAATATTGTCCTTCCGTCTCGTGAATTCGTTTTCTTTAAAATATTTTCATCATCCTCTACCATAAATGATGATATTATGAATATCTTTGGCTCAGAAGTGCAAAGATGAATGATTAACGGATGAATATCTTTGGCCTCGCATCGCAAAGATGAGCAGTGTTGAGATGAACATGACTAATTGGTGATACAAATGAATATCTTTGGTCTCAGAGTGTAAAAGATGAATATTTGATTAAAGATGTATATTGATTGTTATTACTGTGGATAAAATATTGATGATGAACTTTTAAATCTTAGAAGATAGTAGAATTCATTCTCTACGTGACTCTTCTAATAGATTGTTGTTTCCGCTGCAGAATATTGATCTAAAACTTGTTGTCTATTATATTCTATTAGATTTTTTCCTGTTGAAGACTAATGATAATTTGTTGTATATTATCTTAGTCATAATATTCTTTAGTGGGCTAGTTGAGCTCACCCTTTTCCTTTTTGTTCCATTTTTCTTCTCAGGAGGTGAGAACATAGCAGGATCGAGTCGGGGTATGGAGTGATGGTTCTAGAAAGATGTTTTAGTTGTCCTCGTTATTTCTATAAAATAGTGTATGAATAATTGTAATGAGGACTTTTTTGGGTGTGGATATTGTCTAGAAGATAATATTTGTATTTAAACTCACAGTATGTGTTGTCGTATTTTACACGATAATTTGTATTATTGAAGTTGTAGTTTGCTTTCTGTGCCATGTATTTGGCGACTCGGAATGAGTGTTGTATACCTATTTTGTGGGCGTCACATACATCCTATAACCCTTCCTATTAATCAATACACCAAAACTGTTACTAGAATGCGTAAAAAAACTAGAATGCGTAAAAAAACAACTGATAGCTTTAAGGCAAAAAACCAAAACTGTTAATCCTTAATACGCCAAACTTAATAAAATAACAGTTACAAAACAAAAGTATATAATATAAATATATTATATTTATTATTTTATTTATTTTATTAAAATTCAAAAATTAGAAATTCCAAAAGCCATAAGGCTTTGTTTGGCAAAACCCTTAAATATTTATATAATTCAATAAATATTTATAATTATAATTAAAATTCTGGATTGTTACATTAATCACATCGCAATAAGAACTTCAATTATCAAATTCTTATTTTAATAACTTATGAAAAATTCGGGTTGTCACAAGTGCCGTATATGTGAATAGTAACCTCGACATAAAAAGGTAAAAAATTTCATAATAAAATTCATACCAATATTTCGGTATAATGATATTGAAGAAATAACATCATTTACGAAGAAAATAACATCCCTTACCTCAAAAGAACAATACTTATGACTGAAATATCGGATATGATGCTGAAGGAAACTTGTACTTAATAATAACTCTCAAAGTATCTAAATACTCACAAAAATACGCTCGATATTATAGAGAGAGAGAAAACTTCTGATTCTGGTGTGAATTTCAATTCTAACCTAAGCACCTATTTATAGGAAAATGCTAGAACTTCAAAATAGACTAAATTAATAAAAATTTAATTAATCAAAATTTTCAAGCACACCACTTTTGAAACCAATTTCAGCACACCTTAAGTGGGCCCCACCAAAATCAGCCAATTCCACACCAACCAAAAGTGGGGCCTACAATGTTTTTGATAAAAATATTTATTTTCAAAACTTCAATAATTCATAATAAATAGCCCTATTATCAGAAAAATTCGAATCTCATGTCTATCCATAGGAAATTTAATTCTCTACAACTTTGTAGAAGAAAGTTTTTCCAAATTCCAAATAGAAAATGACTGAAATCCACATACGGACGATTTTTAATACTTCCATTATGACAAAATACAGATAAAACACCTCAGCATTATTTCCTTCATTTATATCCATATAAAATAAATATTTTCTTATCATATAAATCAATAAATAATTATTCACAAATAATATTACAGAATCATAATTATGACAACCAGGTCATTTCCAGGAAAGAAGGTGGCTTTCTGTGACGCCCCCAAAATAGGTCCACACGACCCATTCTGAGTCGTCAGATATCACACTACAGAAATTAATTATAAAATTCATTTATATTAATTGTTGTAATCGTAAAAGTAGTACGACAACAGATAAGCTATGAGTTTTAATATAAATATATGTAACTCTCATAGTGCCTCGACCACAACACCTTACAATGGTACTTTACATAAAAGTATAATAACTATCTGTTTTAGAAACTAAAATTTTTGGAAAATGATCAAGGAAACCTTCGTACATGGGAGGCCATGCATCTAAGTTATGATATATATCATATGACTCGAGAATTATCCTTGGTTGACCCAATAGACCCCAAAGAAAAACGAGAAGATTACTGTCATGTTCTTTCCAATGGTGAGTCTTATCTTGATATATAATTATCTCTATTGTCTCCAATTGAGAATTATAATTCAACCAAACTCCAAGATTATATAGGTAGTGCTCATAGATATAATCAGCAAGTGCATGTGCACAACCCTGTCTTATGATAACACGAAGTCGTCTGTCATTAGACATCTTGTATGATAGTGGCAAAACACCCTTCCAAAGTTGGGTTCACCTCTCCTATTCGGTTCACCAAAATCAATCGGTTAAAATGACGATAAAATACTTACGACACACTTATCCGAAATTCTCAATAAAATTATTTCCATACTGTTTTAGGGGAAACCTCAACAGCTATAGACCACCGTTCTAATCCCCTGTTACCCCCGCTCGACCCAGCTACACTCTTATTACCTGAAAGGAATTATGAAGGAAAAAGGGTGAGCACAACTAGCCCAGTAAAGAATATCATGACTAAAGATAATTAAATTATTAATATCCTTCATCAGTAATAAATCAAAGATTTAGAACATATGGTAGATGATAAAACTTTTCAACCATAGTTGCAGCGGAACGAGAAATCCATTAGAAGAGTCAAATAAACCATAATATCTATTATCTTCTTTATGTTAAAAGTCCACCAATAATGTTTTATCGCTGTAACATCAATCAACAATTCCTGTCCACAATCATGTGAATAACTCATAATCATAATTGTGATTCTCAATTCCTCTTCGCACCCAGGACGAAGATAATTTTCATCACCTGTCTTTACCTGAAAAATTAAAAATCATGGTTATACCAAATCACAATTCTTGTTCATAATCATACTAATAAATTCATCTTTGCACTACGGGCCAAAGATATTCATTAACAATTCATCTTTGCACTACAGGCCAAAGACATACAACTGTATTTTAGAAGAGTCAAGTAGAGCATGATATCTACTATCTTCTATGAATTAAAAGTGTATTATCAATATTTTATCGCTGAGACTCAGCTTAATAAATAATCCACATCATCGAATCATCCCTGCACTACGGCCAAGGATATTCATTAGTATTATGACCACAAATTATCCATGCACTACGAGCTAAGGATATTCGTGTTTTCAACAATGGTCATGATTATATCGAATAATCCCTGGTAGTAATCATACCAACAACTGTCCATCAATGCACTACGGGCCAATGAGGACTTTTACCACATCATTTGTAACATTACGGGTCATGATTATACCGAATGATCCCTGGTCATAATCATACCAATCAATAGTTCATCTATGCACGTAAGTTAATGATACTCATTAATCAATAGTTCATCTTTGCACGTAAGGCAAAGATATACAACTTAAAACCAATAATCAACAGTCCATCTTTGCACGTAAGCCAAAGATGACTTTCATCATAATATAAGCATGAGAATGATGACAATGATATAAGCATTAATCAAACGAAATTAAGGATAAATATTAAAGACTTTAAATTTATCTAGAGTTTAAAAATATCCAAATTGTCAACATGATACTACTTTGTGGAGTAAAATTCAAGAATAATATTCATGTACCAAAAATAATTTGGACAGAACAAAAATATATTTTTCGGGTAAATTGTACCCCGTGAATAGTACCTTGTGAATAGTACTTCGGGAATAGTACCTTGTGAATAGTAACCCAACATGAAAAGTACCCCAAATACCCGAGTGAATAATATTCAGGTGAATAGTAATTGAGTGAATAGTAACCCGTGAATAGTAACTCATGAATAGTACCCTGGCATGAAAAGTTCCCCGAATACCCGAGTGAATAATATTTGAGTGAATAGTAATCGGATGAATAGTAACCTGTAAATAGTAACTCATGAATAGTATTCCATCATGAAAAGATCAATAATTATCAAGAAAGCTCAGAATAATATTTCCATGAAAAGATACTGGATGAAGCGCAAATATCAAGGATATTCTACTAATTTCATGGAGTATAGAAGGCAAAACTTCAACAAAATGAGTATAGAATTCAAAATCTGAAATGAAATAATATTACTTACATACTACAGAGTATGGAAGAAAATATTATTTCAAGCGAATATTGAACAAAAATAACATCCCTTTAACGAAAATAATATTCCAACGAATATTTAATGAAGATAATATTCCTACGAATATTGAACAAAGATAATATTCTTTATGAATATTGAACGAAAATAATATTCATACGAATACTAAAAAATAATATCTCTTCAGAATATGAAATAAATAATACCCATCACAACTGTTGAACGAAAATAATATTCCTACGAATATTGAACAAAGATTATATTCCTTATGAATATTGAACGAAAATAATAATATCTCTTCAGAATATGAAATAAATAATACCCCTTACCTCAGAAGAAGACTGGATACTAGAGTAGTGAAGTAGCAGACTACTCTTCTTCTTTCTCCCTATAGCTTCTCTCTCTATAATTGCTCTTGTGAGTCTTAGTGAATTGGTGAGAATGAAGGAAGAATGAACTTTTATTTATAGGAAAATATAGTTTCGATAATTGCACGTTTTGGGGCTCAAAATATTACAGTATAATACCTTCATCTTTTTTTTCATTTTTAATTTAGTCCTACAAGTATTATCAAACTTGCACCACCTCCCCTAATAGTATATCATGTGAATTAATAGTTCTATACATGTGAAAATACGAATTACAGTATAGTACCTCCATCTATACCTCTATTTTTGACTTAGTCATGCAAGTATTATCAATCTTGCACCACCTCTCCTAATAGTACATGAATGTGAATCAATAGTATACACATGTGAGCAAATAGTTATAAGCATGTGAATTAATAGCAATTAATTGTTCATTTATCCGATTAATTACTCGATTGGTCAGTATAACATCCAGACATCAATTATTATCGAAATAAATATCGATTTCCACTACAACTAATAATCCCAACACAACGGAACTATCAATTTCATCTTTAATCAACACAAACTTATTCATCATTAATATTATAACTCATAATATTTAACAACCAGGTCGTTCCCAGGAAAGAAGGGGCTTTCCGATAAGGATTTTTCCTTATTGGCGAGCAATTAGGTGACCAAATCTCTCATTGATAGAATTTTTAGACATTGTTAATATTACAAATAATAATATGAATAACTTTGTCGTCTCAATTATTGATTTAATAATATAACATATTATGCAGATGATACTGTAACAACAATTGAATCAATAATACGAGAGATATGATACAAAGAATTATCGTGTAGTAATAATTGAGTATAACTGAGTGACTTCACGTAAGCATCAATAATCAACACCGCGTGCTACTATGCAACCACGCCAGACATCGTATTTCTTTTTACTAATGGGTAGTTCAACAGTTTAATGGTAAAACTTTCGCCGTTATTTTTATAAAAAGATATTTATGCCGTTTTCTAACTATGACAATACTTCCGTTGTGGGGTTCACCAATGATTGTGCCGTCGTACGAATATTCCCTGTTAAAACGAATATTTACCGACCAATCAAATATTCCCAGATACAATGAATATTTTATATCAACTTGCTTACTTTGCATAATTTTCAAATATTACCCTTAACTTTAACCTTTATCAATTTAACCATTTACTAAATAACATAATAATTATAAGAAAATTGAATACTTTCATTTCATAAAATTTGGGATCTCACAATCTCTCTTCCTTATGAAATTTTGCCTTCGAAATTTACGTACCTGGTAGTTCTAAGAGATGAGAAAACCTTGCTTTCTTTTCGGATTGTTCCTTCCTGGTTATTTCCTCTGTTTCATGATTTTCTCATTTCTCATCTCCTGTATTTCAGATATCATTCTAGAATATATCTTCAAAACAAAGGTTAATTGACATATCACAATTTGTCAACTTATCAAGTAAACAATTTCAGCTTAGGTAAGTCACACACTAGCGAAGTATATAACTCGTCTCTCCCCTCCTAGTTCTAGACTCTTATCTCCGCCAGCGACCATATCCCTAAGCTCTAATACCATTTGTGACGCCCCCAAAATAGGTATACATTACCCATTTTGAGTCGCCAGATATCACACTATAAAAATCAATTATAAACTTCATTTATACAACTGTTGCACTGTCGTGCAGAGTACGACAACAGATAAGCTATGAGTTTTAATACAAATATATGTAACTCTCATGGTGACTCGACCACAACACCTTACAATGGTACTTTATATAAAAGTATAGTCAATAACTGTTTTAGAAACTAAAATCTTTGAAAAATGATCAAGGAAACCTTCGTACATGGGAGGCCATGCATCTAAGTTATGATATATATCATATGACTCGAGAATTATCCTTGGTTGACCCAATAGACCCCAAAGAAAAATGAGAAGATTACTGTCATGTTCTTTCCAATGGTGAGTCTTCTCTTGATATATAATTATCTCTATTGTCTCCAATTGAGAATTATAATTCAACCAAACTCCAAGATTATAAAGGTAGTGCTCATAGATATAATCAGCAAGTGCATGTACACAACCCTGTCTTATGATAACACGAAGTCGTCTGTCATTAGACATCTTGTATGATAGTGGCAAAACACCCTTCCAAAGTTGGGTTCACCTCTCCCTATTCGGTTCACCAAAATTAACGGTTAAAATGACGATAAAAACGACACACTTATCTCGAAATTCTCAATAAAATTATTTCCATACTATTTTGGGGGAAACCTCAACAACTATAGACCACCGATTCTATTCCCTCTGTTCCCCGCCGACACCAAACTACACTTTTATTACCTGAAAGGAATTGTGAAGCAAAAAGGGTGAGCACAACTAGCCCAGTAAAGAATATCATGACTAAAGATAATTAAATTATCAATAGCCTTCATCAGTAATAAATTAGAGATTTAGAACATATGGTAGATGATAAAACTTTTCAACCATAGTTGCAGCGGATGAGCAATCCATTAGAAGAGTCAAATAAACCATAAGGTCTATTATCTTCTCCATGTTAAAAGTCCACCAACAATGTTTTATCCCTGTAATATCAATCAACAATTTCGCCCACAATCATGTGAATAACTCATAATCATAATTGTGATTCTAAATTCCTCTTCGCACCTGTGATTTAAGATAATTTTCATCAATTGTCTTTACTCGAAACATAAAAAATCATGGTTATACCAAATCACAATTCTTGTTCATAATCATACTAATAAATTCATCTTTCCACTACGGGCCAAAGATATTCATTAACAATTTATCTTTGCACTACAGGTCAAAGACATACAACTGTATTTTAGAAGAGTCAAGTAGAGCATGATATCTACT
Source organism: Panax quinquefolius (assembly GCA_020205615.1). NCBI lineage: Eukaryota > Viridiplantae > Streptophyta > Magnoliopsida > Apiales > Araliaceae > Panax > Panax quinquefolius. The sequence continues at coordinate 96,986,074 of CM035158.1, read as the reverse complement.
ATCTTCTACGAATTAAAAGTGTATTATCAATATTTTATCGCTGAGACTCAGCTTAATAAATAATCCACACCATCGAATTATCCCTGCACTACGACCAAGGATATTCATTAGTATTATGACCACGAATTATCCATGCACTACGGGCCAAGGATATTCATATTTTCAACAATGATCATGATTATACCGAATAATCCCTAGTTGTAATCATACCAACAGCTGTCCATCAATGCACTACGGGCCAATGAGGACTTTTACCACATCATTTGTAACATTACGGGTCATGATTATACCGAATGATCCCTGGTCATAATCATACCAATCAACAGTTCATCTATGCACGTAAGCTAATGATACTCATCAATCAATAGTTCATCTTTGCACGTAAGGCAAAGATATACAACTGTAAAACCAATAATCAACAGTCCATCTTTGCACGTAAGCCAAAGATGAATTTCATCATAATATAAGCATAAGGATGATGACAATGATATAAGCATTAATCAAATGAAATCAAATCAAACGAAATCAAGGATAAATATTAAAGACTTTAAATTTATCCAGAGTTTAAAAATATCAAAATTGTCAACATGATACTGCTTTGTGGAGTAAAATTCAAGAATAATATTCATGTACCAAAAATAATTTGGACAGAACAGAAATATATTTTTTGGATAAATTGTACCCCGTGAATAGTATCCTGTAAATAGTACTTCAGGAATAGTACCTTGTGAATAGTAACCCGACATGAAAAGTACCCCAAATACCCGAGTGAATAATATTCAGGTGAATAGTAACTTGTGAATAGTAACTCGTGAATAGTACTCCGGCATGAAAAGTGCCCCGAATACCTGAGTGAATAATATTTGAGTGAATAGTAACCGAATGAATAGTAACCCGTAAATAGTTACTAATGAATAGTATTCCGTCATGAAAAGATCAATAATTATCAAGAAAGCTCAGAATAATATTTCCATGAAAAGATGCTGGATGAAGTGCAAATATCAAGGATATTCTACTAATTTCATGGAGTATAGAAGGCAAAACTTCAACAAAATGAGTATAGAATTCAAAATCTGAAATGAAATAATATTACTTAATACTACAGAGTATGGAATAAAATATTATTTCAAGCGAATATTGAACAAAAATAACATCCCTTGAACGAAAATAATGTTCCAACGAATATTTAACGAAGTTAATATTCCTATGAATATTGAACGAAGATAATATTCTTTATGAATATTGAACGAAAATAATATTAATACGAATACTAAAAAATAATATCTCTTCAGAATATGAAATAAATAATACCCCTCACAACTGTTGAACGAAAATAATATTCCTACGAATATTGAACAAAGATGATATTCCTTCTGAATATTGAACGAAAATAATATTCATACGAATATGAAAAATAATATCTCTTCAGAATATGAAATAAATAATACCCCTTACCTTAGAAGAAGACTGGATACTAGAGTAGTGAAGTAGCAAACTACTCTTCTTCTTTCTCCCTATAGCTTCTCTCTCTATATCTTCTCTCAATAATTGCTCTTGTGAGTCTTAGTTGTGACACCCCCAAATCTAGGTACTTCATTCCCTTAAGATTTGGCGTTCACTATCCATACATTCATACTATCTACCTAAATAAACTAGCATTTAAACCATAAATCCTCCCTTTAAATAGGGTTACATCATTAAATCCAAAAACATCCCAGGTTATCTAACCTTAACATCATATAAGTGCGGAAATAGAATTATTACATCACATCATTAAATAAAAGTCTATCATTATAACAATAAATGAAAATTACAAGTCTTCATTACTTGTACATTTTTCCTTTTCCTTTCCTAGTTGTAGGTTCGTCGACCTTTTCAACTTTAGCTGCAATGAGTGTATATATATGGAAGAGTGAGCAAAACAATTGCTCACTGGATATAACAATTAATCAACATGATAATAACAACTGCCAATGAATAGGCTCATCAAAACTGAATAGTACTCTATCAATGATAACCAAAGACTGGAATCAAAATATGGAATATATATCTGAGGGTCGTGAGACCACGAACTATGTCCACAGTTGCGAGTAATCTTTCAACTCCAACTTTAACAAATATAAGACTATAAGGACTCCTCGCGTTTAGGGGATCGACCCTTCGCATAAATGTATTGTGCACAAATATTTTAACGCTACGCGTAAGTTATCCCCTAATAATAGGGTTGTTCATCTCAGCATTTAGAATACGAGTCCGCACCAAAGTAAGTTTGGTTTGGATAAGTTTTAAGGTAATTTAGAGTTTACGAACATCAACTAAGGATTAGTTGAATAAAACTGTAATAACATTATGCTATAGAATAATTTATAAGTGAATCAACATTGTGTAATAAGGTCATGCTTTAGGGATAAAAATCTAAGAGCATAAGTATTGAATAATGTAACATACCTTGCTTGAACAATGTTAAGCTAAGGTTAAAACCTTATTTAGAGTTGAATCTTAAGCATGCATAACAAATAATAAGTTGAATGATAAAAGTTGTTCAACATTAGTGTGTTAGAATGTAGAAATTTGCATGCTAATTAACAAGTTAAAGATTGACTTAAAATCAAGAGATAAGGTTTAGGAGCTTGCACGATATAATTAGGATTAAGAAACTTACTCAAAGAAAGCTTAGAGTTAGGAAAACTTACTCAAAGATAGTTTAGATACTTGCAAAATTATAAAAGTAGAGTTAGAGAACTTGCCTCTTGCGTTGGTTAAACAATTACTACTCACGTTCACCCCAAGTCCTACACATACCATATGTATTGACAATACACATTAGTTACACTAACATTACCTTTATGAGTTGCTTTATTACTCTTAGTATAGCTATTAACTAAGTTTAAGTTTAAACAACATCGCATCTTTTCATGAACATTACTTTTTAGCTTATTACAACTACTTAAGTGATCATGTCATTGCACCAAATACACATTAACAACTTGATACAACATCCTATTACATGTTCAACATGTTATTATTAAGTTATACTAACACACAAAGGGTTGCACTTGCATTCGCGCATCCCGAGCCCTCCGATTGGCTCTAAATACACAATAGTCCTAAAGATGACCATTTTGACCCGTCATAACGATTTCAAATTGAAAACCTTAAAGAATAAAAGTTATAGGCCTATTCATCCTCTTTTCGAATCATCTTGAATCACCTCAATCGGAGTTTGTATGAAAATGTTATGGCTATTTTACTACAGTAGGTCAAAACTGTCCGACCCAGACCACTTTTCTAGCGCTGGGGCGCGAGATAATGGCATCTGGGCGAGACGACAAGGAGCTCAAAAGTGCGAATTCCAAAGTCGGGACACGAACTTAACTGGTATATTTTGGTATTTGGGCGCCAATTACGTAACACCCAAAACTAGAAACAAAACCAAGCTACTATGTCTTAATTTTTAACACCAATTAACATGTATAACTTATGCAAATTACACATAAACTTCACCAAGCATACAAATACTAAATTAACTCAACTTAAACCATAATTCTAGAAAAATTAAATACTGGAATAGCATACTTTAAAACCAAAAACTCCATTTTTGATATTTCTTGACATAGTGAACACTGTAATCATAATGATACACCAATTTGATTCTTTTAAACTAAGTTCTCTGTAATTCTTAACAAACTAACTAATATAGTCACAATTCAATTTCACACACTAAATTGATCATCATAATTGTTACTTACATAAGCCACATAAGAAATACATATACTGACATTATTTCTTCCTACTGTTAAACAAATTTAGATTGCAATTCTCGTTTAAGCACTACCTCTAATCATCATAAACTCATATAATCACAAGTAACCCATTGTATGACAAAAATTCAACAAATTTGAAATCACAGAGTATATAAAATTTTTGTCGTAGGCTCATATATGCATATTCATATATAATTAGGGAAAATACCTTCAATTAGCGTAATAATTCCTTGCAAACACCACTGAATTAACTTTGAAATCCTTAAGCTTCCTCTTAATCTCTCTCAAGTTTCACTCTGTCAAGCTCTATAAATTCTCAGACTCTTCTCTCTTCTTAGTTCTTAGCTTAAGCCAAATACCAAGTTACGTAGTCTAGCTAGCACTTAAGCGCAAAGAAAAAAAACCTGATAAACCTTAATACTATTACTAATTGCAATTTCAGTTACTAACATATATAACATAAATATATTATATTTATTATTTTAATTTATTTTATTTAAATTCAAAAATCAAAAATCTAAAAGCCATAAGGCTTTTTTGGCAAAACCCTTTAAATTTTAAAGAATTTATATCCTTAAGCATTGTTTGGGTAAAACTAGATTAAAACTACTTTAATTAATTTTAATAACTCCTTATACTATAGTTATTTGTCACACTTTATTTAATCAAGCTTTCATATTTAATTTAATTAATTTAAATAACAATTAATTAAATAATTCATTTAATCACATAACTCAATACAAATAATTAACCCTCAACTTGAAATATCAATATAATAATAATTTCTTTAACTCATTAATTATTTATTTAACACATAAATAATTAATCAATTCAAATTAAACAAATATTTATTTAGCAATAAATACAATAATTAAATATTTATATAATTCAATAAATATTTAAAATTATAATTTAAATTTTTGGATTGTTACATTAGTGAATTGGTGAGAATGAAGGAAGAATGAGCTTCTATTTATAAGAAAATATAGTTTCAATAATTGCACGTTTTGGGGCTCAAAATATTACAGTATAATACCTTCATCTTTTTCTTCATTTTTAATTTAGTCCTACAAGTATTATCAAACTTGCACCACATCCCCTAATAGTATATCATGTGAATAAATTGTTCAATCATGTGAATCAATAGTTCTATACATGTGAAAATACGAATTACAGTATAGTACCTCCATCTTTACCTCCATTTTTAACTTAGTAATGCAAGTATTATCAATCTTGCTCCATCTCCCCTAATAGTACATGAATGTGAATCAATAGTATACACATGTGAATAAATAGTTATAAGCATGTGAATTAATAGTAATTAATTGCCCATTTATCCGATTAATTACCTGATCGGTCAGTATAACATCCAGACATCAATTATTATCGAAATAAATGTCGATTTCCACTACAACTAATAATCCCAACACAATAGAATTATCAATTTCATCTTTAATCTACACGAAATTATTCATCATTAATATTATAACTCATAATATTTAACAACCAGGTTGTTCCCAGGAAAGAGGGGGCTTTCCGATAAGGATTTCTCCTTAATGGCGCACAATAAGGTGACTGTAACAACCCTGGTCAAATCCCGAGCCCGAAACAAATCTTGGGTCAAATTCGAAGTCCGAATCGAATCAAATCCATAAATAATTAATCAATTCAAATTAAACAAATATTTATTTAGCAATAAATACAACAATTAAATATTTATATAATTCAATAAATATTTAAAATTATAATTTAAATTTTCGAATTGTTACATTAGTGAATTGGTGAGAATGAAGGAAGAATGAGCTTCTATTTATAAGAAAATATAGTTTCGATAATTGCACGTTTTGGGGCTCAAAATATTACAGTATAATACCTTCATCTTTTTTTTCATTTTTAATTTAGTCCTACAAGTATTATCAAACTTGTACCACCTCCCCTAATAGTATATCATGTGAATAAATTGTTCAATCATGTGAATCAATAGTTCTATACATGTGAAAATACGAATTATAGTATAGTACCTCCATCTATACCTCAATTTTTAACTTAGTCATGTAAGTATTATCAATCTTGCTCCTCCTCCCCTAATAGTACATGAATGTGAATCAATAGTATACACATGTGAACAAATAGTTATAAGCATGTGAATTAATAGCAATTAATTGTTCATTTATCCGATTAATTACCTGATCGGTCAGTATAACATCCAGACATCAATTATTATCGAAATAAATGTCGATTTCCACTACAACTAATAATTCCAACACAATAGAATTATCAATTTCATCTTTAATCAACACGAAATTATTCATCATTAATATTATAACTCACAATATTTAACAACCAGGTCGTTCCCAGGAAAGAGGGGGCTTTCCGATAAGGATTTCTCCTTAATGGCGCACAATAAGGTGACTGTAACAATCTTGGGTCAAATTCCAAGTCCGAATCGAATCAAATCCATCAAAATAAGGTCTCAAACTACTGGCCCAATAGTATCTTCTTGGGTCTACTTAGCCCACCACAGGCTCACCCAAAAGGTCATGACTTGAAGGTACTATTGGTAGTAACTTATTTCCTTATATGCAGACAAATTTTTCCCCTATCTTCCGATGTGGGACTGGGGTGTTACAAACTCCCCACTTAAATTTCTGACGTCCCCATCAGAACCGATCACACACGGCCCAAAGATCTTTGCCTCTCTAGCCATTGTGGGATAATACCGGCTGGCTTCGTGTCCCCACCTCAGGACCTCCATCTCTCCGTTGTGGGATAATACCACCAGTCTTCGTGTCCCCACCTCCGAAAACCCGATTGGATAATCCGACCCGAGCTTTCGAGATTCGACTCTGATACCATATATAACAACCCGGGTCAAATTCCAAGTCCGAATCAAATCAAATCCATCAAAATAAGGCCTCAAACTACTGGCCCAATAGTATCTTCTTGGGTCAACTTAGCCCAACACAGGGTCACCCAAAAGGTCATGACTTGAAGGTACTATTGGTAGTAACTTATTTCCTTATATGCAGACAAATTTTTCCCCTATCTTCTGATGTGGGACTGGGGTGTTACAGTGACCAAACCTCTCCTTGACAGAACTTCTAGACATTGTCAATATTACCAATAATAATATGAATAACTTTGTTGTCTCAATTATTGATTTAATAATATAACATATTATGCAGATGATACTGTGACAACAATTAAATCAATAATATCAGAGATATGATGCAACAATTACTGTAGCAATAATTGAGTATAACTGAGTGACTTCTCACGTAAGCATCAATAATCAATACCATGTGCTACTATGCAACCACGCCAGACATCATTCTTGTACTTTTACTACCCTAGTAGTTCAGCGGTTTAACTAAGTAAAACTTAAATCGTTATTTTATAAAAAGATATTTATGTCATTTATAACTACGACAATACTTCCGTTGTGGGGTTCACCAATGATTGTACCATCGTACGAATATTTCCTGTTAAAACGAATATTCCCCGACCAATCAAATATTCCCCGATACAACAAATATTTTATATCAACTTGCTTACTTTGTAAAATTTTTAAATATCACCCTTAACTTTAATCTTTATCAATTTAACCATTTACTAAATAACATAATAATTATAAGAAAATTGAATACTTTCATTTCATAAAATTTGGGATCTCACACTTTCCGATAAGGATTTCTCCTTACAGACGCGCAATTAGGTGACCAAACCCCTTTCTTAGACAGAATTTCCTTAGACACTGCCAATAATGCTATCTAATAATATTATTCAAATAATATGAATTATTGATCTGGTAATAGAAAATACTATGTAGTGACAATTATTGAAACAACAATAATATAAAATATCAACGTAGCAATTATTGAATCAATAAAATAAAATATTGAACAATAATTACTGTAATAATTATTGAGTAGTGCCTTCTTATGTAAGAATCAATAATCTCAAAATACTGTGCAATACTGTGTGCTACTGTGCAACCACGCGTATTACTATATTTTAATCACCAGGTATTCCAACATTGTTAACGGTAACAACTACGCCATTATTTATAAAAACTCAAACTTGTCGTTTTCTTCATCTAACCGTTTTCCGTTATGGGGCCCACAAATGGCTGCGCTATCGTACGAATATTCCCCGACAACAAGAATATTCCACGACCAAACGAATATTCCCTGACAACAATGAATATTTTATAACCACTTGCTTATTTTGCAATATTTTCACATTTCACCCATAACCAAAGCATTATATACCATATTATTCAAAATAATAATTATAGAAAATTCAATTTTATTTATAAAAAATTGGGGTCTTACACTACTTATCATCCACTGGCTGTGATGTCACAGTTTGACCAGTTTCAGGATGTTCATCCCTTTGAGGGGGCATTGGGTTAGCGTTTATCTTCTCAACTTTTGTCAGCAGAGGATTTGTCCAGGGTTATGCTTGTTGGGCCCAATGTGAGAGGACTGATTTTACTACTAGCCATCCAGGCCATTCTACAAAGTATTATGCATGGTTGGAGGCAAAGATTACATCGTCTAGGGCTGTATCCACAGAGCCGGAGTTTGATTCTAACAGTGGGGAACCTATGGAGGATTTGGATTCTCCCACCAAGGATGATCTATTTGCTGGGTTGTCAGCAACTCTTGTTGATTCCCCCAGTATTCCTGCTACAGCGTCTCCACATTCCGCAGAGTATTTAGAGCAAAGTCTGCATCTGATGACATTTTAGAGGGATCAGGATAGGGCCTTGATGTTGACAACTCTTTTAGGTAGAGATGCCGCTCTATTTGAGAGAGATAATGCTTTAGCTCATAGAGATACCACTGTTACTGAGCGGGATGAGGCTAGTGTTAGGTTTGTAATATTCAAGAACGCAATCAAATTTCACAAATAAAGCGGAAACGTGTAAAAAAATAGAGTTTAAAATTTTACAAACCATATACCCGGATCACCCTTTATGCACAATTATTAATTAAACGAAAAATTGAAGAACAAGAATCATACCCTTGAAGATCCGAGCTTCCTCGGGTACAAGTTTACCTCCAATTCTTTTCGCGTTCAACTTGAATCCACCGGGTTTGGTTCCTTCCTTTGATCAATGTTAGCCACCCAAGTGTTTGGCCTCTAGAGGTGATCCACCAAGGAAGAAGAAGGATTCAAGAAGATGGGTGGTTGGCTAAACCCTAGTTTTTCTATCTCTATAGAAAAGGAGCGTACTCTCCAACCATTGAAATTATAACGTAGTCTTGATATCTGATATAAGACTCCTCTTATAAAGATATCAAGTAACTCTATTAAAATAAGGTATTATTTAATTAAACCCTTTTAATTAAAAGGGCCCCTAATCTTATTGGGATAATTAATTAAACTCCTTTAACTAATTTTCCTTTCTAATCCAATTAGGAATAAATGAGAGTACTTATATTAAATTAATTCCTAAACTCTTTTAGAAATTAAAATAATAATAATAATTGTAATAATATTAATAAGACTCCTCTTATTAATTTATATTTAATATTTCTAAAATATTAAATAATAAATATTAAGTTATTTAATTTATTCTATCACCATAGATTAAATTAAATATACATAATATATTATTACGATTATGCCATTAACTTCTTAAATAATTATTCTTCCTTTTATGGTGTGACCCTTTAGGTTCTCCATATTAAACCTAGGTTGTGAATAAATCAAGTAGAATAATTCTAATCTTATTTAAATAAATAAATTAAACAATTAATTTATTTAAATAAATAATATTTATTCTACAATAGGGATAAGCCTCCCCAAATGATCAACGACTTTCCGGATAATATAGATTTCAACATTAATCATAAAAGAACCTTTGAGTAAATAGTTACCAGTATAATTCAATCCTTCCACCAAACAATGTACCAATTAAATATAAGACATGGAATTCTTTGTCAAGTCTTATTTTATTTAATTATATGTATTTCGACTCTTAAATGCACAACTCAAATAATGCAAATTAGAAACTCCTTTCTAATTTCATTATGCCTTAACAAGGACTCTTTGGGTTGTCATTTATCGAATCACATATGACATTTCTCTTCTTTTACTAGAAGTGGTAGATTCTTTATTGATCATATATTATCTCCATGTACAACTTATTATACCCAAGCATACCCTTTGATATACCCTAAGGGTCTTAAGGAATAAGTCAAAGTATAACTCATCATACACAAGATACTATGATGATCTCAAGTCCAAGGATCACTTGTACTACTATCACTACAGAATTCCTATTGATTGAGCAAGTAAAACTCCATTAGGTAATCCTTAGCGAGCCACGTTCAGTGAACTTATTCTCTAATAAGCACCTACATACTTGCTTTAGTGTCTCCACACAAATGATCATGAGATCAATCATCCTCATCCAATGAACAAGCAACGTATGTACCAATCTATCTGGATTCACTAATCCCCAATTTAGTAATCCAATGATTGGGAACTATTTTAGTTTTAAGCTTTCTAAGAATTTAGATCTCATTAGAATGATCATCATCATTATTCTAAAAGCATTGCTTAAAACTATGGGTTTATCACATATTATAAAAAAAGATCATCGTAGATAATTAAAAGCCTTTAATAAATTAATACTTTTTATTAATAAATGAATAAGATTGTTACAAAGTATATGCTTTATCATCAAACATGATTGGCTTGTGTGCATACTACTTTCAATCTCCCACTTGCACTAAAGCCAATCATCATGGTATCTCATACTCTTCTTCTCTAAGTGACGATTATCCTGCTGTTGGATAAGCTTTAGTTAATGGATATGTAATGTTGTTCATGAGAGTCCACTATCTCTATAGTGATTTCCCATCTTTCAATGATTCTAATAATCAAATGAAAGTGCCACAACACATGTTTAGATCCAAGATGAGACTTAGGAACTATTCCTAGTTCTGTAATGAACTTTTAATCCAAACAATCAACTTGCGACTTTATTTATAGCTATATACTTTGTCTTTATCACTAAACCAAAGAACTCTTTCTTTGTTTGGAACCTTTCAATTCATCGCACCATTGTTCAAGATAACGCTTTACCTTAAAGTGGATTTTTACATCATCTTGGTGCATCTCGAAAAACTTGTGTCATTAAGCCCTCTAGTTTTAATTTAGACCCACCATGAATATGATCACATCCTTAGTGCGGTTAAGCACTTTAATATGTTTTTCAACGACTCATAGTGAACTTCTCCATAATACGATGGTGATCAACATCAGGTCTCGTACATTTTATTGCATACATGATTGTCACTCATGCGACTCTCTTTTCGAGAGTCTGTGGGGACTATTAGGAGAGATACACTCCAAGGGCTCATCAACATGAGACATCCCATGGAGTTTGCCATGCTAAACAACTTTAGCATCAAATGAATATACGTTCCTTGGGTTATGTCAAGCATCCTTTTAAATCTATCTATATAGATTTTTATCCTCAATTACGATTCTCTTCCCAAATCATTCATGGAGGAATGTTTAGACAACTTTATCTTTACTGATTGTAGCATTGGTATGTCATTCCTCATCCGTAGTATATCAACATATAATACTAGGAATGTCACGATGCTCCCACTGACCCTTTTGTACACACTAGAACTCTTACCTCATCGTATGTAACTCGGATCATCATCTTATGATGATCGTACCTCATCATCATCATCATCCATGATGAATTCATACCTCCTAGGTATCTTGGTACTATTCGGCATTTATGATTCTTTGTGGTACAATAGTTTATCTCTGTGTTCCTCTTATTTGACTTATAGTGTTTTGTGGATCATGAACTCTTCAAGATCTATAATCCTCCCACTAGCCCCTTCAATGATAAACATCTTTATCTTAGAAGGCAACATGTTTCTCAACAAACACCTTTTGCTAAGTAGGATTATAGAACATATGCCCTAAACTTACTTTTTAATGTCCCACAAATCTGTATATGTCAAACCGTGTCCCAAGCTTATCCTTTGAAATCGTTTCACATAAGTTGGACAACCCCTTATCTTAACATACTTAAGATTAGGAATCCTCCTTGTCCATAACTTTTATGGAGTCTTGGGGCTGGATTTTGAGGTTACCTTTTCCGTAGATATGCGCCATTTCCAGGACATTATCCCAGAAGAATACTGGAATGTCAATAAAATCATTATGGACAGCACCATGTCCAACAAGGTACGATTTTTCCTTTCAGATACATCAATCAATTATTATGTATCATGAGGTGTCCATTATGAGAAAAACCATTTGAGATGATCTAGAAACTTATTGCACAAGTATTTATTCCTTGATCTAATCAAAGAATCTTAATACTTTGCCAATTTGTTTCACTTACAATTCTTTGAACCTTTCAAATAATTCACACTTGTATTTCAACAAATACATACATTCAACTCTTTGAATGATCATCTCCTTTTCTTATATTAGTTTGTTCAATTTATAAAATAATTTTCCACGTAAGTCAAGTATACAAAATCTATTAAGTAATATTTCAGTTCTATACAAAACATTATTATTATAAATAGAACAACAATTGTTCTTAAATATAATACCAAAGATTTCATTGTCCAACAATAAAATGGAAATAATGTTTTCAACGAGAACTGGAATACAATAACAACTTATTGACTTAATAGATTTGCCCGTAGACAGTGCTAAACTATAAGTTTCAATGGCTAATGTTGCAACCTTTGCTTCATTTCCCACACATAGGATTACTTATATTTGTTTAGCTTTCTACTTCTTTTTGGTCCTTTCATAAATCTATATTTATGATAACCAAAGTTGGTATCCAATACCCAAGTAGAACATTGACTTAAAGAAAAATTTATTTCAAATCATGAACAAATTTGTATTTGTAATCGAAACTTCACTAAGCTTCTTTGGTTAACCTCTGCAAGATGCTTCTCGCAGTTTCTTTCTAGTGTCCTGGCTTATTGCAGTGGAAAAAAGCTCCTTTGCTATCCGTATCAGTTTTGTTCTTATTATCCTTCGTTTATGCCTTTCTATTTACCTTCTTTGAATCGTTCTTCTTTTCAGAAGATCCTTTGGCCCCTACCAGTAAGACTTGATCTTTCTTGGTTGGAAAGTGACTCTCAACATTTTTCAATATGTTAAGCAAATCAGCGAGGCTGATATCTAGCTTGTTCATATGAAAAATTCACAACAATTGTGAAAGGAGTTCGGGAGTGAGTGCAAGATCAAATCTTGGCTCAACTCTCCATCCATGACAAAACTCGTTGTCCTAATTGATCAATCAAATTGATAATGTTAAGAACTTTTTGTCTGTACTATAGTGCCATTGGCCATTCTAGATCGGAAGAGCTCCTTAGATATCTCGATATCTATCGGCCCCTTTCCTCACCATCAACTACTTGATGTGCAGGAATATAGTAGGAGCATCCATAGTTTCATGCTGACGCTGAAGCTCGTTACTCATGGATGCGAGCATGGTGTATTGAGCCAACTGTACATCATCTTGCCACTTTCTAAAAGTAACAATCTCTTCCTCAGAGGCATTGTCTGCAACCATTGCAGGGATAGGCGTATTAAGGACATAAGATAACTTTTCAGCTATGAGAACTATTCTCAAATTCCTTAACCAATCCGTTTAATTCGGTCTAGTTAATTTAGCATCTAATATGCTTCGCATGATGATAGTAATTTTAGACATTGTAAAATTTCGTAAATGAATTTGTAATTAACAACATTTTAACATACATTCTTTTATTAATTACCAAAATAAATTAGGCCTTGTTTTAAATTGGTATCTCCCACTATTTTCTTCAAACTATATTACCCTCAATATATATAGTTCGACAAAATCTAATTAAAGATCTGCTAGTGAGAATAAGGATCCCATTTCAAATGTGTATAGCCTTGTGGTGACACAACAAACTATATATAAATAAATAGGTAGACAACTCTTGTCAATTACATCAACTATGCAACTCCTTGTATTTTTGCCTCTTAGATTATTTTGATCAAGTGGTGGCACATCCAGAATCAAAATTATCCAAGTTAAGTCCAACCTAGCACTCCATATATTCAAAAAGAAAAATATCATCCTTGTGGTGACACAACAAAACAATATTGTTCAATTTTCTTTATAAGCATCAAATGTGATAAATTAACATCTTAAATACTTAATACTTGCCTTGTGGTGACACAACAAACTCATATTAAATATTTAATACTCTATTAATTTTATCATGCTAGAAAGCGACGTTCGATATTCCAAATATCTTTGAGCGCTTAGGACTTAATATAAAAATTGAGGATTTATTATTAAATGTCTCATCTTGTTTTAATACATTATACATATATATATAAAATACGCGTTATATTAATTAACATGCGAAGCATGTTTGCATAATATATAATATATATAGTATAAGCATGCACATATAGAATACTATATTCTGCGGATTGATTATGGACTTTTATTCTAGTTTGGTTCACTAGAGCCACCAAGTGAACCAAAAGGTCAAACCCTAGGGGTGCAAGAAATAATATTTAAATATAACTATTACATTTAAACAGGGCTCCATTACAAACGGGTCTTCAAGCACTCCTTGCTCCTTGATCTCAATTTTTCAAAATTAATTCTAACTATTCCTATTACAAAACTAATTAAAATAAATAGAAATCTTGATCGTGATCGAGGAGAAGTACATAGGAGGAGATAGAATTTACATTCGTAAAAATTAGACAAAGAAGAAGGTATCTGCAGACCTCATTTAATAAAACCCATACATTCATGCATCCAACTAAAATAAAATCCAATCACATTGGTCAATTGTCCATAATCAATCTCATTTATTATCATACACATCATCATATGCATCAATAAATAACATTCATCTCATGAATAATAAACATTTAATATATATATTGATATCATTTAATGGGCAACTTTAGTTAGTATAAAATCTAATTTTGAATAAAAAAACTCCTTTATTTTAATCCAAATTTAAATCAAAATAAAACTATTTTATTTTAATTTATCCAATTTTGAATAAAATAAACTATTTTATTTTAATCAAAATCTTTAATCAAAATAAACTCCTTTATTTTAATTAATTACGGAATCCAATTCCATGTAAAAAAAACTTTATTAAAGGAAACACGAATTCACTTTCCTATTCACAAATAAACTTCTTTATTTTGAATAATATGAAATCTTATTTCATATCTAAATAAATTCCTTTATTTAAGAAAAGACAGATTCTTTTTCCTATTCACAAATAAACTCTTTTATTTTGAATAATATGAAATCTTATTTCATATCTAAATAAACTCCTTTATTTAAGGAAACATATAATTCAATTTCAACTCTAATTAGTTATCATGGAATCCAATTCCAACTCTAATTAGTTAGCATGAAATCTAATTTTAAAATTAAAATAAACCTTTTATTTTAATAATAAAATTATTAAAGTTATTATAAATATATAAATAACAGATATACATATATAATTTTAATATGGTTATATATATAAGTATAAGAAAACGTAATCATACTAATCTTTGGAATGTTTGAGGATCACATGGATTAATAAATCCATTATTCTATATAATATATATATATATATATATATATATATATATATATATATATATATATGTAAAAGAATATATCTGACAAGATGTCAAAGATCTTCACGTGAACCAGAAAGTTAACATGTAAATAACCGAATTTCAAAACAGATTTCTTCAATATGATTACGTTTTTTTTTTAATTTAAATTTTATACAATTAAATTATGCCCAATTAAATTGTTCTAAACACATATCAATATAATATCAAATTAAAATAATTAATAATTCGGATAAAGGTTTGGCTCTGATGCCACTGTTAGGTTTGTAATATTCAAGAACGCAATCAAATTGCACAAATAAAGCGGAAACGTGTAAAAAAACAGAGTTTAAAATTTTACAAACCATATACCCGGATCACCCTTTATGCACAATTATTAATTAAACGAAAAATTGAAGAACAAGAATCATACCCTTGAAGATCCGAAGCTTCCTCAGTACAAGTTCACCTCAATTCTTTTCGCGTTCAACTTGAATCCACCGGGTTTGATTCCTTCCTTTGATCAATGTTAGCCACCCAAGTGTTTGGCCTCTAGAGGTGATCCACCAAGGAAGAAGAAGGATTCAAGAAGATGGGTGGTTGGCTAAACCCTAGTTTTTCAATCTCTATAGAAAAGGAGCGTACTCTCCAACCATTGGAATTATAACGTAGTCTTGATATCTGATATAAGACTCCTCTTATAAAGATATCAAGTAACCCTATTAAAATAAGGTATTATTTAATTAAACCCTTTTAATTAAAGGGCTCCCTAATCTTATTAGGGATAATTAATTAAACTCCTTTAACTAATTTTCCTTCCTAATCCAATTAGGAATAAATAAAATACTTATATTAAATTAATTCCTAAACTCTTTTAGAAATTAAAATAATAATAATAATTGTAATAATATTAATAAGACTCCTCTTATTAATTTATATTTAATATTTCTAAAATATTAAATAATAAATATTAAGTTATTTAATTTATTCTATCACCATAGATTAAATTAAATATACATAACATATTATTACGATTATGCCATTAACTTCTTAAATAATTATTCTTCCCTTTATGGTGTGACCCTTTAGGTTCTCCATATTAAACCGGTTGTGAATAAATCAATTAGAACAATTCTAATCTTATTTAAATAAATAAATTAAACAATTAATTTATTTAAATAAATAATATTTATTCTACAATAGGGATAAGCCTCCCCTAGCGATTAACGACTTTCCGGATAATATAGATTTCAACATTAATCATAAAAGAACCTTTGAGTAAATAGTTACCGACAATTCAATCCTTCCACCATCTGATGTCCCAATTAAATATAAGACATGGAATTATTGTCAAGTCTTATTTTATTTAATTATATGTATTTCGACTCTTAAATGCACAACTCAAATAATGCAAATTAGAAACTCCTTTCTAATTTCATTCTACCTTGGCCAAGGACTCTTTGGGTTGTCATTTATCGAATCACATAGGACATTTCTCTTCTTTACTAGAAGTGGTAGATTCTTTATTGATCATATATTATCTCCCGTATACAACTTATTATACCCAAGCATACCCTTTGATATACCCTAAGGGTCTTAAGGAATAAGTCAAAGTATAACTCATCATACATAAGATACTATGATGATCTCAAGTCCAAGGATCACTTAGACTACTATCACTCTGAGAATTCCTATTGACGAGCAAGTAAAACTCCATTAGGTAATCCTTAGCGAGCCACGTTCAAAGTGAACTTATTCTCTAATAAGCACCTACATACTTGCTTTAGTGTCTCCACACAAATGACCATGAGATCAATCATCCTCATCCAATGAGCAAACAACGTATGTACCAATCTATCCGGATTCACTAATCCCCAATTTAGTAATCCAATGATTGGGAACTATTTTAGTTTTAAACTTTCTAAGAATTTAGATCTCATTAGAATGATCATCATCATTATTCTAAAAGCATTGCTTAAAACTATGGGTTTATCACATATTATAAAACAGCATCATGTAGATAATTAAAAGCCTTTAATAAATTAATACTTTTTATTAATAAATGAATAAGATTGTTACAAAGTATATGCTTTATCATCAAACATGATTGTCTTGTGTGCATACTACTTTCAGCTAGATCATCTAGAGATGCTGCTATTATTGAGCAGGACAGTGCTCTATCCGCCCGAGATGCAGCTATTACAGATAGTATTGTATTGCGGTCCCACACTACTGATATCATTGCAGAGATGAGCACGTTCATTGATGAGCACAGTGTCACCATGCAGCTGGCTGTGGATCTCTTGGCTCACATTGATACCCTTGGGCAGTAGCTCACAGAGTTACCCCCTTCTTCTAAGAGGGATGCTATGTTGGATTTGATAGTGCGCTTATCCACTGGATTGTAGATTAGCTTAAATTTTCCTGCACAGACTAGCTTAGCCATTTTTGTCATGTACATGAACATTATATATATCAAACAGTATTATATGGTAAGGAAATATATTTTGATTTACTTTCGTTTTAGTTATGCCTTGTTACTTGCTTGATATTTGTCTGTTCTCCAGGAATTGTGATCTTGATGTATTCTGAACTCCCCCGTGATGGATGGACATTGAGATGTCTTTGGATCTTTCAGAATGGATCGTTGATCTTTGTATTCCCTACCCTATGGTGTCTTGGGACTGGTTTCTTGTATGTGGTTATGGAGAGGATTGTGGCTTTCCTTTCTGAGGTTGATCTCCCCACAGATGGTCGCCGGTACTCCTTTGTATTGGGGAGCCCAGCTAGTTCCATCTCTTATGGATTGGTAATTCTCTTTAAGGACTCAACTGCAGCTTAGATGGTCACCGGTTCTCTCATTTATGTGGGGAGACCAGGTAGTTCCATCCCTTTGGTCTAAGCCGATGTTGTGTGGTTTAAAGGTTTAAAGGATGATCCCAGTACTGTTGACAAGTTTTTGTGTTTTGGTAGGGGGTGAGACCGAACCATGAATGGCTGCCTACGTACTCCCATTGATGAGGGGAGATCAGGTATGCGTAGTTCTAACCTAGCGTGAAAAGGCTGAAAGTTATAGGTGGTGGAAAGGGTGTAGAGATTTTTTTTTGTTTTTTCTGTAGTTAGACCAGACCATAAAAATGGCTGCCTACGTACTCCCGTGTATTGGGGAGATCAGGTCTGCATAGTTTGCCCTTGATGGGATAGACTGCAGATGTGAAGAAGTGTTTTATCCCTAGTGGGACAAACTGAAGGTGTGAAATGTTTGATCCCTGGTGGGACAAACTAAAGATGTGAAATGTTTGATCCCGAGTGGGAAAAACTGAAGATGTGAAATGTTTGATCCCGAGTGGGACAAACTTAAGGTGCGAAATGTTTGATCCATAGTGGGACACACTGAAGTGGTGAGAATTGTATGTAGTGAGAAAGGTTTTGAAAACTTGAATTGACTGGGGATCTGGTGATCCAAAATCAGAATGCTGGTTTGAAGGTAACTTCAGACATAGTACCGTTTCATAGTGTCCGAGTTAGTGAGTTGGGGAAATTCATCGCCATCCATCTTTTGTAATCTGAGGGCTCCTCCTATCAATACCTCCTTGATAACAAATAGGCCTTCCTAGTTTGGGGCGAATTTTCCTTTGGAGTGATCTTGGTTTTCAAGAACCTTCTTTAGGACCAAGTCATATTCTTTGAACTTTCGTAGCCAGACTTTTTTGTTGTAGGATCTAGCAATCCTTTGTTGGTATAACTGACCATGGAAGATGGCTGCGGCCCGCCTTTCATCTATAAGAGACAATTGGTGGTACCAATCTTATAACCATTGGTCCTCATCCAGCTGAACATCTATCAACACTCTAAGGGATTCCATTTCCACCTCTATGGGGAGCACTACTTCCATTCCATAGGTTAATGAGTAGGGGTTGCCTCGGTGGAAGTGCGCATTGACGTTCTGTAGGCTAATAGAGTCAGAGGCAACAAGTCAGGCTATCTTTTGTGATTGGCGAACATCTTTTGCATGATCTTTTTGATATTCTTATTAGCCACTTCAACAACACCATTCATCTTTGGACGATAGATGATAGAGTTGAGATGTTTGATGTGGAATTTACTGCATAACTCCTCCATCATTTGGTCGTTGAGGTTTCTGGCAATATCTAATACAATCACCTCTAGTTGTCCATATCAATAAATGACATTGTTTCTGATGAAACCAATGATAACTTCTTTAGTAACCCTGGGGGAAGAGGCTGCTTCTACCCACTTGGTAAAGTAGTCGATCATGGTGAAGATAAATCGATGCCCATTACTGGCTTTGGGCTCGATGGGCCCGATCATGTCCATTCCCCACATTAAGAAGGGCCAGGGCGAACTCATATTGTGGAGCTCGCTTGGAGGGGCGTAGATAGCATTCCCATGAATTTGGCATTGGTAACATCTCTTGACGTGATCATCACAATCAGCCTTAAGAGAGAGCTAGTAATGCCCTGTTCTTAGGATTTTCTTGACAAGTAGAGGGCCGCTCACGTGTAGGCCGCATACTCCACCATGGATTTCATCCACGAGCCACTGAGCTTGGTCTTTGTCTAGACATTGGAGAAGGCCTAATCCCGCATCTCTTTTATAGAGTGCGTCTCTGCTGAGGTAGAATTTCATAGCCATTCGATGGATCCGCTTTCTTTCAACCTGACTCGCCTCAGCGGGTGTAGATCCATCTCACAGATACTCCTTGATATGCTGATATCAAAGGTGTTGGATGGGAGGCAGTTCATCCGATACTTCTCCAATGTAGTTCCCATATTGTGGAGCCTTTTTCAGGGCACTTGTGATATTTGGCATGTCTTCCTTATCATGTATGTTGATTAAGGAGGCCAAAGTTGCGAGTGCATTCGCAAAGTAATTCTTATTTCGAGGAATATGGAGGAAGGATATTTCTTCAAACTCCAAAGCCATCTGGATAACCTGCCGATGGTAAGGCAACAAATGTAGCTCTTTGGTGTGATAGATCCTAGTGGTTTGTGTGATTACAAATTCAGAATCTCCAAAGATAGTTAACCATCCGATGTAAGTTTCAACCCCATGATATGACCTTCATTTTCATTTGTGTTATTGGTCTTTGGTAAACCGCAATTTGATTTAATGAACGGATCTTGTTCCCTAAATGGATACCGAAGCGCTCCGGCTCAGAACCTTCCATGTTCTGACTCCATCAAAATACATTTTCCACGGATGGTGTGTATTGTCTTGATGGTGTTGCTAAACTGTCATTACCCCTTCATCGGGGAAGTATGTTTCCAAAGGTTTGAAATCCCTTGAAGGTGAGGAGGCTAGTTGATCTAAAATTCCTTGACCTTTGATAGACTTTTTAGTCACATAGACGATGTCAAACTGCTGTAGGATCAACTGCCATTTGGACAATCGATAATTTAATATGAGTTTGCTAAACACGTACTTGAGAGGATCCACACGGGATATGAGATGGATTGTGTGACTATGGATATAATGCTATAATCTCATGGAAGCCTATATTAAAGCGCAACAAGTTTTCTCAATCAGAGTGTACTTGTGTTCACTGATACTAAATCTTTTGCTGAGGTAATAGATAGTTCTTTCTTGGCCTCTATTATCTTTCTGTCCCAGCATGCATCCTATGGCATTGTCATTGATTGACATGCATATAAACAGGGGAATACCATCCCTAGGAGGTACCCAAATAAGAGCTTTGATTAGCTGTTCTTTGATGAGAAGGACGGCTCTCTAACACTCATTATTCCATTACATGGAGGGTTCTTCCTTAGCAATTTGAAGATGGGTTCATAGGTTTCTGTTAGTTGGGAGATGAATCGGCAGATGAAGTTGATTCTTCCCAAAAATCCCCATATTTCCCTCTCTGTCTGGGGTATGAGCATTTTCGTGATGGCCTGGATTTTTGCAGGATCCAGTTCGATGCCTTTGTGGCTCACTAGGAATCCTAGAAACTTGTTTGATTTAACGCCAAAGGCGCACTTAGCTAGGATCAGCTTCAAGTTGTACTTATACAACTGTTTGAAGAGCTTTTTGAGATATTCTAGGTGGTCTTCCTCCCTTCAGGACTTGACAATGATGTCATCCACATAGACTTCTTTCTCTTTGTGAATTAGTTTATAAAAAAGAGCCATCATGACTCACTTATAAGTATCTCCGGCATTGATGAGGCCAAATAATAACCATCTGTAGCAAAAGGTTCCCCAAAGAGTGATGAATGTAGTTTTCTCACGATCCTCTTCAGCAACCATGATTTGATGGTACCCAGCAAAGCAGTCAACAAAGGAGTATATGTCATACTAAGCTGTATTGTCAATGAGTATGTGGATGTACGGTACGGGAAAATTATCTTTGAGACAAGCTTTGTTCAGATCCCTATAATCCACGCAAACTCGCACCTTCCCTCTGGGTTTAGGCACGGGAACTATGTTGGATAGCCACTCAGGGTATGTTGATACCATGATGATGCCGGCTTGAAATTGTTTCACAATTTCTTCTTTGACTTTCAAACTCCACTTAGGTTTTAATCGCCTGAGTTTCTGCCTGCCTGACTTGAATCCCTCTTTGATGGGAAGGCAATGAATGACGATGTCAGTTGACAAATCAACCATGTCTTTATGAGACCATACAAACACATCCTGGAATTGGGTCAATAGAATAACCATGCCATTCCTTTGTCTTGGAGTAAGATCCGTACCAATCTGGATTGGTTTGGGGTTTTCTGAGGTTCTAAGGTTAAAAGAGGAGGTTTGATCAAGATTTAGCTTGGGTTTGCCTTCGACCCATTCTTTGATCTCCTGAGGTATCTCATAGTCCTCTTGTTCAATCTCCATCAAGTCAGAGTCCAACTTTACATCAAAGTTATAGTCCTTGTAAAGAATATGTACCTCATCAGCAAGTGTAGGCATATCTAACTTTAGAGTCCTGAAACAAAATGCCTTCACTTAATATATGAAACTGTTCAATAATACAAAGTGTTAGCATGAAATGACAAAAGCAACTGCTAATACTATGCAATAAAAGTAAGCAATTATTGTTATCTACAGGGAAGAGGGAGTTTCTGCCCTTTTTACCCTTATCGACAAATGCAAGGAGTGCTGCTCAAATTGCCAAGGGTCAAGTCCTGGTGGACAGCTGTGATGAAGGGGCTGTTATTGTCTTTCTTCTCTTGAATGATGAACATGATGTCTAGAAAGTTGACATCTAAGATATCCTTGTTCATACCTTCGGTATGTGCCAGGAAGTACATCTTCGATAACCGCCTCTTAATGTTTTGTTTGTGCCTTTGATTTCTTTCTTCCACCTTCGGGTCTGGAATCAGGACTTCTTTTCCTTTAACCGATATCAGCTTAGGAAATAGCATGGCTACCACAAGGGTAGGAACCTTTAATAAAGGTCGTACATGATTATCATCTGTAGGTTTAGGAAACAACCTTGTAGATAAAGGAACCGCTTTATGCTTGTGAGGGTTCCTATGATTAGACCCAAAGGAGTAGCCTAGTCCGGCTGTCCTTGTTTGGCTGGGACCTTGAATTGGGCATTTGATTCCTTGATGATCCTTTCCTAACCCTTGTCCAGGTTAAAAACCCAATGATATCATCTCTTGACTTGAAGACATTACCTCAGCAGAAATTTTGGGTTTCAGAAGCGGAGCCCCAATGGGATGATAGTTAGTGTTGCTCACCTCAAGGTCCTGGAAGCAGACAGGCTCAACTTCTTCATTGAAACTGATAAGTGGTATATCACTTTGAACATGACACTCTGGCTCGGCATTGACAGTGACCAGATTACTGTTGATGATATACTTGAGCTGTTGATGAAGAGTGGATGGGACGGCTCCCGCTATATGAATCCAAGGTCTTCCTAATAGTAAATTATATCCTGTAGTAATCTTGATCACTTGGAAGGATATGTAGAATGTATGTGGACAGATTTTCACGGGCAACTCAATCTCTCCGACAACATTTCGCCGAGATCCATCAAAACCTTTGATGATTGTATGGCTTCTTCGAATCCTGTTGAGATTGATGTTCATTTTTTCCAATGTGGCATAGGGGCAGATGTTTAAGGATGATCCTCCATCTATTAGCACTCCTTTGACCACATATCTAGAAGACATAACCGCTATGTACAACGATTTGCGATGACCTGTCCCTTCGGGAGGTATGACATCATCGGTGAATGATATCACATTACTATTGAAGATTTGATCAACCAGATGATGGAGTTTTTCAACATCCACTCTCTTTGGCAAGTGGGCTTCTTCTAATACTTTCAGTAAGACCTTCCGGTGATCTTCTGAAGAGAAAAAGAAGTCTAGAATAGAGATCTATGGTGGAGCTTCTTTCAAGCTTTGAACCACCTTGGCTTCATTGTGTCCCATCTTACGGAGGAATTCTTCAATCTTCTCCCTGGGCACTTTCCCCTTATATCTGATTATAGACTTCATCACTCGTTGAGGAAGATACAGTGGATTTTCTTTAGACACTGCATTAGTTATATTTGATGTTCATCCTTCTGCCTCTCCATTATTTCATGGGACTTTTTTAAGGCTGACAATAGGATACTGTGGCCTGAATGGTAGTATGATTGGCTTTGGTGCAACCACTTTCAAAGGGTTTTCAACACCTTTGAGCTAAATTGGTTGAATTGTAAGTGGTGTGGCAGCCAAATCTCCTCCAAAGGATATAACTACTACAACTTCCTTCCATCTTGGAGGGAATGTGTTCCCACTCTCAGATGATACATTGTCATTGTCTGCCATTTGCAGGTCACCACTGTCAACCATGTTTTGAATAAGATGGCAGAGTGCCCAACATTCCTCAGTGCTGTGACCACGAGAGTGGGAGTGGTATTGACATACTCCAGTAGCATAAAACCTCTTTGAGCGTGAATCGAGTAGCAGTGCTGTGATTTTTCCCTCATTGATCAACATCTGCAATATTTCTTCCATCGGTTGGCCTAAATAGGTGAATTCCCTTTTGTTGGCGAAGTCCCGACGGGCTTTTGCGACGCCCCCAAAATAGGTATACATCACCCATTCTGAGTCGCCAAATACATGGTACAAAATTCAAATACAACTTAATTAATACAACTGTCATGTAATATGAAAAAACATAAACTGAGAGTTTTAATACAAATATTGTCTTCTAGACAATATCCACTCTCAAATTCAATCTTATTACAATTATTATCATATTATTTCATAGAATAGTGAGGACTACTAAAACAACCATCTAGACCGTCACTCCGTTCCCCGACTAGTCCCAGCTATATTCTCATTTCTTGAAGAGAACAATGAAAACAAAGGGTGAGCTCAACTAGCCCAGTAAAGAATATTATGATTAAGATAATGGAGAATAAATTATCGTTAGCCTTAAACAGGGTTAAACTGATAGAATATAATAGACAACAAGTTTAACTGCAACAGAACAAATAATCTATTAGAAGAGTTAAGTAGAGCATGATATCTACTATTTTCTATGATTTAAAAGTTAATCATTAATTTTATCGTTGAGACTCAGCTCAATAAATAATCTACATCACTGAATTATCCATTCACTATGGGCCAATGATATTCATTATTATCACCAATGGTCATGATCGTGCCAACAACTGTCCATCAATGCACTACGGGCCAATGAGGACTTTTATCACATCATTTGTAACATTATGGGTCATGATTATACCAAATGATCCCTGGTCATAATCATACCAACCCACAGTCCATCTATGCACTACGGGCCAAAGATGACTTTCATAACAATATAAACATGAGGATGATGACAATGATATAAGAATTCAATTAAATGCAAGCAAAGAATAAATTCTAAAGATTTATAATTTAATTTATCCAGAATTCAATAATGTCCAAATTGTCAACATGATACTGCTTTGTGGAGTAAAATTCAAGAATAATATTGTATCAAAAATGATTTGGATCGAAAAGAAATTAATTTTTGTCATGAATAGTACCCTGGGTGAAAAGTACCCGAGTGAATAGTACCCTGTGAATAGTACTTTGGGAAAAGTACCCCGTGAATAGGACTCTAGCATGAAAAGATTAAAACTTATCAAGAACACTTAGAATAATATTTTTATGAAAAGATACTAGATGAAGCGCAAATATCAAGGATATTCTACTAATTTCAGAAATTATAGAAGCAATACTTACCATAGTAAGTTTAAATTTAGGAATATGAAATGAAATAATATCCCTTCCATACTATGGAGTATGAAAGAAAATAATATTTCTTATGAGTATTGAAATAAAATAATATCCTTTTACCTTAGTAGAAATTGGATTTGACTGGAATATCGGATATTATTCTGAGAAAATCTTGCAGAAAAAAAAACTACACTCAAAGTATCCTTATACTCAAGAAAAATACTCACAATACTATAGAATAAGAGTTTCTGATATTGAAATGGTGTGTTTTAGGAAGGAGGGGTTACCCCCTATTTATAATACATCACGGAGGAGAAAACCAACTGAATCAGCCTAACTTTGCTAAATTTGTTGTTCCGCCTAACCTACTGCACATGCATGCCTAACTCTTCCTTTGTTTTGATTGGATGAGGGCCCACCATTTATTTGAAAACAAGGAAATCATTCCTTGCCTAACTCTTCCCATTTCTTCTCTGCCAAATTCATTATTTCCTATCTTTATGGGCCCACAAAAGTTAGGCAACACTACTTTCCTGACATTTATTCAAGCCACCAAAAATATACAAAGCATTCACATATCCGTATGTGTGTATATATATATATATATTATAATATTATTATTTAATCATTTATAATATATTTAAATAAATATTTTATCGGAGAAGATAATTGTAATTCCACAGAAAAATATGCCAAACTTTCAACAAATATCTCATGTTGAATTTCTTCATTTAAATCAAAATTGAACCAATATCCACCGCATAATAATTAATATTATAAGCTCACAATATCAACAACCAGATCATTCCCAGGAAAGAGGGGGCTTTCCGATAAGAATTTATCCTTATTGGCGTGCAATTAGATGACCAAACCCCTTTTCTCGACAGAATTTTCTAGACATTGTCAATAATGCTAACTAATAATATGAATAATTGTGTCGCGTCAATTATTAATTTAATAATATAAAATATTGTGTAGATAAAATTGTGACAATAATTGAATCAATAATATGAGATACTGTGCAACAATTACCGTGGCAATTATTGAATAAAACTGAGTGACTTCAAATGTAAGCATCAATAATCAAAGATTCTATACAATACCGTGTGCTACTATGCAGCCACACGTATTACTGTACTTTTATCAACGGGTATTTCATTAGTTAACAGTAAAACTTTCGTCGTTATTTTTATAAAAAGATAATTTTGTCATTTTCTAACTCCGATAATAATTCTGTTGTGGGGTCCACCAATGATTGTGCCATCGTACGAATATTTCCTGACAAAATGAATATTGCTCGACCAACAGAATATTTTATAACAACTTGTTTACTTTGAAAAATTTATAAATATTACTCACTACTATAACATTGTAACAAATTCACACTTTAATATTCAAAAATATAATTCGAGAAAAATTAATCTTTATTTATTAAAGTTGGGGTCTTATAACCTCCCCTTCTTATGAAATTTTGTCCTCGAAATTAGGGTATATACCTGGTATGTCAAAGAGGTGAGGTGAGGATTCTAACTCCCAGGTCATTTGCTCAACATCGTGGTTTCTCCACAAAACTTTGACTTGAGATATAACCTTGGAGTGTAGAATATGTTCCTTCTTATCCAAGATTTTAACAGGTACCTCTTCCTACGTTAAATCTTCCGCTATCTCGTCTGGTTCTAACTCAATAATGTGGTTTGGGTCTTCCACATATTTACGTAATATGGATATGTGAAAAACGTTATGAACACGAGACATACTTGGCGGTAAGGCGAGTCTATAAGCCACAGTTCCTACTCGATCAAGGATTTCAAATGGGCCAATGAATCGAGGATTGAGCTTTCCTCTCTTTCCAAATCTTGTAACTGCTTTCTATGGAGCAACACGTAACAACACATGTTCTCCAATATTGAATTCCACGTCCTTTCGATGAAGATCAACATAACTCTTTTGTCGATCTTTTGAGGTCTTTATACGTTGCCGGATCATTTGAATCTTTTTTATAGTCATACGTACCAACTCCGGTCCCAACAACGTTGCTTCATCCACCTCATCCCAGCATACTAGAGAACGACACTTTTTTCCATACAACGCCTCAAATGGGGCCATGCCGATACTTGCTTGATAACTGTTACTGTAGGAGAATTCCACCAATAGCAAGAACTTGTCCCAACTTCCTTTGAACTCAAGGACACAGAGTCTTAATAGATCCTCCAGAGTTTGAATAGTCCTCTCTGACTGCCTGTCCGTTTGAGGATGATATGCCGAACTGAATCGTAAATCCGTGCCCATAGCTTTCTACAAACTGATCCAAAACCGTGAAGTGAATCTTGGGTCTCGATCAGAAACTATGGATACCGGCATACCATGCAGTCTTACAATCTCATTTATGTACATACGAGCAAGTCGTTCAAGTGAATAAGTTTCTCGTATAGGTAAAAAATGAGTAGACTTGGTCAATCTATCAACAATGACCCAAATTGCATTTATGCCTTGAGAAACCTGGGGAAGA
Source organism: Panax quinquefolius (assembly GCA_020205615.1). Lineage (NCBI taxonomy): Eukaryota > Viridiplantae > Streptophyta > Magnoliopsida > Apiales > Araliaceae > Panax > Panax quinquefolius. Next base: position 96,957,984 of record CM035158.1, on the reverse strand, counting down.
CCGGTAAAGAAATCCATGGTAATGTGCTCCCACTTCCATTCTGGAATTTTAAGTGGTTGCAATGGACCTTTTGGCACTTAATGCTCCGCTTTGACTCGTTGACAAGTTAGACACCTTGAGATAAACTCTGCGATCTCTCTATTCATATTGCTCCACCAAAATGTATGTCGAAGATCATGATACATTTTGGTACTCCCAGGATGGATTGAAAACGGTGTGTTATGTGCCTCCATTATGAACTTATGTTTCAAATCAGAGTCATTAGGAACACAAAGTCTGGAGTTGACTCTAAGTATTCCTTCTTCATCAATTCTTGCTTCCGGAATAGCACCTTCTTGCACTTTCTTCTTCATACACATAAGCTCTAGGTCTGTAGTTTGAGCAACTTTAACTTTATCGATTAAAGTCGGTTCTACTCGTATATTTACTATCATCATGTGGGTCCCTGGAGTCTTTATCTCTATCTCCATCCTTTGCAAGTCATACAAAATGGGCCTTTTCGTTGACAATATCGCACTCGTACCCGCATATGATCTTCTGCTCAATGCATCAGCTACCACGTTCGCTTTTTCAGGATGGTATTGAATGGTATGATCATAATCTTTCAATAGTTCAAGCCAATGACATTGCCGCATGTTGAGTTCCTTTTGAGTGAAGAAATATTTGAGGCCTTTATGATTCATAAAGATCTCCACCTTCTCCCCATACAGGTAATGCCTCCAGATTTTAAGTGCGAAAATGACAGCTGCCAACTCTTGATCATGAGTAGGATAATTCCTCTCATATTCTTTGAGTTGTCGTGAGACATAGGCTATGACTTTCCCATATTGCATGAGAACACATCCTAAACCTTTGCATGAAGCATCACTTTAGATGACAAATCCCTCCGAACCAGATGGTATTGTCAGAACAGGTGCTGAAATGAGTCTCCTCTTGAGTTCTTGAAAACTCTTCTCACATTCCTCATTCTAACTGAATTTTGTATCTTTTTGAGTCAGTTGAGTTAATGGAATAGCAATTCAAGAAAACCCTTCTACGAATCTCCGATAATAACCAGCTAAGCCGAGAAAGCTACGTACTTCGGTCACTGACTTAGGTTTCTCCCAGTATTGAATTGCTTCAATCTTTGCCGGGTCAACAGATATTCCATGATTTGATATCACGTGCCCAAGGAATGCTACTTCCTCAAGCCAAAACTCGCATTTCTTCAACTTGGCATATAGCTTGTTTTCACGAAGCTTTTGAAGTATCAGTCTCAAGTGTTGCTCATGATCTTCACAGCTTTTGGAGTAAATGAGGATGTCATCAATAAAGACAATCACAAAATGATCCAAATATTCCTTGAATACTCGGTTCATCATATCCATGAAGGCAACAGTAGCTATGTCAATCCAAAAGACATGACTAGGAAGTCGTAATGCCCGTACCGAGTTCTAAAAGAAGTCTTTAGAATGTCATCAGTTTTAATCTTTAATTGATGATATCCGGAACAAAGATTGATCTTTGAAAAGAATTTAGCGCCTTGCAACTGGTCAAACAGATCATCAATACGAGGTAACGAGTACCTATTTTTTATGGTGATATGATTCAACTCCCGATAATCAATACAAAGTCGCATACTTCCATCTTTCTTCTTCACGAATAGAACAGGAGCACCCCAAGGAGACGTACTAGGATGAATGAAACCGATGTCTAACAATTCCTGTAGTTGAATTTTTAACTCCTGAAGTTAAATAGGAGCCATTTCGATATTAGGCTTTGGAAATGGGTTTTATACCGGGTTCAAGGTCAATACCAAATTCAATTTCACGCTCTGGGGGTAGGCCAGGAAGTTCTTCAGGGAATACGTCAGGAAATTTATTAACAATAAAAATATCATTCAAATCTGACGTATTTTTATTTAAATCTGTGACATGGGCTAAGAAAGCTTGACATCCGTTTTTCAGTAAACGAATAGCTTTATGGCTTGATATGATAATGATTAACTTTAGTGGTTTGGTTGCTTGAATTAGCATAATAGGTTGGTTAGGAATATGAAAACTAACAACCTTACGAAAACAATCAATTTTTGCATGATGTGTAGTTAACCAATCAATCCCCAAAATCACATCAAATGCAAGTATTTTTAAGGAAATAAGATCGACAGGTAATGTGAGGGTACTGATTTGAACCAAACAAGACTTATAAATAGTGGATGTAATGAAGGTTTCTCCCAACGGAGTTTCAACAGATAAGTCAAAGTCTAATTTCTCCGGAGTCAAATTTAAACATTGAGCGCAAGTAGTAGAAATAAAAGAATGGGTAGAACCGGTATCAAATAAGGTATAGACGTCGCTAGAGTTTATGATTAGCTTACCCGTGATCACCTCGTTTGGATTCCTCACTTTTTAGGAGGTTACGACAAACGCTCTCCCTTGAACTACTGGTTTTGTCTTGTCTGGGACGACCTTTGATGCCTCTATCCCAGTTGGACTTGAATTTGGTGCACGACAAAATTGAGCTAGGTGACCTCTCTTTCACAATTGTAACATGCTTTGGATTGCTACGTACAGTTTGGACTGATGTGTCCCTCCCCTCCGCATTTGTAACATACGACCGGCGGTCGTTCTCCTTCTTTAACAACAGGTTCTGGTGCTGACGTCTTTCCATCATTATTGAATCTCCTCTTCTTAAAAAGTCCATTCTTTTAGTCTTGGCCATGATTACCACCGAAGTGGTTACCATTTCTGGCATGTTGATTCCCTCCACATTTGTTGTCACCGCTTTGATGATTGCTACCACTGGCATTATCGACTTGTCGGCTGCTCTCTCTTGGTTGGGTTGACTCATTATCGCGCTCCAATAATTGAGCCCTATTTACAACATCTGAATAGAAACACAGTTTGTGAGAAATGAGGTATTGACGTATTTCGGGTCTCAAACCTCGCAGAAACATTCGCGTCATTCTCTCCTCATTATCAACCAAATGGGATGCAAACTGGGACAACTCGACAAACTTAGCCTCGTACTACGACACTGTCATGTTGTTTTGCTCCAGCTTGATGAACTCCACCTCCTTCATGTGACGAATACTTTTAGGAAAGTACTTGTTGTTGAATAATTCTTGGAACTTCTCCCAAGACATCTTCAGTGCACCAGGCTGAGTATGCTTTACAGATTCCCATCAGTAATCTGCCTCTCCTCGCAATATGAAGGTGGCAAAAGAACCTTTTTCTCCTCGGAGCATCCCAAGACATCAAATATCTTGGTGATCTGCTTTATCCACGTCTCTGCCTTAAGTGGTTTTAGCTCTCCCAAAAATTCTGGTGGTCCCAGCTCCTTGAATTGCTTAGCGGTGACCGTCCGAGAGTTACCAGTGTTTCCACCTACATTTTGAACAAGAGCCGCTCTCGCCTGATGTTGCATGAATTGCATAAAGCCTCTAAACATCCCATCATTCATCATTTGATCGGTGTTGTTGTTTACCTGAGGATTATTGCCTTTCTGATGTACATTATCATAGGTATTGATCGTTGGTGACTCAACGGTCTCATGTGCTCCATTGTTTATCTCAACATTTTCGGTTGTCATTTTCAAACACTGCCACAAAACAAGGGTTAATTGACATGCCACATATTAGCCCTATACTCTGACTGACCAATTAAATAATAAATAAACTTAGGTAGGTCATACTAGCAAAGGAATTACCCACCTCTCCCCCTAGTTCTAGTCTCACATCTTAGCTAGAGATCATATCCCTAAGCTCTGATACCAACTGTGACGCTCCCAAAATAGGTATACATCACCCATTCCGAGTCGCCAAATACATGGTATAAAATTCAAATACAACTTAATTAATACAACTGTTATGTAATGCGACAAAACATAAACTGAGAGTTTTAATACGAATATTGTCTTTTAGACAATATCCACTCTCAAATTCAATCTTATTACAATTATTATCATATTATTTCATAGAATAATGAGGACTACTAAAACAACCATCTGGACCGTCACTCCGTTCCCCGACTAGTTCTAGCTATATTCTCATTTCCTGAAGAGAACAATGAAAGCAAAGGGTGAGCTCAACTAGCCCAGTAAAGAATATTATGACTAAGATAATGCAGAATAAATTATCATTAGCCTTCAACATGGTTAAACTGATAGAATATAATAGACAACAAGTTTAACAGCAGCGGAACAAACAATGTAAAACCCAAATTTTATGAATAAAGATTTAATTTTCTCGAAATATTTTTTTGAAAATTATGGTGTGAATTTGAGATAATATTATAGTTGTGGGTAGTATTTATAAATTTTGTAAAGTATGCAAGTTGTTATATAATATTCAATTGGTAGGAGAATATTCATTTTAACAGGGAATATTCATACGACGGCACAATCATTGAGAAAATGACAAAAATATTTTTATGAAAATAACGGCGGAAGTTTTACCATTAATACTGTTGAACTACTCGGTAGTAAAAAAATACAAGATGTCTGGCGTGGTTGCATAGTAGCATACGGTATTAATTATTGATGCTTACCTGAGAAATCACTCAATTATACTCAATTATTGCTACGATAATTAATTTTGATCATATCTCTCATATTATTGATTCGATTATTGTCACAGTATCATCTGCATTATATGTTAGATTATTAAATCAATAATTGAGACAACAAAGTTATTCATATTATTAAATTGCAATATTTACAATGTCTAGAAGAAGTTACATCAAAGAGAGGTTTGGTCACCTAATTGCGGCATGATAGGAGAAATCCTTATTGAAAGCCCCTCTTTCCTTGGAACAACCTGGTTGTTAAATATTGTGAGTTATAATATTAATGATGAATAAGTTCGTGTTGATTAAAGATGAATTTGATAGTTCCATTGTGTTGGGATTATTTGTGTTAGTAGAAATCGACATCTATTCTGAGGATAATTGATGTCTGGAGGTTATATTGTTCAATCGGGTATTCGGGACACTTTTTGTGTCGGATTACTATTCACAAGTTACTATTCATGAGTTACTATTCATGAGTAACTATTCATGTGTTACTATTCATGAGTTACTATTCACGAGTTACTTTTCACGAGTTACTCTTCACCCGAACAATATATTTCTTTTTGGTCCAAATTATTTTTGGGTACAATATTATTCCATGAGGAGATGTGCTAATTTTTCAGACCGTTGGTTGAATTTATAATAGTAAATCAATATGGATCGCTGGTTTAAAGTTTTAATAGTGAATCAGTATGGATCGTTGCTTTAAGTTTTAATATGGACCGTCCGTTTAAAAGTAAATTAATCTAGACCGTTCATGAATTAGTTACTATTCAATCCATTCTCCTATAAATAGAAGCTCATTCCTTCATTATTTCTTACGAATTCACTGAAACTCTAGAGAGAGAAATTATAGAGAGAAATAAGAAGAGTATTCTGCTACTTCACTACTTCTATATCCAGTTTTTTCTTTATAAGGTAAGGGGTATTATTTCTTTTGTATTCATGAAGAGAATTTCTATTATTCCATTCTTTATTATTCTATTGGAATAACTCAGTATCTGTGAGCTACCCTATACTTGGTGAAATTCTTCTATTATTCCATTATTTATTATTACTCGTTGGAATATCATCGTCATGCATGCGTTTTACCTTGGGACCTAGTTTAAATCTTTATTATTACATTGGAATATCACATGCAATGCGTTTTCTGTGGGACCGGTAAAATCTTTATAATTACTGTTGAAATATCACATGCTCGTGCGTTTCTGTGGGACTGGTTAAGATTATTTATTATTACTGTTGGAATAACTTTTGTATCTTGATACATCACATGTACTGGTGATTTCTTTTGTTATTCCATTCTTTATTATACTCAGTTGGTTAAAGTTTTGACTTATATACTCCATGAAATTAGTGGAATATCCATGATATTTGCGCTTCATCCAGTATCTTTTCTGTTAGGTTTGTAATATTCATAACGCAATCAAATTGCATAAAAAGTGCGGAAGCGTGTAAAAATCAGAGTTTAAAATTTTACAAACCATATACCCGGATCACCCTTTATGCACAATTATTAATTAAACGAAAAGATAAAGAATAAATCATACCCTTGAAGATCGAGCTTCCTCAGGTACAAGTTCACCTCCAAATCCTTTCGCATTCAATCTTGAATCCACCGGGTTTGGTTCCTTCCTTTGATCAACGTTAGCCACCCAAATGTTTGGCCTCTAGAGGTGATCCACCAAGGAAGAAGAAAATTCAAGAAGATGGGTATTTGGCTAACCCTAGTTTTCTATCTCTATAGAAAAGGCATACTCCCAACAACTTGGAATTATTACGTTGAAAAAGTCAACAACCCATACCACCCATAATAAGACTCCTCTTATTTATTGATGTGGGCAACCCTCCTTAACAATTAAGAAATTGGGTTTTATTTAATTAATTAAATTCTTTTAATTAATTAGGCTCCCTAATCTTATTAGGGATAATTAATTAAACTCCTTTAACTAATTTTCCTTCCTAATCCAATTAGGAATAAATGAGAGTACTTATATTAAATTAATTCCTAAACTCTTTTAGAAATTAAAATAATAATAATTGTAATAATATTAATAAGACTCCTGTTATTAATTTATATTTAATATTTCAAAATATTAAATAATAAATATTAAGCTATTTAATTTATTCTATCACTATAGATTAAATTAAATATACTTAATATATTATTACGATTATGCCATTAACTTCTTAAATAATTATTTTTCCTTTATATGGTGTGACCCTTTAGGTTCTCCATATTAAACCGGTTGTGAATAAATCAATTAGAACAATTCTAATCTTATTTAAATAAATAAATTAAACAATTAATTTATTTAAATAATATTTATTCTACAATAGGGATAAGTCTCCCTAGCGATCAACGACTTTCCAGATAATATAGATTTCAACATTAATCATTAAAGAACCTTTGAGTAAATAGTTACTGTACAATTCAATCCTTCCACCATACAATGTCCCAATTAAATATAAGACATGGAATTACTGTCAAGTCTTATTTTATTTAATTATATGTATTTCGATCCTTAAATGCACAACTCCAAATAATGCAAATTAGAAACTCCTTTCTAATTTCATTACGCCTTTGCCAAGGACTCTTTGGGTTGTCATTTATCGAATCACATAGGACATTTCTCTTCTTTTATTAGAAGTGGTAGATTCTTTATTGATCATACATTATCTCCATGTACAACTTATTATACCCAAGCATACCCTTTGATATACCCTAAGGGTCTTAAGGAATAAGTCAAAGTATAACTCATCATACACAAGATACTATGATGATCTCAAATCCAAGGATCACTTGTACTACTATCACTCTGAGAATTCCTATTGACAGCAAATAAAACTCCATTAGGTATTCCTTAGCGAGCCACGTTCGGTGAACTTATTCTCTAATAAGCACCTACATACTTGCTTTAGTGTCTCCACACAATTGATCGTGAGATCAATCATCCTCATCCAATGAGCAAACAACGTATGTACCAATCTATCCGGATTCACTAATCCCCAATTTAGTAATCCAATGATTGGGAACTATTTTAGTTTTAAGCTTTCTAAGAATTTAGATCTCATTAGAATGATCATCATCATTATTCTAAAAGCATTGCTTAAAACTATGGGTTTATCACATATTATAAAACAAACATCATGTAGATAATTAAAAGCCTTTAATAAATTAATACTTTTTATTAATAAATGAATAAGATTGTTACAAAGTATATGCTTTATCATCAAACATGATTGGCTTGTGTGCATACTACTTTCAATCTCCCACTTGCACTAAAGCCAATCGTCATGGTATCTTATACTCTTCTTCTCTAAGTGGCGATTATCCTGCTTTGTTAGATAAGCTTTAGTTAATGGATATGTAATGTTGTTCATGAGAGTCCACTATCTCTATAGTGATTTCCCATCTTTCAATGATTCTAATAATCAAATGAAAGTGCCACAACACATGTTTAGATCCAAGATGAGACTTAGGAACTATTCCTAGTTACGTAATGAACTTTTAATCCAAACAATCAACTTGCGACTTCATTTATAGCTATATACTTTGTCTTTATCACTAAACCAAAGAACTCTTTCTTTGTTTGGAACCTTTCAATTCAACGCACCTTTGTCCAAGATAACGCTTTACCTTAAAGTGGATTTTCTGTCATCTTGGTCTGTCTGAAAAACTTGAGTCTGCTAAGCCCTCTAGTTTTAATTTAGACCCACAATGAATATGATCACATCCCTAGTGTCGGTTAAGCACTTTAAGATGTTTTTCACTGTCTTACAGTGATCTTCTCCAGAATATGACCGATCAACATCAGGTCTCGTATATTTCATTGCATACATGATTGTCACTCATGCGATCTCTCTTCTTTGGAGTCTATGGGGACTATTAAGAGAGATACACTCCATGGCTCATCAACATGAGACATCTCTTGGAGTTTGCCATGCTAAACGACTTTAGCATCAAATGAATATACGTTCCTTGGGTTAAGTCGAGCATCCTCTTAAATCTATCTATATAGATTTATATCCCCAACTAAGATACTCTTCCAAATCATTCATGGAGGAATGTTTAGACAACTTTATCATTACTGATTGTAGCATTGGTATGTTATTCCTCATCCGTAGTATATCAACATATAATACTAGAAATTTCACGACGCTCCCACTGACCCTTTTGTACACACTAGAAGTCTTACCTCATCGAATATAACTCTGGATCATCATCTTCTATGATGTGTACCTCATCATCATCATTCATGATGAATCCATACCTCCTAGGTATCTTAGGTACTATTCCAGATTTACGATTCGATTGTGGTACAATAGGTCTATCTACAGGTTCCTCTTATTTGACTTATAGTGTTTTGTGGTTCTTGAACTCTTCAAGATCTATTATCCTCCCACTAGCCCCTTCAATAATAAACACATTTATCTTAGAAGGCAGCGTGTTTCGTAACAAACACCTTTTGCTAAGTAGGATTATAGAACATATACCCTAAACTTACTTTAGGATGTCCCACAAATTGTACTTGTCAAATCTTGTCCCAAGCTTATCCTTTGAAACCTTTTCACATAAGTTGGACAACTCCTTATCTTAACATACTTAAGATTAGGAATCCTCCCTGTCCATAACTTTTATGGAGTCTTGAAATTTGGATTTTGAGGTTACCTTTTTCGTAGATATCTGACCATTTCTAGGACATGACCCTAGAAGAATACTGGAATGTCGGTAAAATCATTATGGACCGCACCATGTCCAACAAGGTACGATTTTTCCTTTCAGATACATCAATCAATTATTACGTATCATGAGGTGTCCATTATGAGAAAAACCATTTAATGATCTAGAAACTTATTGCACAAGTATTTATTCCTTGATCTAATCAAAGAATCTTAAAACTTCATCAATTTGTTTCACTTCTAAATTCTTTGAACCTTTCAAATAATTCATACTTGTATTTCAGCAAATACACACATTCAACTCTTTGAATGATCATCTCCTTTTCTTATACTAATTTGTTCAATTTGTAAAATTTTTTCACGTGAAAGTCAGTATACAAAATCCATTAAGTAATATTCCAGTTCTATACAAAACATTATTATTATAAATAGAACAACAATTGTTCTTAATTATAATACCAAAGATTTCATTGTCCAACAATAAAATGGAAATAATATTTTTAACAAGAACAAGAATACAATAACAACTTATTGACTTAATAGATTTGCCCGTAGGCATTGCTAAACTATAAGTTTCTATGGCTAATGTAGCAAACTTTGCTTCATTTTCTACACATAGGATTACTTATGTGACGCCCCCAAAATTAGGTATACATCACCCATCTTGGGTCGACACTTACATGGTACAGAAATTAAATACAACTTATTAACATAACTGTCGTGTACAATACGACATAAACTGTGAGTTTAAATACAAATATCGTCTACTAGATATTATACAAACTCAAACAAAAAGTCCTCATTACAGTTATTATCACACTATTTTACAGAATAGTGAGGACTACTAATGCTATCTTCAGGACCATCACTCGTTTCCCCGACTCGTCCCAGCTATATTATCATTTCCTGAAGAGAACAGTGAAAGAAAGGGTGAGCTCAACTAGCCCAGTAAGAAATATTATGACTAAGATAATGCAGAATAAATTATCAATAGTCTTAAAGCGATAAAATACAATAGACAACCAGTTTAACTGCAGCGGAATATGCAATCCATTAAAAGAGTCAAGTAGAAAATAAAGTCTACTATCTTTTAGGTTTTAAAAGGTTTTTCATCACTGTTTATAGCTGAGACTCAGCTTTAATAAATATTTCACATCATCGAATCACCCCTGCACTACGGCCAAGGATATTCTTTAGTATCACGACCACAATTATTCATGCACTACGGGCCAAGAATATTTGTGTATTCATTAATGGTCATGATCATGCCAACAACTGTCCATCAATGCACTACGGCCACTGAGGATTTTTATCACATCATTTGTAACATTACGGTCATGATTACATCGAATAGTCTCAGTCATAATCATACCCAGGCCATCTATGCACTACAGCCCACAGATGACTTTCAAAAAATATAAACATGAGGATGATGACAATGATATAAGAATTCAATAAAACAAGTTCAAGAATTATTTTATCCAGGAATTATTAACGTCCAAATTGTCAACATGATCTTTGTTTTTAGAGTAAAATTCAAGAATGATCGGAAGAATATTTCCATGAAAAGATCTTTGGATGAAACGAAATATCAAGGATATTCTACTAATTTCATGGAGTATAGAAGTCAAAGTTTTAACTTAATTGGGTATAATAAAGAATGGAATAACAAAAGAAATCACCATGCATGCGATAGAGCGCATGCAGACGAGTTATTCCAACGAGAATAATAAATAACGGAACCGGTGTCGGGTGAAATTCACGCAAGCGAGGATGTTCCAACAGAATAATAAAGATGGAACCGGATCCGGTGTAAAACACACAGATAGGATATTCAACGAGAATAATAAAAAAGCGGAACCGGTCGGTGTAAAACACATGCATGCGAGGATGTTCCAGCGAGAATAATAAAGAGCGGAACCGAAGTCCGGTGTAAAACACATGCAACGAGGATGTTCCAGCAGAATAATAATAAAAAGCGAGAACCGAGTCGATGTAAAACACACATGACGGGATGTTCCAACAGAATAATAGAAGAATGTCACCAAGTATAGGGTAAACCACTTATACTGAGTTATTCCAACAGAATAATAAGCAATGGAATAACAACAGTTCTCTTCATGAATAAGAAAGAATAACACCCCTTACATTTGGTAGGAGATTGAATCTTTGCAAAGCGGTGTAGTAACAAAATACTCTTCTTCTTTCTCTCTTATTCTCTCTATACTTTTCTCTCTATAGCTTGAATGAATTAGTGAAAAATAATGAAGCCCTAGGCCTCTATTTATAGAAGATTTTAGCTTAGCTTTTCTTAGTGTGAAAAGGCAAGTGGCTTGACTTATTTGGTTTGGCCTTTTGTAATGTGAAGCGACAAGTGGTTCGGCCTTTTTGTAATGTGAAAGCGACAAGTGGTTCGACGTCCGGTAAAGGTAATTACTATTAACGAAGGTAAATACTATTGTGAAGGTAAATACTATTCACAAAGGTAATTACTTATTGGCGAAGGTAAATACTATTCACAAGGGTAATTACTATTGACGAAGGTAATTACTATTGACGAAGGTAAATACTATTGACGAAGAGACTCTTAGATGATGACATATGAGCCCCCATAAAATAATCAAACTTACCACAAATCATTTTTTTTCATCAACACATATTTAATCTTTCAACAATTATTAATCATTTATAACTTGTCGTCTCAATTATTGATTTAATACTATAACATATTATCTGAGATGATCTTTGTGACAATAATTGAATCAATAATATAAGAGATATGATCGACAATTATTGTAGTAATAATTGAGCATAGTGAAGTGACTTCTCACGTAAGCATCAATAATCAATCCGTGTGCTACTATGCAACTACGGCAGTACATCGTATTTTTTACCCAAGGGTAGTTCAACAGTTTTAACAGTAACACCTCCGTAGTTATTTTTATAAAATATTTTTGTCGTTTTCTCAATCCAGACAATAATTACATTATGGGGTCCACCAATGATTGAGCCATTATGCGAATATTCCCTAACAAAAAGAATATTCCCAGACCAAACGAATATTTTATAACAACTTGCATACTTTGCAAAATTTATAAATATTACCCACAACTATAACATTATATCAAATTTATTCCATAATATTCAAAAATAATATTTATAGAAAAATTCATCTTTATTTATAAAAGCTGGGGTCTTACAACTTATCTTTGTTTAGGTTTCTACTTCTGCTTGGTCCCTTCATAAATCTATATTTATGATAACGTCGGTATCCAATACCTAAGTAGAACCTTGACTTAAAGAAAAATTTATTTCAAATCATGAACAAATTTGTATTTATAACCGAAACTTCACTAAGCTTCTTTTGGTTAGCCTCTGCAAAATACTTCTTGCAGTTTCTTTCCAGTGTCCAGGCTTTTTGCAGTGGAAGCAAACTCCTTTGCTATCCATATCAGTTTTGTTCTTATTATCCTTTGTTTATGCCTTTCTATTTACCTTCTTTGAATCGTTCTTCTTTTCAGAAGATCCTTTGGCCCCTACCAGTAAGACATGGTCTTTCTTGTTTGGAAAGTGACTCTCAACATTTTTCAACACGTTAAGCAAATCAACGAAGCTGATATCTAGCTTGTTTATATGAAAAAATTCAACAATTGTGAAAGGAGTTAGGGAGTGAGTGCAAGATCAAATCTTGGCTCAACTCTCCATCCATGACAAAACTCGTTGTCCTAATTGATCAATCAAATTGATAATGTTAAAGACCTTTTATGCGTATTTATAGTGCCATTGGTCATTCTAGATCGGAAGAGCTCCTTAGATATCGATATCTATCAGGTCCTACTTTTCTCACCATCAACTACTTGATGTGCGGGAATATAGTAGAAGCATCCATAGTTTCATCTTGTTTGAAGCTCGTTACTCATAGATGCGAGCATGATGCATTGAGCCAATTTGTGCATCATCTTGCCACTTTCTAAAAGTAGCAATGTCTTCCTCGGAGGCATTATGCGCAACCATTGCGAGGATAGGCGTATTAAGGACATAAGATAGCTTTTCAAATTATGAGAACTATTCTCAAATTCCTTAACCAATCCATTTAATTTGATTCAAGTTAATTTAGCATCTAATATGCTTCGCAAATGATAGTAATTTTAGACATTGTAAAATTACGTAAATGAATTTGTAATTAACAACATTTTAACATACATTCTTTTATTAATTACCAAAATAATTTAGGTCTTGTTTTAAATTGGTATCTCCCACTATTTTCTTCAAACTATATTACCCTCACTTATATAGTTCGGCAAAATCTAATTAAAGATTTGCTAGTGAGAATAAGGATCCCATTTCAAATGTATATAGCCTTGTGGTGACACAACAAACTATATATAAATAAATAGGTAGACAACTCTTGTCAATTACATCAACTATGCAACTCCTTGTATTTTGCCTCTCAGATTATTTTGATCAGTGGTGGCACATCCAGAATCAAAATTATCCAAGTTAAGTCCGACCTAGCACTCCATATATTCAAAAAGAAAAATATCATCCTTGTGGTGACATAACAAAACAATATTGTTCAATTTTCTTTATAAGCATCAAATGTGATAAATTAACATCTTAAATACTTAATACTTGCCTTGTGGTGACACAACAAACTCATATTAAATATTTAATACTCTATTAATTTTATCATGCTAGAAGGCGACGTTCGATATTCCAAATATCTTTGAACGCTTAGGACTTAATATAAAAATTGAGGGGTTTGTTATTAATTTGTCTCATCTTGTTTAGCGCGTATGCACATATATATATAAAATACGCGTCATATTAATGAACATGCGAAGCATGTTTGCATAATATATAATATATATAATATAAGTATGCATATAGAATACTATATTCTACCCGGATTGATTATGGACTTTTATTCTAGTTTGGTTCACTAGAGCCACCAAGTGAACCAAAAGGTCAAACCCTAGGGTGCAAGAAATAATATTTAAATATAACTATTACATTTAAACCGGGGGCTCCATTACAAAGCGGGTCTTCAAGCGCTTCTTGTCCTTGATCTCTAATTCTTCAAAATTAATTCTAAATATTCCTATTACAAAACTATTTTAAAATAAATAGAAACCTTGATCAGAGTCGAGGGAAGTACATAGGAGGAGATAGAATTTATATTAAGAAAAATTAAAGAAGGCAGTGCGCAGACCCCATTTAATAAAACCCATACATTCATGCATCCAACTAAAATAAAATCCAATCACATTGGTCGATAGTCCATAATCAATCCCATTTATTATCATACACATCACCATATGCATCAATAAATAATATTCATCTTATGAATAATAAACATTTAATATATATATTGATATCATTTAATGGGCAAATTTAGTTATATAAAATCTATTTTTGAATCAAAATAAACTCCTTTATTTTAATCCAAATTTAAATCAAAATAAAACTATTTTATTTTAATTTATCCAATTTTGAATAAAATAAACTATTTTATTTTAATCAAAATTTTAATCAAAATAAACTCTTTTATTTTAATTAATTATGGAATCCAATTCCATATATATATATATATAAAAAAATCTTTAATTAAAATAAACTCTTTTATTTTAATTAATTATGAAATCAATTCCATATAAAAAAAATCTTTTATTAAAGGAAACACGGATATTCTTTCCTATTCACAAATAAACTCCTTTATTTTGAATAATATGAAATCTTATTCCATATTTAAATAAACTCTTTTATTTAAGGAAATTAGGATTCTCTTTCCTATTCACAAATAAACTCTTTTATTTTGAATAATATGAAATCTTATTTCATATTTAAATAAACTCCTTTATTTAAGGAAATTAGGATTCTCTTTCCTATTCACAAATAAACCTTTTATTTTGAATAATATGAAATCTAATTTCATATTAAAATAAACTCCTTTATTTAAGGAAAAATAGAATCCAATTTCAACTCCAATTAGTTATCATGGAATCCAATTCCAACTCTAATTAGTTAGCATGAAATTTAATTTTAAAATTAAAATAAACTTTATATTTTAATATAAAATAAACTTTTATTTTAATATTAAAATAAAATTTTATTTAATAATAAAAAATTATTAAGAATATATATATATATATATATATATATAATATCATATATATCATATATCTAATATAATATATATATATATATATAATACTGTTATTATATATATATATATATATATATATATATATATATATATATAATATCCAACTTTCTGGTCCTCGATTTCCGTGAAGTTGTTTCAAAAAAATTGTTGCAGCGGTTTTTGGTTTTTCATGTAACGAAATCCGTGCGTTAACTATATATAATAATCATTATCTAATGATTAGATAATCATTAGATATTCATTAGCAATCATTACATGATAATTAAATCCCCTCGATTTCCGTGCGCCTCACTTTAGACCAACTCAGCCTTTCCTTGATCTTCGTGCGGGTTCAAAAAAAACATGACCATCTTCTTTGGCATCACGTGGGCCACAAAAAAGCTGACCTTTTTAATTTTTTTTTTATGTTTCTTTGGCGATTATGCACGGATTTACATGCATGATTTTTTTTTTATTTTAAATTTTATACAATAAAAATTATTCCCAATAAAATTATTCTAAACACATATCAACATACATATCATATTTGAACAATTAATAATTCGCATAAAGGTTTGGCTCTGATGCCACTGTTAGGTTTGTAATATTCATAACGCAATCAAATTGCATAAAAAGTGCGGAAGCGTGTAAAAATCAGAGTTTAAAATTTTACAAACCATATACCCGGATCACCCTTTATGCACAATTATTAATTAAATGAAAAGATAAAGAATAAATCATACCCTTGAAGATCGAGCTTCCTCAGGTACAAGTTCACCTCCAAATCCTTTCGCGTTCAATCTTGAATCCACCGGGTTTGGTTCCTTCCTTTGATCAACGTTGGCCACCCAAATGTTTGGCCTCTAGAGGTGATCCACCAAGGAAAAAGAAAATTCAAGAAGATGGGTATTTGGCTAACCCTAGTTTTCTATCTCTATAGAAAAGGCATACTCCCAACTACTTGGAATTATTACGTTGAAAAAGTCAACAACCCATACCACCCATGTAAGACCCCGAAATTTTTTTAAATAAAAAGGAATTTTCTTTATTTATTATTTTGAAATAGTAAGGGTTGATTTGATTAATGTGGATAGTTAAGGGTTAAATCATAAATATTTCAAAAAATAAGCAAGTGGTTATAAAATATTCATTTTTTTGTTAGGGAATATTCGTTTTGGTCGTGGAATATTAAATCTTTGTCGGGGAATATTAAATGCTGACGGTAGCGACCATGTGTGGGCCCCATGTGAAAGCGATTGGATGAAGAAAATGACAAATATAAGTTGGTTAAAAATAACTTGGCGTAGTTATTCACAGATTAAGGCTGTTGGAATACCCGGTGGTTAAAATACGATGTCTGGCGTGGTTGCCGCGATAGCACGCGGTATTGCATGTATTGTTGAATTATTGATCCTTACGTGAAGAAGGCACTACTCAATAATTTTCACATGAATTCTTATTCAATATTTTATTTTATTGATTCGATAATTCTTTGCGTTGATATTTTATATTATTGTTGTTCAATAATTGTCACGCACATTATCTCCATTATCGGATCAATAATTCATATTATTTGAATAATATTATTAGATAGCATTATTGGCAATGTCTAGAAAGTTACATCAAGGAGAGGTTTGGTCACCTAATTGCTTGGCGCCGATGAAGGAGAAATCCTTATCGGAAAGCCCCTCTTTCTGGGAGCGGCTGGTTGTCATAATTGTGATTACGTAATATTATTTGTGAATAATTAATTATTGATTCATATGATAAAGAAATATTTATTTTATGTGGATATAAATGATGGATTTATTTATGTGGTTATAAATGAAGAAATTATTGTTGAGGTGTTTTATCGGTATTTTACCCATTGGAGGTATTAAAAATTAAATCGGGGTTTTGAGATATATTGCGGGGGTTATAATTTTTAATCCAAATAGTTGGATTGTGGTAATTTTGGGTATGTTATACATACATAAGTTGAGTATATGTCCACAAATTTTGAACCGTTAAAAATGCACGAATGATTTGTTGTGAATTTTAAGAGGTGTCGGATTCGAAAATTAGGTTTATAATTGATTTTGGTGGAAAATTCTAGAATTGAGTGGGCCCCCACTTGTGGTTGGTGAAGAAATGTGCTGAATTTTATTTCAAATGTGGTGGGTGGCAATAGTAGTAGCGGTAAAGCCATCGGTAGTGAGTCAAATGTCTGCTTCGGTAGGGCTAACATTTTCCTATAAATAGAGGGCTAAGTTAGAATTGAAAATCACACGAAAAAAAAGTTTTCTCTTTTTCTCTCTATATTATTGAGCGTATTTTGTGAGTATTTAGATACTTTGAGAGTTCTTTATTCGATTACAAGTTTCATTCAACATCACTTGAGCCTTTCCTTAAAAATCTCGATTCTTTGAGGTAAGGGATGTTATTTTCTTTTCGGATGATATTATTTCTTCAATATCATTATCTTTGAAATATTGGTTGGAACTTTTATCAAATTTGGAACTTTTTCATGTCGGGGTTACTATTCATGAGTTCTTATTCACGAGTTACTATTCATGAGTTACTATTCACGAGTTCTTATTCACGAGTACTATTCATGAAGCGTGAAAATGTTTTTTTGTGGAATTTCTATCTTTTGGTGTCGGAGTTACTATTCACGATATCGGCCTTATTCACGATACTGACCACTATTCACGTATCGGCACTATTCATCGAAAAATAAAATTTCTTCTTTTCGTCCAAAATATCTATATACGGATACTAGCTTTGATTGTATCCATGTTTTGATCATTCTTGAATTTTACACCTTGTGATTATTTTTGAGGTATTTTTGGACGTGGATAAAAAACCAAGTACGAATCCTTAATCCTTGTCATTTTGATTCTTTGGATTCGTTTCTTTAAAAGTATTTTTCATCATCCTCGGTCTTAAATGATGATATTATTGAATATCTTTGGCTTTTGTAGTGCAAAGATGAATGATTTTGAAGAATATCTTTGGCTGTAGTAGTGCAAAAGATGAGCGGTGTTTAAATGAACATGACTAGGTGATGAATATCTTTGGCCTTTAGTGCAAAGATGAGCAGTGTTGAGATGAACATGACCGATTGATGAATATCTTTGGCTGTAGTGCAAAGATGAATATTTGATTTGAGATGAATATTGATTGATGTTACGAGGATAAAATATTGATGATGGATTTATTAAATTCATAGATTATAGTAGATTTCATTCTCTACGTAACTCTTTATGAATTATTATTTCATTGCGAATATTGATCCGAAACTTGTTGTCTATTGTATTCTATCGATTTTTCCTGTTGGAGACTAACGATAATTTGTTGTATATTATCTTAGTCATAACATTCTTCTTGGGCTAGTTGAGCTCACCCTTTTCCTTGTTGTTCCATTTTTTTTCTTCTCGGAGGCGAGAATGTAGCGAGTACTAGTCGGGGTATGGAATGAAGGTTCTAGAGAGAGTTGTTTAGTAGTCCTCACCATTATTGTAAAATAATGTATCAATAAATGTGATGAGGATTTATTTGAGTATAAATATTGTCTAGAAGATAATATTTGTATTTAAACTCACGATTTTATTGTTGTGATAATAAAGTTGTAGTTGTTTACGTACCATGTATTTGGCGACTCGAGAATGGGTTGGATGGAATGGACCTATTTTGGGGTAAATCACGGTTGGTATCGAGCTATAAGTAAAAAGCCCCGAGCCTCTCATTTGGTGACTTCTATTGATGGGGGATGCACCGGCCGAGACTCTCCGTAGGGGCGCTGATTCATGATTGTGCAATCGATAGGTACCATCGTGAGGTCTTGTGTCCCAGTTGGGACACGAGTCACAGTTGGTATCGGAGCTAGGATATGATCTCTGGCGGAGATCGGGGAATAGAACTAGAGAGGGAGGCGAGTAAATCCTTTGCTAGTATGTCCTACCTAAGCTTATTTGTTAGTTGGTCAAGATATAGGGATATTATGTGATATATTGATTTTCTTAATTAACCCTTGTTTTATGACGATATTTGAGAATGTCGATTGAGAATATTAATGATGGAGTAAATGAGACCGTGGAGATGCTGTCTTTACCAACGAGGAGAAGCGTCAACAGCAGGGCAATGTTCCTCCCGTGAACAACACCATGGAGCGAGATGATGAGCGAGGGATGTTTAGAAGTTTTTGCAGTTCATGCAAAATCGACGAGGAGACTTCGTGTTCAAAATACGAGGAGGAAATGATAGCAATTCACGGGTTGTCACAACAAGCGATTCAAAGAGTTGGGACCACACGAATTTAAGGGAAAGCGGATCCGATCCGATCATGGCGGAAACATGGGTCAAACAAATTACCAAGATATTCGATGTCTTGGGATGCACGGAGAGACGAGAAGGTTCCATTCGCCACCTTTATGTTAAAAGTGGCGAGGCAGACTCATCGGTGGGAGTCTGCGTGAAGCGTACCATCCAAACCGCTTTCGGCATGTCTTGGGAGGCGTTTGAGAGACTATTTAATGACAAATACTTTCACGAAAGTGTTCGTCTATATGAAGGAAGTGGAGTTCATCGATTGGAACAAAACAACATGGCGGTGTCTCGATGAGGCAAAGTTTTGAGAGTTATCGAGTTTGCACCTCATTTGGTGGAGGATGAGGCATTATGACGCGGATGTTTCTTAGAGGTTTGAAACCCGGCATACGTCGGTATCTCATTTCTCATAAACTTTCTCTTTATTCGAGATGTTGTAAGCAGGGCTCAATTATTAGAAGCGAGATAACGAGTACGGTCAATTTGAGGACCATAATCGAGGATCGTACCGGAGATAGCGATCAATGAATAATGATAACTGCGGAGAAAGAAAGCGATTGGATGAAATGGTAACCACTCCGGTGGTAATCATGGCCATGAAAGCAGAAAGCGAGTTAGGAGGAGATTTTAAAAGAGGAGATTTAACAACGACTATGTGAAAGGCGGCAGTCTTGCGGTAAATCGGGTTCTAAGGGAGAGATCGACCACCGGTCATATGCTACAAATGCGGAAAAGAGGGACATATCGGTCAAAGCGCCACAACAGTTCAAGGTATGCTATAGTTGTGGAAAGGAAGGACATATCGCTCGAGATTATGCAGTAGCGAAACCTAGTTCGATGGGGGACGGTGACTCAAAAGATCGTCCCGAAAAGTCAAAGTCAACGATTAGGGAAGAAGCGTTTGTTGTGGATTGGTCATAATGCGAGAACCCAAACGAGGTTATCACGGGTAAGCTATTTATAAATTCTTGCGAAGTTTATACCTTACTTGAACGGTGCTACCCATTCATTTATCTCTCCTGCATGTGCTCAGCGTTTAAACTTGACTCGGAGAAATTAGACTTTGATCTATCTGTGGAAACTCCGTTAGGAGAAACTTTCATCACATCCAGCTTGTTTATAAATCTTGTTTGATTCAAGTTGGCACCATTACCTTACACATTGACCTTATCTCTTTAAAGATACTTGCTTTTGATGTGATTTTAGGGATTGATTGGTTAACTACTCATCATGCCAAAATTGATTGTTTTCGTAAGGTTGTTAGTTTTCATATTCTAACCAACTTGACTTTGTTATTTAATTCAAGCAACTAAACCATTAAAATCAATCATTGTCATATCTAATCATAAAGCTATTCGTTTATTAAAAAAGCGGATGTCAAGCTTTCTTAGCCCATGTTATGGATTTGAATAAAGACACGTCAAATTTGAATAATATTCTGTTGTTATTGACTTTCTGACGTATTTCTGAAGAACTTCCGGTCTACCCCGAGCGTGAAGTTGAATTCTTTATTGATCTTGAACACAGTACAAAGCCCATTTCTAAAACCCCATATCGAATGGCTCTATTGAACTTGGGGAGTTAAAGGTCCAACTACGAGGAATTGTTGGACATCGGTTTCATTCGTCTAGTACATCTCCTTGGGGTGCTCTGTTTTATTTGTAAAAAGAAAGGCGGGAGTATGCGACTTTGTATTGACTATCGAGAATTGAACCATGTCACCATCAAGAATAGGTATCCTCTACCTCGTATTGATGACTTGTTTGACCCGATTGCTGAGGGCACAATTCTTTTCAAAAATCGATCTTACGATTACGGATATCATCATTTGAAAATTAGAAGGCGAGGATATTCAAAGGCGCTTGAGAACTTCGGTATGGGCATTATGAATTCTTAGTCATGTCTTTCGGACTAACTAATGCTCTTCATGGCTTTCATGGATATGATGAACCGAGTATTCAAGGAATATTTAGATCAGTTCGTTGTTGTCTTTATTGATGACATCCTTATATATTCCAAAAGTCGTGAAGATCATGAGCACCATTTGAAATTTGGTACTCAAAGGCTTCATGAAAACCAACTATATGCCAAATTGAAGAAATGCGAGTTACGGCGAGGAAGTAGCATTTCTTGGGCATATCAGTGTCAAAACATGGAGTATCTGTTGATCCCGTGAAGATTGAAGCAATACAAAGTTGGGAACAACCGAAAGTCGGTGGATCAAGCACGTAGCTTTTTGGGCTTAGTGGTTATTATCGGAGATTCGTGGAAGGGTTTTCTCGAATCGCTACTCCATTAACTCGGCTAACTCGGAAGGATACAAAATTCGTTTGGAGCGAAGAATGCGAGAAAAGTTTCCAAGAGCTTAAGAGGAGACTTATTTTAAGACTGTTCTAACAATACCATCTGGTTCGGATGGATTTGTTATCTCTGACGATGCTTGGTGCAAAGGGTTAGGATGTGTTCTCATGCAGCGTGGGAAAGTCATAGCTTTATGCCTCATGACAACTTAAAGAGTATGAGAGGAATTATCCTACTCATGATCTAGAGTTAGCGGTGATCGTTTTTCGCTAAAGATATGGAGGCACTATCTATATGGGAGAAAGTGGAGATATATTCGGATCATAAAAGCCTTAAATATTTCTTCACTCAAAAAGAACTCAACATCTGGCAATGACGTTGGCTCGAGCTATTGAAAGACTACGACCACACTATTGATACCATCACTGGTAAAGCGAACGTGGTGGTGACGCATTGAGTAGAAGATCATATGCGAGAACGAGTGCGATGATGTCAAGTATCGCATAGAGCCAACTTTAATAGAGAAAGTTAAGGTTGCTCGCCCCAGGCCGGGAATGATCGTATGAAGAAGAAAGTACAAGAAGGAGCTATTAGGAGCGAGAATTGATGAAGAAGGAATACTTGAGTCCACTCTAGACTTTGTGTTCCTAACGACTACGATTTGAAGTACAAGATTATGATGGAGGCACACAATACACCATTTGCAATCCATCCTGGAAGTACTAAAATGTATCGTGATCTTGACATACATTTTGGTGGAATAATATGAGAGAGAGATTGCAAAGTTTATCTCGATGTGTTTAACTTGCTAGCGTGTAAAGGCGGAGCATCTAGTACCTAAGGGTCCGTTGCAACCACTTGAGATTAGGAATGGAAGTGGGAACACATTACCATGGATTTAATTACGGGTCTTCCCTCTACGGTTTCTCAAGGCATCAATCTTTATTTGGGTTATTGTTGATAGATTAACCAAGTCCGCTCATTTCTTGCCGATCACGGAGACTTATTCCTTGAACGTCTTGCTAGTATGTACGTAAATGAGATCGTGAGGTTGCATGGCATACTGTATCCATAGTTTTGGATCGTGACCCAAGATTCACTTCAAGATTTTGGGTTAGCTTGCAAAAAGCTATGGGCGCAGATTTGCGATTTAGTTGACATACCATCCCCAAAGCAGACGGACAATCGAGAGGACTATTCAAACTCTTGAAGATTTATTAAGACTCGTGTCCTAGACTTCAAAGGCGGTTGGGATAAGTATTTACCATTGGTGGAATTCTCCTACAACAATGATTATCGAGCAAGTATAGGTGTGGCTCCATTGAAGCATTATATGGACGAAAAATGTCGTTCTCAATATGTTGGGATGAGGTGGGTGAAGCAACATTGTTGGGACCCGAGTTAGTAAATACGTATGACTACCGAAAAGATCCAAATGATTCGACAAGCGTATACAAGCGGCTCAAGATCGACAAAAGAGTTATGCGGATCTTCATCGAAAGGACGTGGAATTTAATGTGGGGATCATGTATTGTTGCGAGTTGCTCCATGGAAGGAGTTACAAGATTTGGGAAGAGAGGAAAGCTCAATCCACGATTTATTGGTCCATTTCAAATTCTTGACCGAGTAGGAAATGTAGCCTATAGACTTGCATTACCTCCAAGTATGTCTCGTGTTCATAATGTGTTTCACATATCCGTACTTCGTAAATATGTGAAAGACCGAACCACGTTATAGAGTTAGAACCAGGACGAGATAGCAGAAGACTTAACGTATGAGGAGGTACTGTCAAGATTTTGGATAGGAAGGAGCATGTCCCTACGCGCAAAGGTCATACCACAAGTTAAAGTTTTGTGGAGGAATCATCTATAGAGGAAATGACACTGGGAATTGGAAAGCGGAAATGAAAGCGAGGTATCCTCATCTTTTGAAACACAGAATCGTCGTCAATTTCGAGGGAAATTTCATAAGAAGGAGGTTGTAAGACCGAAATTTTTTAAATAAAAGGAATTTCCTTTATTTATTATTTTGAAATAGTAAGGGTTGATTTGATTAATGTGGATAGTTAAGGGTTAAATACATAAATATTTCAAAATAAGCAAGTGGTTATAAAATATTCATTTTGTCGGGGAATATTCGTTTGGTCGTGGAATATTCGTCATTGTCGGGGAATATTAAATGCGACAGTAGTGACCATGTGTGGGCCCCATAACGGAAAGCGATTGGATGAAGAAAAATGACAAATATAAGTTGGTTAAAAATAACGGCGTAGTTATTCACTGAATTAAGATGTTGGAATACCCGGTGGTTAAAATACGATGTCTGGCGTGGTTGTTAAGAGAAGATACTACGGTATTGCCTGGTATTGTTGAATTATTGATCCTTACGTGAAGGCACTACTCAATAATTTTCACAGTGTAGATTCTTTATCAATATTTTATTTTATTGATTGATAATAATTTGCGTTGATATTTTATATTATTGTTGTTCAATAATTGTCCTTTTCACATTATCTCCATTATCGGATCAATAATTCATATTATTTGAATAATATTATTAGATAGCATTATTGGCAATGTCTAGAAAGTTACATCGAGGAGAGGTTTGGTCACCTAATTGCGGCGCGCGATGAAGGAGAAATCCTTATCGGAAAGCCCCTCTTTCACAGGAGCGGCTGGTTGTCATAATTGTGATTACGTAATATTATTTGTGAATAATTAATTATTGATTCATATGATAAAGAAATATTTATTTTATGTGGATATAAATGATGGATTTATTTATGTGGTTATAAATGAAGAAATTATTGTTGAGGTGTTTTATCGATATTTTACCAGATTGGAGGTATTAAAAATTAAATCGTCGGGGTTTTGAGATATATTCTTGGGGTTATAATTTTTAATCCAAACCGTTGGATTAATGGTAATTTTTGGGTATGTTATACATACATAAGTTGAGTATATGTCCACAAATTTTGAACCAGATAAAAATGCACACGAATGATTTGTTGTGAATTTTAAGAGGTGTCGGATTCGAAAAATTAGGTTTATAATTGATTTTGGTGGAAAATTCTAGAATTGAGTGGGCCCCACTTGTGGTTGGTGAAGAAATGTGCTGAATTTTATTTCAAATGTGGTGGGTGGCAATAGTAGCGGTAAAGCCATCGGTGTAGCGGTCAAATGCCCGGTGGGCTAACATTTTCCTATAAATAGAGGGCTAAGTTAGAATTGAAAATCACACCGAAACAAAGTTTTCTCTTTTCTCTCTATATTATTGGCGTATTTTGTGAGTATTTAGATACTTTGAGAGTTCTTTGTTCAATTACAAGTTTCATTCAAACATCACTTGAGCCTTTCCTCCGAAATCTTGATTCTTTGAGGTAAGGGATGTTATTTTCTTTTAGGATGATATTATTTCTTGATATCATTATCTTTGAAATATTGGTTGGAACTTTTTATCAAATTTGGAACTTTTTCATGTCGGGTTACTATTCATGAGTTACTATTCACGAGTTACTATTCATGAGTTACTATTCACGAGTTACTATTCACACAGTACTATTCATGAAGCGTGAAAATGTTTTTTTTGTGGAATTTCTATCTTTTGGTGTCGGAGTTACTATTCACGATCGGCCTTTATTCACGTATCTGGCACTATTCACGTATCTGGCACTATTCATCGAAAAATAAAATTTCTTCTTTTCGTCCAAAATATCTATTACGGATACTAGCTTTGATTGTATCCATGTTTTGATCATTCTTGAATTTTACACCCTTGTGATTATTTTGAGGTATTTTTGGGCGTGGATAAAACCAAGTACGAATCCTTAATCCTTGTCATTTTGATTCACTTTGGATAGATTTCTTTAAAAGTATTTTCATCATCCTCGGTCTTAAATGATGATATTATTGAATATCTTTGGCTGTAGTGCAAAGATGAATGATTTCTGAAGAATATCTTTGGCACTGTAGTGCAAAAGATGGCGGTGTTTAAATGAACATGACCGATCGATGAATATCTTTGGCCTTTAGTGCAAAGATGAGCAGTGTTGAGATGAACATGACCGATTGATGAATATCTTTGGCACGTAGTGCAAAGATGAATATTTGATTTGAGATGAATATTGATTAATGTTACGAGGATAAAATATTGATGATGATGGTGTTAAATTCATAGATTATAGTAGATTTCATTCTCTACGTAACTCTTCTATGAATTATTATTTCACCATGAATATTGATCTCGAAACTTGTTGTCTATTGTATTCTATCGATTTTTTCCTGTTGGAGACTAACGATAATTTGTTGTATATTATCTTAGTCATAACATTCTTTCTTGGGCTAGTTGAGCTCACCCTTTTCCTTGTTGTTCCATTTTTCTTCTCGGGAGGCGAGAATGTAGCGAGTACTAGTCGGGGGTATGGAATGAAGGTTCTAGAGAGAGTTGTTTAGTAGTCCTCACCATTATTGTAAAATAATGTATCAATAAATGTGATGAGGATTTATTTGAGTATAAATATTGTCAGAAGATAATATTTGTATTTAAACTCACAGTTTTATTGTTGTGATAATAAAGTTGTAGTTGTTTCTGTACCATGTATTTGGCGACTCAGAATGGGTTGGATGGAATGGACCTATTTTGGGGTCGTCACAACCCATAATAAGACTCCTCTTATTTATTGATGTGGGCAACCCTCCTTAACAATTAAGAAATTGGGTTTTATTTAATTAATTAAATTCTTTTAATTAATTAGGCTCCTTAATCTTATTAAGGATAATTAATTAAACTCCTTTAACTAATTTTCCTTCCTAATCCAATTAGGAATAAATGAGAGTACTTATATTAAATTAATTCCTAAACTCTTTTAGAAATTAAAATAATAATAATTGTAATAATATTAATAAGACTCCTCTTATTAATTTATATTTAATATTTCAAAATATTAAATAATAAATATTAAGCTATTTAATTTATTCTATCACTATAGATTAAATTAAATATACTTAACTATATTATTATGATTATGCCATTAACTTCTTAAATAATTATTCTTCCTTTTATGGTGTGACCCTTTAGGTTCTCCATATTAAATAGGTTGTGAATAAATCAATTAGAACAATTCTAATCTTATTTAAATAAATAAATTAAATAATTAATTTATTTAAATAATATTTATTCTACAATAGGGATAAGCCTCCCCTAGCGATCAACGACTTTCCGGATAATATAGATTTCAACATTAATCATTAAAGAACCTTTGAGTAAATAGTTACCGCATAATTTAATCCTTCCACCATACAATGTCCCAATTAAATATAAGACATGGAATTCTTTGTCAAGTCTTATTTTATTTAATTATATGTATTTCGATCCTTAAATGCACAACTCAAATAATGCAAATTAGAAACTCCTTTCTAATTTCATTACGCCGCCGCCAAGGACTCTTGGGTTGTCATTTATCGAATCACATAGGACATTTCTCTTCTTTTATTAGAAGTGGTAGATTCTTTATTGATCATACATTATCTCCATGTACAACTTATTATACCCAAGCATACCCTTTGATATACCCTAAGGGTCTTAAGGAATAAGTCAAAGTATAACTCATCATACACGAGATACTATGATGATCTCAAGTCCAAGGATCACTTAGACTACTATCACTACTGAGAATTCCTATTGACGAGCAAATAAAACTCCATTAGGTATTCCTTAGCGAGCCACGTTCGATGAACTTATTCTCTAATAAGCACCTACATACTTGCTTTAGTGTCTCCACACAAATGATCATGAGATCAATCATCCTCATCCAATGAGCAAGCGAACGTATGTACCAATCTATCCCGGATTCACTAATCCCCAATTTAGTAATCCAATGATTGGGAACTATTTTAGTTTTAAGCTTTCTAAGAATTTAGATCTCATTAGAATGATCATCATCATTATTCTAAAAGCATTGCTTAAAACTATGGGTTTATCACATATTATAAAAAAAGACATCATGTAGATAATTAAAAGCCTTTAATAAATTAATACTTTTATTAATAAATGAATAAGATTGTTACAAAGTATATGCTTTATCATCAAACATGATTGGCTTGTGTGCATACTACTTTCATTTTCATGGAAATATTCTTCTGAGCATTCTTGAATTTTACTCTACAAAGAAGTATCATGTTGACAATTTGGACGTTATTAGTTCCTGGATAAATTAATTCTTGAACTTATTTTATTGAATTTTTATATCATTGTCATCATCCTCATGTTTATATTTTATTAAAAGTCATCTGTGGCCTGTAGTGCATAGATGGACTTGGTATGATTATGACCAGGGATTATTCGGTATAATCATGATCGTAATGTTACAAATGATGTGGTAAAAGTCCTCATTGGCCTGTAGTGCATTGATAAATAGTTGTTGGCATGATCATGACCATTGATGAATACACGAATATCCTTGGCCCGTAGTGCATGGATAATTTATGGTCGTGATACTAATGAATATCCTTGGCCGTAGTGCCGGGATGATGTGGATTATTTATGAAGCTGAGTCTCAGCGATAAAAGTGATGAAAAACTTTTTAAATCATAAAAGATAGTAGATTTTATTCTCTACTTGACTCTTTTAATGGATTGCTTATTCCGCTGCAGTTAAACTTGTTGTCTATTGTATTTTATCAGTTTAACATTGTTGAAGGCTAATGATAATTTATCCTGCATTATCTTAGTCATAATATTTCTTACTGGGCTAGTTGAGCTCACCCTTTCTTTCATCGTTCTCTTCAGGAAATGAGAACGTAGCAGGGACTAGTCGGGGAACGGAGTGATGGTCCAAATGATAGCATTAGTAGTCCTCACTATTCTATGAAATAGTGTAATAATAATTGTAATGAGGACTTATTCTGAGAGTGGATATTGTCTAGAAGACAATATTTGTATTAAAACTCACAGCTCTTATTGTATATTTAAGATTATTTTTGTATTCTGTACCATGTATTTGGCGACTCAAGATGGGTGATGTATACCTATTTTGGGGGTGTCACAAACAATCTATTAGAAGAGTGAAGTAGAGCATGATATCTACTGTCTTCTATGGTTTAAAAGTTTATCATCAATTTTATCGCTGAGACTCAGCTCAATAAATAATCAACATCACTGAATTATCCATGCACTACGGGCCAAGGATATTCATTATTATCACCAATGGTCATGATCGTGCTAACAACTGTCCATCAATGCACTACGGGCCAATGAGGACTTTTAGCACATCATTTGTAACATTACGGGTTATGATTATACCGAATGATCACTAATCACAATCATACCAACCCACAGTCCATCTATGCACTACGGGCCAAAGATGACTTTCATAACAATATAAACATGAGGATGATGACAATGATATAAGAATTCAATTAAATGCAAGCAAAGGATAAATTCTAAAGATTTATAATTTAATTTATTTAGAATTCAATAATGTCCAAATTGTCAACATGATATTGCTTTGTAGAGTAAAATTCAAGAATAATATTGTATCAATGATTTGGATCGAAAAGAAATTAATTTTTGTCATGAATAGTACCTCGGGTGAATAGTACTCGAGTGAATAGTACCCCATGAATAGTACTTTGGGAATAATACCCTTTGAATAGTACTCCGACATGAAAAGGTTAAAACTTATCAAGAACGCTTAGAATAATATTTTTATGAAAAGATACTGGATGAAGCGCAAATATCAAGGATATTCTACTAATTTCAGGAATTATAGAAGCAATACTTACCATAGTAAGTTTAAATTTAGGAATATGAAATGAAATAATATCCCTTCTATACTATAGAGTATGAAAGAAAATAATATTTCTTACAAGTATTGAAATAAAATAATATCCTTTACCTTAGTAGAAACTGGATTTGACTGGAATATCGGATATTATTCTGAGAAAATCTTGTAGAAAAAAAACTACACTCAAAGTATCCTTATACTCAAGAAAAATACTCACAATACTATAAAATAAGAATTTTTGATATTGAAATGGTGTGTTTTAGGAAGGAGGGGTTACCCCTATTTATAGTACAACACGGAGGAGAAAACCAACTGAATCAGCCTAACTCTGTCAAATTTTTTCCTCCGCCTAACCTACTGCACATGCATGCCTAACTCTTCCTTTGTTTTGATTGGATGAGGACCCACCAATTATTTAAAAATAAGGAAATCATTCCTAGCCTAACTCTTCCCATTTCTTCTCTGCCAAATTCATTATTTCCCATCTTTATGGGCCCACAAAAGTTAGGCAACACTACTTTGCTGACATTTATTCAAGCCACCAAAAATATACAAAGCATTCACATATCCGTATGTATATATATATATATATATATAGTTATAATATTATTATTTAAACAATTATAATATATTTAAATAAATATTTTATCGGAGAAGATAATTGTAATTCCACAAAAAAATATGTCAAAATTTCAACAAATATCTCATGCTGAATTTCTTCATTTAAATCAAAATTGAACCAATATCCACCACTTAATAATTAATATTATAAGCTTACAATATTAACAACCAGATCATTCCCAGGAAAGAGGGGGCTTTCCGATAAAGATTTATCCTTATTGGTGCGCAATTAGATGACCAAACCCCTTTCCTCAACAGAATTTTCTAAACATTGTCAATAATGGTAACTAATAATATTAATAATTATGTCACGTCAAATATAAATTTAATAATATTAAATATTATGCAGATGAAACTGTGACAATAATTGAATCAATAATATGAGATACTGTGCAACAATTACTGTGACAATTATTGAATAAAATTGAGTGACTTCTCACGTAAGCATCAATAATCAAAGATATTATACAATACCGTGTGCTACTATGCAACCACACGTATTACTATACTTTTATCAACGAGTATTTCAACAGTTAACGGTAAAACTTTCACCGTTATTTTTATAAAAAGATAATTTTGTCATTTTCTAACTCCGACAATAATTCTATTGTGGGGTCCACCAATAATTATGCCGTCATACGAATATTCCATGACAAAATGAATGTTCCCCGACCAACTGAATATTTTATAACAACTTGCTTACTTTGCAAAATTTATAAATATTACCCACAACTATAACATTATAACAAATTCACACTTTAATATTCAAAAATATAATTCGAGAAAAATTAATCTTTATTATTTAAAGTTAGGGTCTTACAGCTTTTGCTTTTGCTTTTCTAGCAAGATTTTCCTCCAATGTTTCACTTTTTGGAATAAGTGGTGGAGTACTTGTGATGGGAGAAAGGAGGCTAGCATGCTCCTGACTAAACAACTGATATGTGACTTGGTGTTGACGAATCACCAGTTTTTCCAATTAATTGACTTGTTCGCTAAGAGCCTTTAACTCTCGTTCCATCATGACCTGAAACTCTGAATAATCCCATCTGTCGGCATTATCCTTGCATATTTGGGATGAACTGTAAGACCCCGAATTTTACAAAATGAAAGTATTCAATTTTTATAATTATTATTCTATTTAGTAAATGGTTAAATTGATAAAAGTACAGTAATACACGTGGTTGCATAGTAGCACACGATATTGATTATTGATGCTTATGTGAGAAGTCACTCAGTTATACTCAATTATTGCTATAATAATTGATGTATCATATCTCTCATAATATTGATTCAATTATTGTCACAGTATCATCTGCATAATATTTTATATATTATTAAATCAATAATTGAGACAAAAAATTATTCATATTATTATTTGCAATATTGACAATGTCTAGAAGTTCTGTCAAGGAGAGGTTTGGTCACCTAATTGCGCGTCAATAAGGAGAAATCCTTATTAGTAAGCCCCCTCTTTCCTGAGAACGACCTGGTTGTTAAATATTATGAGTTATAATATTAATGATGAATGTTATTAAAAATTGAATTCGAGTTCAGAGTTGAATTTGGAGACGCGAACGTGATATTTGAGTCCGGAACGATGAAACTAGTAGAAATAGACTATAAACACAAAATTTGTCAGGGTTGACTTTTTGGTCAAAAAAGTCAACAGTTAACATTTTCAGAAAAAGTCAAACTTCAAAATTTCAAAAATAAATTTTTTGAGAAAAATATTTCCATTGTGTTGGGATTGTTAGTGTTAGTGGAAATTGACATTTATTTCGATAATAATTGATGTCTGGAGGTTATATTGACCAATCGGGTAATTAATCGAATAAATGAGCAATTAATTGCTATTAATTCACATGATTATAACTACTTGTTCACATGTGTGTACTATTGATTCACATTTATGTACTATTAGGGGAGGTGGTGCAAGATTGATAATACTTGCATGACTAAGTTAAAAATGGAGGTATAAATGGAGGTACTATACTGTAATTCGTATTTTTACATGATTATAACTATTGAGTCACATGATTGTACTATTAATTCACATTATTTACTATTAAGGGAGGTGGTGCAAGTTTGATAATACTTGCAAGACTAAATTAAAAATTAAAGAAAAGTTGAAGGTATTATACTGTAATATTTCGAGCCCCAAAACATGCAATTATAGAAACTTTATTTTCCTATAAATAGAAGCTCATTCTTCCTTCATTTCTCACCAATTCACTAAAGCTATACAGCAATTATTATAGAGAGAAATTATAGAGAGAAAGAAGAAGAGAAGTCTGCTACTTCACTATTCCAGTATCCAGTTTTTTCTAAGTTAAGGGGTATTATTTCTTTCGTATTCATGAAGAGAGCTATTGTTATTCCATTCCTTATTATTATATTGGAATAACTTTCAATACATGCAATCTTGCATACATGGTGAAATTCTTCTATTATTCCATTCTTTATTATTACATTTGAATATATTACATGCATGCGGATTACGCGTGACTGGTTCCGATTCTTTATTATTACATTGGAATATCACATGTCTATCGCGGATTACGCGTGACCTGGTTCCATTCTTTATTATTCATTGGAATACTTTTATGCATGCGATTCTATCGCATGCCTGGTGAATTCTGTTGTTATTTCATTCTTTATTATTCTGTGGAATATCTTGTTTGTGCGGATTACGCATGACCTAGTTCCATTATTTATTATTCTGTTGGGAATAACCTGTCTGTACGGTCTATCGCATGCATGGTGAATTCTTTTGTTATTCCATTCTTTATTATTTTGTTTGAATAACCTGTCTATGTGGATTACCGCATGCATGGTGAATGATCCTTTGTATTCATTCCTTATTAAATTGTAGAAATGATCTGTCTACGTGGATTACCGCATGGCGGGTGAAAATCCATTTGCAGTTTCGTAATTTTTCTGACCCTCAAAAATTCTGGAAAAATTTAAAATGATAATTTGTTGAGCTTTCTAGATTGTTTCCAAAAATGGCAATTTTTGAATGTATAGATTAGGAGTTATGAATTTTATGGGAAAAGACTATTTTAAAAGTAAACCCTTATAACTCCTTGTAGTTAACTCCAAAATAGGTAAAATTTTTATTGGAAGTACATGTATATAACAGGAGTATACCCTATAAATTTCGGAATTTTTGGACAAAAGTACAATTTATGATAAATGTCTAAATATTCAGCAGTTTTGGCCATATGAAAAATAGTAAATGAATTTTAAAAATTCTAAGAAAAATATATGTTCAATATGGGACTATATTATGCTAAATCCCAGAAAAGAAATATTTTTGGAACTGATTTGGTATTTTTCATGAAAATGAACTAGTCATGAGTAAATGAATTAAATATGTTATGTGAAGTAACAAAATTGAAAAATAGGATTTTATGGCTTGGGAATCCTATATAGGGTATATACAGATTTTTGATGAGGGATTTGATCATTGGTGATGAAATCTTATGAGTATGGCATTTTTGAATGATTAAATGTATTATTTGGTAAAGTGTAAACAATTAAAATAAATTGTTTATAAGTTTAAGAAGTGATTAAAATATTGTTATAATATTAATAATATTAGATTATGAGTTTATTAAGTGATTGATAATATTTGGATAAATTTAAAGTCTTTAATATTTATCCTTGTTTTCATTTGATTAATGCTTATATCATTGTCATCATCCTCATGCTTATATTGTGATGAAAGTCATCTTTGGCTTACGTGCAAAGATGGACTGTGGATTATTGATTTTACAATTATATATCTTTGGCTTACGTGCAAAGATGGACTGTTGATTATTGGTTTTATAGTTGTATATCTTTGGCTTACGTGCAAAGATGGAATGTTGATTTTTGGTTTTACAGTTGTATATCTTTGGCTTACGTGCAAAGATGAACTATTGATTGATGAGTATCTTTGGCTTATATGCATAGATGAACTGTTTATTGGTATGATTATGACCAGGGATCATTCGGTATACTCATGACCCGTAATGTTATAGATGATGTGGTAAAAGTCCTCATTGGCCCGTAGTGTATTGATGGACAGTTATTGGTATGATTATAACCAGGGATTATTCGGTATAATCATGACCATTCATGATTACATGAATATCCTTGGCCCTAGTGCAGAGATGATTCGATGATGTGGATTATTTATTAAGTTGAGTCTCAGCAATAAAATATTGATTATACACTTTTAATTCATAAAAGATAGTAGATATCATGCTCTACTTGACTCTTCTAAAATACAGTTGTATGTCTTTGGCCTGTAGTGCAAAGATGAATTGTTAATGAATATCTTTGGTCGTAAAAACTGACGATGAATTTATTAGTATGATTATGAGCAGGAATTATGATTTGGTATAACCATGATTTTTGATGTTTTAGGTGAAGATAGGTGATGAAAATTATCTTAGATCACAGGTGCGAAGAAGAATTTAGAATCACAATTATGATTATGAGTTATTCATATGATTGTGGGCGAGGAATTGTTGATTGATGTTACGAGGATAAAACATTATTGGTGGACTTTTAACATGGAGAAGAAAATAGACACGATGGTCTATTTGACTCTTCTAATGGATTGTTTCGTTCAATTGCAACTATGGTTGAAAAGTTTTATCATCTACCATATGTTCTAAATCTACGATTTATTATTAATGAAGGCTATTGATAATTTAATTATCTTTAGTCATGATATTCTTTTTTGGGCTATTTGTGCTCACCCTTTGTTTCACAATTCCTTTCGAGTAATAAGAGTGTATTTTGGGTCGGCGGGGATAATGAGAGAAATAGTGTGATGGTCCGAATCGTCGAAGTTTCTCAATACATTATAAAAGCGACACGACATACTGACGGATAATTGTATTGAGGACCTAAGATGTGTGTGTCGTATTTTATATGTCACTTAATAATTAATTTTGGCGAACAACAATAGGGTGATGAGAACCTCGGACTTTGAAAGCGTCAAAAGTGCACCTCATTAGAATGAATATGATAGTAATCTTCTCGTTCTTCTTTGGGGTCTTAAAATATTTCTTCTTTGTATTTTTATATGACATTGTAACAATTTGAGTTTTGATCATCGCTCTGAGACAATATTGTATTAAAACTCACAGCTTATCTGTTGTCGTACTCTACACGACAGTTCAACAGTTGTATAAATGAAGTTTGTATTTGATTTTTATAGAGTGATATCTGGTGACTCATAATGGGTCGTGTGGACCTATTTTGGGGGCGTCACATGAACCACCCATATATTTGAGGTATTTGGAGCTCTTTCCACTGCCCTAGTTGATCATGTTAACTTCCTCTTCCTTGTGTTGAGGGAGAGGGTTGTTTTGAACATGTGGCTGGTCGGGCTTGGCCACTACGATCTCACTACTGTCAATTAAATCCAGGATCTTATGCTTAAGGGCCCAACAATCCTGAGTGTCATGGCCTGGAGCTCTAGTATGGTAAGCACACTTCTTGCTTGCATTGAAACCTTTTCCACTCGAGTTGGCTGATGGAAGGAGATGAGTGATTTTCTTCTGATCTGTCAGAAGTTTGAGAATGTTTCCGAGTGAATCCCCTAAGGGTGTGAACACTCTTGTACGTCTGACTTCTCCACTCTCTGGCAAGGGAGGGTTTGAAGACTGTGCTTGAAAAGGGGAATAGTTTCTCTTCTGAATAGGCAAGTTTTGATTGCTCTTTTGTCCTTGCACTATCAAGGAAACATCCTCTTTTTTCTTCTTATGGACCCTCCGGGGGTTGTTCTCATAACTTCCAGATTGGATATGCTCAACTACGACTTTTAATGCGGCGAGGTCTTGAATCTTCCCAGATTTCAATCCCATTTCAGCCATTTCTCCGTGCTTAATCAATTCTGAGAATGGTTTTCCTATTCCAGCTAGGACTCTCTCATAAAATGGAGCTTCTTGAATATCTATTAAGGTAATCACCATTTCAGACTCTGTCATGGATGGGATAACTTGAGCAGTCAGACGCCTCCATCTTTGGGCATACTCTCTGAATGACTCATTGACTTGTTTCTTGACCTTGGTAATTTAATACCGGTCTGGAGCCATCTGTATTGACTGAGGAAAGCATGGGCTAACTCCTCCCAACTATGAATTTTGGAGTTATCCAGTTTGGTGTACCATGCTCTGGCTTCTCTAGTCAGATTTTTCTAATATAGCTGCATTCTGAGCTTTTCATTCTCGGCATAGGACCCGAGCTCTCCAATGAACACTTTTAAGTGGGTATAAGGATCTCCCAATCCATCATATTTCTCAAAATCAGGAGTTTTGAATTTCTCCGGATAATGAACCCTGGGGAAGATGCAAAGGTCTGAATATGAAACATTGCCGTGTGTTCCAATCCCTTTGATGGACCGAATGGCCTCTTCAATTTGTAGAACCTTCTTCTGAATATCACCGGTGTCCTGATCTTCTTTAAGATGGGTGATTTCAGGGGTTTTGTTGGTCTTATCAGACTAAAACTTAGGTGCTGGAACTTCTTTGTCTGGACCTTAGATTCTTCCATATGCAGAGGGTTCTGTGTGGATGGGTATTTGTGGACCCTGAGTTGACTGGTGTAATTCTTTGAGCAGAACAACCAACTCTGTGATTTGATTGCTTAATCCTTCAAACTCCTCATGAGAGACAAGAGTAGGATTAGGTTGTCCAGATGTAGCCATGTTTGGCTGCAGGCTTATTGCCTTTTTGGACTTTGAACAGGTAACGGGACCAATCGTTTCCCTACAAAAAGACTTACGTAGTTTAGTCTGGGGAAACGTGGTAATGTCGCATGCTATATAATGTGTCCATTTTTTAGGAGTATTATACTGCAAAACAGATGTCAGCTATTTTAATGACAGGATAACATGACAGGTTTTAATATGCATGTTCACATATTGCATTATATTTTTCCATTACATTGAGATTGACATGGAAAATGAAATTTCAAGTAATTGAAAAGGGAAGGTATGAAGAGACTTCCCTCTGCGTTTGTTTTATCAAAGGCTGACCTATCTTAGGTTACTCTTGTGGCTTTTTGGTATGAAGGTCCCCAGATCATCGCAATTTACTCGATAGGAAGCTAATCCGATCTTTCAACTGGAGTGAATTTGGGTGGTGCCTTTCCTGAGCCTCATGGAATTAGTCTCCCAATGAGTCCAGTAATCAAACACCGACGGGATAGCCTCCTGATGGAGTGACCACACAACATACATTCACATACATCGCGTCTCACTGTATGAAAATGATGACATGTGCGAAGCACTAATATCATAGGCAGATATGGTGCGAAGCACTAAGTGCAGTAAATAAAACATTAGTACACCTTCATTCAAATATAAATGCAATATCCATACATAAGCAGATAAAAGTTTTGAAAAGCTTTTAATAGCGGCTTATGCCCTCTTACTGGAGTCCCAAGCAGAGTCGCCACCTGTCGACGTCGGGATTTTTTATTTGTTCCTTTCTGTTCTTATCTATTGGTGTTCTCATGTTAGGTGAGATTTGTTTGAAAAACAAGTTTGAAAAGGTCCGATATGTATATGTCGACGATTTGACTGTAAGAGTCGCCAGTTGGTATTTTTAAATGGTTGCACCAACTCAACCCAGAAAAGGTTTGCACAAAGACCTAGTGATGTGACACTGTTTAACTGGTCTGCAAGACCGAAATTCGTTAGGGTTCGGGGGCTTGATTAAGCGGAAGGAATGTGTTAGGTATCCCTAACTTTCGTGATAACACGGTTACCACCACTTTTCAATATAAACTTTTATCTAAATGTGTGTGTGTATAGGTCTATGTGCAGTTGTTTGGAAGTAGTGCTATGCCTCATTTGCACATATATACAAATGGTTTGACTTTTGTATAAAAGTTCAATTTTAACAAGATATAGCAATGATGTTTTGTAAAACAGGTTTTTCAAACCCTTGTGCTCAATAGTAATTGAGGCCTTTGATACTTCCATTTTATTGTGTGTTCGGCTTGATTGCTTTTATTTTTGAGATGCGAAGCATCTTCGAGAAAATAAGATACATAGCAGTGCCGAACTCCTTGTGGGCATGGGAGCCATCTAAGGAAATTTAGACACTGTGAATAATTTACAAGCTGGCTACAGCTGAAAATGTCCATCACGGGAACCGAATGTAGATTCAGGAATTGAATTTGTGATCACATGATTCCTAGGCTCACATGACAAAGCAATATATACAAAAGCTAAAACAAGAAATAGATTTGAATAAATCTAAACTATTTCAGCTTCATCGGTTCCAGTTTAGTCACCATGAACCAATTAAAGTGAGAAATAGCCAGATTGAAACAAATCTAGCCCGCAACAAAAGCTAGAAAATGAATTAGATTTGAGTAAATCTAAGCATTCCAGCTTCAACGGTTCCAGTTTAGTCACCATGAACCGGTTAAAGTGAGAAATATCCAGATTTAGGAAAATCTAACCCGCAGGCTGATAAAGATATAAGCTGTAAATATATATATATATATATATATATATATATATATATATATCATACATGCGCCACTCAGTTCTTCTTTTATCTGCTAGTATTCTTCACTTCCGCTCTGATTCCATTTAGCGTGAAGTGAAGAATACCAGAAGATAAAAGAAGAACTGAGTGGCGCATATAAACAACACAATTTAATTACTGAAACACAATAATTTTATTGATAACTGAAAATATTTACAATCAAAACATAAAATTAAAGTGACTTACAAGTTTACTTAGAACAATAAGAATGGTAGATGAAGAACAAAAGAACAGAGGCTAAAGATTTGTCAGAGAAGGAACTCTGAGTCTTTCTAAGTCTGCCTTACTAACAAAGTTCAAGTTCCTTTTATAGAATAAGGAAAGAACTATTACAAAGTTACTATTACAGAAAGTAAATGATTATAGACAATGATTACTATTGATGAACAGTAAAATAATGCTGACTTTTTACTATGCATGGACGCTTTTGGCAACTTTTGACAAAGTGGCCGAAACTTTTGACTTGGAGGACTGCTTTCGGTGGAAGAGCATCTTTTGACTGATCAGGGGTAATAATTAACTGAGATATCAGGCAAATGGGTCCTGAGCATCTTATAGGTCGATGGTGCCATAAGGGTCATCATCATCATCATCAAATTTACTTGTAGAAGCGTTTCTGGAAGAGGATGAAGAACATGCAGAGGCTTCTTCCTGTAACTCATCAATTCTGTCATGAAGGGCTCGGGAAATTAATTTTAACTCTTTACTGGAACAATTTTTAATATTAGAAACGCCACAGAAATAGGATGAACCAGTTGGACTGTGACAGCCCCAAATTCGGGTCCCAAATCCCCACGGATCTGGTACAATCATTCTATAACTATTTGCAGAAGATATAAACATAAATTGTTTATACATTAAACTTTACACACTATTCCGCAAGGTCGAGTAACCTTAACTTATACACAATTCATTACTTGTCTAACATACAAAGATTATTATCATACATAACTGTTACAAATAAGCTGCACATTTTATCCCAAGCTGAACTTGGCTTTATCCTTTCCTGTATCCGAACGTATTCGCCTTATCTGCAATGTTTATCATGATATAGCAAGGGTGAACATGAAAGTTGCCCAGCAAGTTTAAATTTTATTTAAGGATATATCATGATTGAAAGAGTCTGAATAATAAGCTGGCTATAATTCATCAATATAGTTGTGAATTAGCACGAACAAACTTTTGACTGAACAAGTATTAAACATGAACAAATTTATCTGGACCGAATGGTAATGAAGGTGATCAGCCTTTCATACCTGACTTATACATGCAATATGTACAGAGTACAATTCTACAATGGCAATCAACAATGATTAACCATAAGCATATCTGAATGAAACAACTCTAAGTAAAGTTAAGAAAAACTTGTCTATTTTGTTAATTATCGTTGCGCATTTTAATAAGCTTTGACTGAAGACCTAATATATACATAATATCGATATACAAATTAGAATAATATCATCACAATATTTAAAATAACCTAAACATATAGCTCATAACCCTATAAGTCTATACAACACATAAAACTTGATATCAAGTCAAACTATTGCAGTCTGAGCTGAACCCGACTCAAATCTGACATCCCGACGGTCTAGTCAGACTTTTATCAAGTCTAAGTTCAATTAAACTATGCCTAAACACTTAACAAATAACTTAGATAATTTCATTATCATTCAAAATAATTTTCATAAGCTCGTAATAATTTTCAGATCTTTATTACGACTTATCATGATTTTTCAATCATTAATATCGTATTTATATGATTTAAATACCACAATATTCTAATATCATTAATATTTATTTAATATTAAATATTAATGATATACATGCCAAAATATTATAATATATTTATAATATCATAGTATTTTTAATACCTTAAAATCATATTTATATGATTTTTAAACACTTAAATCCATTATCCAGATAATTGCTTTTAATATTAAAATATTAATATTTTCATAACAAAATATCAAAAGTTATATTTTATAACTTCAAATATTTTTATAACACTTAAATCATTTTATATGATTTTTAAATCATTAATTCTATTTTTTCATAATTTATTTAATATATTCATTAAATAAATCAATTACCATTAATATTAATTTATCAATGAAATTCATCACAAAATATCAAAAGTTATTAAAAATAACTTAAAATATTTTCTAACACCATAATATAATTTTTCATGATTTTTAAGTATTAAAATCATTTTAAAATAATTTATTTAATATTATAATTAAATAAATTAAATACCTTTTATATTTCAAAAATATTAAATATTTATGAAATATCTCTAAATAATTAAAAACTAATTTTTGGACTTTAAAATAATTTTTCATAATTTATTATGTATTTTTAATAATTTAAAACTATTTTTCTCTAATTATTTAGTAAAATAATTAATTTCCGAAAAATAAGTGTCAGTAAAGGGCCCTATAGCGACGAAACTGTCGATATAGGTGTTCCTGAGTGTTCTTGAGCGTTCTTGAGTATTCATCAGCAAACCCAGAATTCATGTCAGTGTTCGAGGTTGGTGGTTTGACCATCATTTGATCTATGATCCTAAGTTTTTCTGGGCTGGATAAAGCATCAAGGTTGTAGTGTTGATGTAACCCTACAAGAAACAACAAGTTTCATAGCAATCCAACATCATAATCGAGAGATATAGTCTCTCAAATATCATGTCAGACCTGTTCTTCATTTCTGGGTTTTCCAGAAATGAAGAACAGTCCGAGTTGACCACTTTTGATCTCCATAACTTTCATATTGAGCTTGCTTAGTGTGTTGGAGAGGTTAATACTTATAGTAAACATTTAAGAGAGCAATCCTATAACATAATATTAGTATATTATCAACACAATCACAAGATTCAGGCTGGTCAAACTAGGGGTCAAGAACTGTTTTTGAATATTTCTGGGTTTTCCAGAAATGTTCTTAAGCAATTTGGTCAATGGTGTTTTGACCAAAAATAATTTTGATTATGAGCAAGATCTAAGTGATCTAATGATTTTAGTATGTAGATTACATGTCAGACAACAACTTTAATACAACAACATGGCTAAAACACTTAAGATCAGCAAGATCAAAGCCTTGCAAAAACGTTGTCAGACAACAATCTGGGTTCTGGGTTGCCCAGAAACCCATTCATGTGATCGGTCAACGCAGTTTGACTGCATATAACAAGAGATCTAGACATGTTATGACCCTGTTTTCAATTCCAGATCATAGACAACATGTCATAGAACAACTCCAAAACATAAAACACACAAAACATCTAACATAGAAGAATCTAGAGGCTCTGATATTAGGCTGTCAGACCTTATTTTTCCACTTTTCTAGATTTGATAAATCTTTAAATTCGAGCACTTTGATGTTATGGATCTGAGATCTAACAACCCAGATCACTAATTAACACCCTCTAACACAATTTTAAACAACAAATCATAACTTCTAACATCAAATCATATGATTTCTAAGGTTAGGGTTTTTATACCTTTCTAATGCTTGATCTTGAATCTGATCATTGATTTCTGACCTTGGAATGCTAACACATGATCTTGACTTTGTATCTTACTCTCTCTCACTTCCTATTCCCGAATTCTAGAGAGAGAATGTCTTGGGAGAAAATGAGAACTAAAGTGGCCCTTTTTCTCTCTTTAATCTATTCATATGATCATATGATACAATGTATATACAAATCTAGATGGCTGATATGTATTAAATTTAGTCACATGACTGATAGCTAGTTGTTTACCAACTCCATATTTGGCAAGATCTACAAGCAATCTACTAAATAATGCATTAAGGGTAAATGGGTCATTTTGCATACAATTTTAATGGCTAACTTGTCATTTTCCCTAACCCTTAGTGTTTAGGGTTTAACTCTTAGGGTTTAGGGTTTAACCCTAAAGATTTTGCAAATAAGTTTCTAAGATTTCTAAAATTAGATTTTCAAAATAAGAAATTAACATTATTTAATTACAATTAGAATTCTCTAATTATATTAAAATTTTCCAAATCC
This sequence comes from Panax quinquefolius, assembly GCA_020205615.1. Lineage (NCBI taxonomy): Eukaryota > Viridiplantae > Streptophyta > Magnoliopsida > Apiales > Araliaceae > Panax > Panax quinquefolius. The sequence continues at coordinate 96,915,012 of CM035158.1, read as the reverse complement.
TAATTCAATCTTGCTAATTAGGATTAATATATCCTAATTAAATTTGCTAATTTGGCAATTAGGTTCATAATTGTACATTTGAGTTTATAACCCAAGAATCAAGGTTTTAAATAGAAAAATAATCTTTCTAATTTAGAAATTAGATTTTCTGATTAGATTAGAGTTTTCTTATAACTTGAAAATTAGGATTAATGTTTTCTAATTACATTAAAATTATTACACTAACAATCAGGTTTTCCCTAATTATAAATTAGGGTTTCTAATATACTGAATTAGAGTTTTAAACTTTGGAATTAGGGTTTCTAACTAATTAGTTAGGATTAACCCTAAATAATCTTATAATTATTTACACTTAAGCCATTAAGTTCCCAATTTAGGGTTTTGATAATCTGAATTAGGGTTTCAGATTCCCGGAAACTGAATTTAGGGTTTCAGAACCAGTTTTAGGGTTTCTTATCCATTGCTATGGTTTTCTATCTGAACGCTGACGTTCTTAATATATACCTAGGGTTTGACACTGATATAATTTATCTTGTCAACCCTTGACCCTTAACCACATTTAGAACACATAAATGACCATATACACCGAACATATTCACGTATACACTTAATCCTGAATAATTCACCAAAATCCTTCACAGAATTTTGAAATCCTAAAAATTCCTTCCCAAAAATATCAAACGCATACACTTATTTTCTGTCTAGGTTCTGATATTGAACCTTAAATCAATCAGTTAAGATTTTAATAAATTGTCTAATTTCTCGGGTTGTCACATGGACTGACTCTAGACTCTCTTGATTTACTGGTAGATTCTTTGGCTGGAATAGCTGTAACTGGTAAAACTGGGAGAGGGACTATAGGAAATTCGTTCTGAACCTGACCAACAATTCTATTAACATCAAACTTTTCCCACCATTTGATAAAAGAACTGTCGGGAAACATGAGGAATTGGTGAAACGGTGGTACAAGATACCAATTAACTATATTCTTGAGACTGAAAATCTGTTACTTTAACTGGAGTTTGAATATCGTACTGCCATTTAAGAATCCAAGGAACTTTATATTACTTACAAACTGGAGAATAACAGGGATACCATCATTCTTCGGTTGGTGTTTACTGTGATTGCAAAAATGACTAAGTTGAACTTGTAAAAGATCAGGAAAGAGGTTGAAAGTCGAACCAAATCTCGACCACCAAAGAGTGAACCAAAAAGGGATCTGACTTTTAAATTTGTGGCCGAACTGTATAAACCACGAGTGACTGTTTGATTCATTCTGATAAAGGAAGATCTTATTCCAAGCTTCCATATAATCGAAATAACAGAAAGAGTTATTTTGATTGGAGAGCTGTTTAAGATCAGAGAGATGATTTCCCCAGTCAGTTATCGGAATGATTTGTTTAATGTATAGAGAATGATAGAGGACCTTAGAATTATCATATCTATCATAAATGGGTTTTATGAAGATAGACTCTATTTCAATGAGAATATCCTTATAATACACAAGGGATTTATAAGGAGTAAGGGGAACGAAGTGCCATCCAGTAGGAAAATACTGGGAAGCTAGTTTAATAGGGTCATCTTTTGGTTTCATATGAGATTCAATATGAAACAAATGATTTACCCACCTGAGCATGTATTGGGGAGAAGAGTGACTAGGATTTGACGAGGAGGCCTTAGTTTGACTGCAGAAAGGATCAACTGGTTTAGGGTTACTGGCTAAAGCGAAACTATAGGGCATGGGAATGGAGCCAAGGACGTGGAATTTATTAACTGGGTTAGGTTTAGGAGCTGGACTAACTGGATGAGGAACTAAAGCCCCTTTTGGTTGATTACTTGGGCCTGAAGGGCGGTCCGGACCACGAGAAGATGATGCTCCTCGAACACTCATTTTGGTTGAACAATACATGTGTTAATGAATTCCCGAGTGAGAAAATCAGGAATGGAATTGTTACTGCCTTTAATATACTCAGTCTCAAAATAAAAAATACTCAATAGGGTCTGCCAGTTAAAGCTAATGGTCTCGTTTTATCTCCTTCCAATTGCACTTTATTTCAAACTAAAGTTCAGTTTCTTGGTCTTAATATTTATCAAGGTCTTATTCAGCCTAGTGACAGAGCTATTTAATTTGCTAACAGATTTCTTGATAATATCACCAATAAAACCCAACTTCAGAGATTTTTAGGCTCGCTCAATTATATTGGCAAGTACTATAAAAATCTCAAAAAGATTTACAAACCTCTCTTTTAGCGTTTGCAGGTTAATCCTCCCCCCTAGACTGACGTCCACACTTCTATCGTCCAGCAAGTCAAAAGATATGTTAAGGCTTTGCCTTGCCTTGGAATTTCCAATGATTCAGTCTTTAAAATTATTAAAACTGATGCCTCAAATATAGGATTTGGAGGTATCCTCAAGCAAAAACTAACCCTCAATTCTCCTGAACAAATTGTTCATTTTCATTCCGGTGCATGGAATAATACACAATTAAATTACAACACTATTAAAAAAGAAATACTTTCTTTAGTTTTATGTATTAACAAATTCCAAAGTGACTTATTAAATCAGAAGTTTTTGGTTCGTATTGATTGCAAATCTGTAAAATATGTTTTAGAAAAAGATGTGCAAAATATAGCCTCTAAACATTCCTTTGCAAGATGGCAGGCCCTATTGAGTATTTATTATTTTGAGATTGAGTATATTAAAGGCAGTAACAATTCCATTCCTAATTTTCTCACTCGGGAATTCATTAACACATGTACTGTTCAACCAAAATGAGTGTTCGAGGAGCATCATCTTCTCGTGGTCCGGGCCGCCCTTCAGGCCTAAGTAATCAACCAAAAGGAGCTTTAGTTCCTCATCTAGTTAGTCCAGTTCCTAAACCTAACCCAGTTAATAAATTCCACGTCCTTGGCTCCATTCCCAAGCCCTATAGTCCCGCTTTAGCCAGCAACCCCAAACCAGTTAATCCTTTCTGCAGTCAAACTAAGGCCTCCTCATCCAATCCCAGTCACTCTTCTCCCCCAATACATACTCAAGTGGGTAAATCATTTATTTCATATTGAATCTCATATGAAACCAAAAGACGACCCTATGAAACTAGCTTCCCAGTATTTTCCTACTGGATGGCACTTCGTTCCCCTTGCTCCTTATAAATCCCTTGTGTATTATAAGGATCCTCATTGAAACAGAGTCTATCTTTATCAAACCCATTTATGCTAGAGATGATAATTCTAAGGTCCTCTATCATTCTCTATATATTAAACAAATCATTCCGATAACTGACAGGGGAAATCATCCCTCTGATCTTAAACAGCTCCCCAATCAAAATAACTCTTTCTGTTATTTCGATTATATGGAAGCTTGGAATAAGATCTTACTTTATCAAAATGAATCAAATAGTCACTCGTGTTTTGTACAGTTCAACCACAAATTTAAAAGACAGATCCCTTTTTGGTTCACTCTTTGGTTGTCAAGATTCGGTTCGACTTTCGACCTCTTTCCTGATCTCTTACAGATTCAACTTAGTCATTTTTGCAATCACAGTAAACACCAACCGAAGAATGATGGTATCCCTGTTATTCTCCAGTTTCTAAGTAAATATAGAGTTCCTTGGATTCTTAAATGGCAGTACGATATTCAAACTCCAGTGAAAGTAACAGATTTTTAGTCTCAAGAATATAGTTAATTGGTATCTTGTACCACCGTTTCACAAATTCCTCATGTTTCCCGACAGTTCTTTATCTAATGGTGGGAAAAGTTTGATGTTAATAGAATTGTTGGTCAGGTTCAGAAGGAATTTCTTACAGTCACTCTCCCAATTTTACCAGTTACAGCTATTCCAGCCAAAGAATCTACCAGTAAATCAAAAGAGTCTAGAGTCGGTCCAACTAGTTCATCCTATTCCCATGGCATTTTTAATATTAAAAATTGTTCCCGTAAAGAGTTAAAATTAATTTCCCAAGCCCTTCATGATAGAATTGATGAGTTACAGGAAGAAGCCTCTACATGTTCTTCATCCTCTTCCAGAAATGCTTCTACCAGTAAATTTGATGATGATGATGACCCCTATGGCACCATCAACCTGCAATATGCACATGACCCATTTGCCTGACATCCCAGTCACATGCACCTGCACTAGTAAATCCACTCAGTCAAAAGATGCTCTTCCACCGAAAGCAGTCCTCTTTCACATGCATATGTTCCTGCTTTTCCACCAAAAGCATCCAACAAGTCAAAAGATTTGGCCACTTCGTCAAAAGTTGCCAAAAGCGTCCATGCATAGTAAAAAAATCAGCATTGTTTTACTGCTCATCAATAGTAAATATTGTCTGTAATCAGTTACTTTATGTAATAGTAAATTTGTAATAGTTCTTTCCTTATTCTATAAAAGGAACTTGAACTTAGTTATTGAGGCAGACTTAGAAAGACTCAGAGTTCCTTCTCTGACAAATCTTTAGCCTCTGTTCTCTTCCTCTTCATCTACCATTCTTAATGTTCTAAGTAAACTTGTAAGTCACTTTAATTTTATGTTTTGTTTGTAAATATTTTCAGTTATCAATAAAATTATTATGTTCCCGTAATTAAATTGTGTTGTTTATATGCGCCACTCAGTTCTTCTTTTATCTTCTGGTATTCTTCACTTCCGCCCCTAAATGGTATCAAAGCAATATATATATATATATATATATATATATATATATATATATATATATATATATATATATATATATAAAAGCGATAAACGCTCTAGAATATTATATTCGGGCTCAATCAAATCGAGTTTGATGCAAAGAAATATATATAAGTATTTACATATATAAAAGCAGTAAACGCTCCAAATATCATATTTGGGCTCAATCGAAGCATAGTTATATAATAATATATATATATAAGTATGTATATATATATATATATAAGTAATAAAAGCCACGGATCAACGATCCGGGCATACCCACACGACGCGACCCTCAACGTGAGTAGATATGTATGTATAGAAGTGAGAAAAAGCTTAAAAATCTAAAATATCTTACAGTGGGTTGCCAAGAAGACTTCAGATAGATTTTGACGCCTGAAAACTAGGTTTCCATCGGTTAAATTTTAGTATGTTGCAAAACACGAGCTTACAAGTGTTGAGAAAGAAGAATCACTCAGTTTAGAGCACTCTAGATGTGTTTCTGAGTTGAAATGGACAGGGTTTCCTTGCTCTCTTCTTTCTTAAAATTGCCAACCTAAGGCCTCTATTTATAGAACGGATGGCCGCGGGTCTACCTACGGCTGCCCGAGTTACCCCGGGCCATGCGAGTCCCATCATCTCGAAGAACGTGCACTCGTACAATGCGTTGTCTACTCGAACCTTCATAACTTTCAATCCAGGCATCCGATGGAGGCGTGTTGTACCTTTCCAGAATGCTGTTGTCGAGAGCTACACAATGACTTGGGATAAGAGGTTGAACGAAGCCGGGAAGATGGGTCATGACCAGATCTTCAAGTCTTCAAATCCTATCTGGTGTGTTGTCTTGTGTAGTAGTCAATCAGGATTTTGAGCTATTGTTCTTGTGGGACACTTCTGTATGAAATGTTGATGAAATGATTTTGAGACGATGTAAATGTAGTATCGAGGTGGCAAAGTGATGATTTTGCCCCTCGCCGGGGTTATCTCTGGCTTTATGCTGATGTAGCAGTCGTTGCTCAGGGTTATCTCTGATATTGGGCTGCTGTGAGTGCTGAATGTCCTCAGGGTTATCTCTGAGGTGCCTTGACCTCCCGGGGTTGGAACTGAGTGTCCCAGGGTTGAAACTGACTATTCTGGGGTTATCTCCAAAACTGGAACTTCTTCCGTTAGAGTTATCTCTGAGGTTTGGAACTGAGCATCCCGGGGTTGTCTCCAAGATTGGAACTGAGTATCTCGGGGTTGTCTCAGAGATTAAAAACTGAGTATCCCGAGGTTGTCTCCAGGATTGAGCTGATTTGACTTCCAGGGTTATCTCTGGAAGACAATTTTTCCCTCCTGCAGGGTTAGTAACAGGAATGCAAAATTTCGAGTGTCTACACAAGTAAGGAAAAGAGCGGTGATAAATTAACAATTGCTAAATACCAGTAGAAGTAATATTATACCTTTGTTAAAGGTGATAAGGATAATGCATCTATATATGGATGTAATTATGTAATGGTGATTCCGAGGACGAAATCCTTATTAGGACGGAAGGATGTGACAACTCGAAAAAATTGAATAGTCATGTAAATTATGATGTAAGTATTATTAATTAATAAAATAAATTTTTATTAATAATATTATGTGTTATGAGTTTATTAGTCATTCTATAACCTAGGATTATTATAAAATGGTAAAATTCTGGCTATAATAAAAATTTTCTGCAGAAATAAATTTTTCCTAGAAAAAGACGAAATATGAATTATTCATTCAATGAAACCTAAGGATTAGGGTTTAAGTAAACTAAGTCTTTTTGAGATATTGGTATGTTGTAATGACATTTTGTTTCAAGATTTGCCGGTAATATGTCGTGAAAAGTTATACTAGCGGATAAAAGTTTTTCTCAAAAAACATACAGAAATCGGACAAAATAAAAATGATGAAAAATATTGTTATGTACTTTTCGATCGTTTAGCTATGTTTTAGGAAAAATTTACAGAAATTATTATTCATCGAAATATGTTTTTTCAGTTTTTCGACTTTTCGAAGAACGCACAAACGATAGAATGACGAGAAAAGACGGAATGTCCAATAAAATTTGGAAAATGATAAACGCAGTTTTTCAACTGCGTACTAAATTTAAGAAGATTAATGAAGAAAGGAAATGTTAGGAGGCCTAATGATATTTAAATCAAGGTCAAAAAATTTGTTAAATCAAGCCCAAAGAATAGCCTTAAGTGAATTCGATCCAAGCTCAAACTAAGATCCGTTGAAGATGGGTCAAACCATGGATCACTGGGTGGGTCAAACGGGCGGGACTACTCATAAGAGTCATGAAGCTCCTTTAAGAAGCTTGGTTGATATTTGTGAGAGGGGAGGTGTGAATAGTGAAAAGTAGGGGTGGTTCGTAAGTTTTGCAAACCTAAGGGTTTCAACTATATAAGACCAAAAGTTAAGTGACCAATTTGTAAGAAAATCAAAGTTGATTTAATGACCAAAATGCCCTAAGGTGGGAAATGACCATTTTACCCCAAGTCTTGTAAATTCAATATATGAAAGGATTCCATTCATTTCCCTTAGAAAATCAAAATCAAAAGAGGTGTAAAGGAAAATAAATTGAGAGAGAAGTGATAGGCATTTTCGGATGGAGAAAAAGAAGAAAGAAGGAAAAGTTAGCTCAAGTGCAAACTTTATCAAAATGAAGAAGAACAAAGAAGAAAGGTATTTGAAACCTAACTTGTAATCCATTTTTCTTTAGGTTTCATATGATAATCATATAGCTTAATGAAAATGGAAGTAAAAGAAGTCAAGAAATAATTTTTTTATGGTTTAATAATAAGGAAATGAAGTAATAAGGATTTGAAATTTATATCATCTCTATTTCTATTAAGAGTTGTCATATAAAGTATGAAATGCTTGGTAAATTGGATAATTCAGATGAATCATATGAACGATCCGGAGAAATAAGGAAGAATTGGTGAATTTAAAACACTAATATGTATAAAAAAGTGAAATCTTAATCAAAATATTGATGTAAAACGAAGAACGAACAAAGAACACGAAGAACACGAAGAACGTTGCTGGTGGACAAATTTAAAACCATATAATTAGAGCTTGTTATTGATGGACAAGTTTTAAAACCAACATATATATATATATATATATATATATTTGTTGACATATGTTTGTTTAGGAGTTGTAGAATTGAATGAAATGTTCCTTTGGAAAGGATTAAAAATAGCCTATAATGAAGTTATGACGAAATTTTGTAAAAGAAGTAACTGTTGAAATTATAGGTTAATATGATTTTCGGATGAATATAGAAAGTAATTTAATGATTCTGAACAATTAATTTATCATAAGAATGTTAAAGAAGATTGAAAACATGAGTTGTAGACTCAAGAACGAACTCATTCCGGGTTCGGATGTGTAAGTTACGGACGAACGAACGAACGAACGTTAAGAATATAAAATGAACGAATGATGAAACTGAGCAAATTGAAAGGCTTGTTGTTAGGTAAAAACTAAATACGCTCACACACAAGTATACTTGGTCAACAAGTAATATAATAGTAAGTAGAGTATCGTTCCCACAGAAAATTAGTTAACAAGAATGACCAAGTACTAACCTATAACTAATTTAATCTTATTTAAACAAATGATTTAATATTTTAATTTAAAATAATTAATTAAACTATTACTAATTATCCCTAGAGTGAAACAAGATAATGAAGACTTGAGACTACAATTTCACTTATTTTTTTCATTTAAGTAAACACTTCCTGTTAAGCCAAATTAATTATACTAAATTGTTAATCAAGAACACTGAAGTAAAATATGGCCATCTCTCGACGCACCATACTCATATCAAATCAAATCTATAGATGATATAATCAAATTGAACACCCTAATTAACTAATCCATTATATCTCTATGTGAATTATAATTAAAAAGAGTTTAAGTTCAAGTTCTTATTAGATTACATGTAATTCCTCGACATATCTCTATCCTAAGCACAAATCATGAATTCCAACTCCATTCAGAACATATGAATACATGCTATTATGATCATATCTAAACCCATAATCCGTCTCTCAAGTTCGTATGGATTATCACAGTAATTGTTAGCTAGGCAATTAAGCAATTAATGGCAAACCATAACAGATAATTCAAATACAGTTAATAAGTCTAACAAGGAAGTATATTAAATTAAATTACATAATAAGATTCATATTAATCTCAAAACAGAGTTTAATTCATAACTGAACTAAAATCCATCATCCACAATTGATTAAGCATTAAAAGATACAAATATATAAGAAGAGAATTTAATGTTGATAAACAAATCTGTATTCTCTTGCTTCCAATCTGATTCCCCAATGATGATAAATAGCTTCAATATTCATCTTTTAGTTAATCTAGGGTTCCTAATATAAGAGAGAAAGTAAAGATGAAAAAATAATAGAAATCTATCCCAAGAGGAATTTAATGGAGTCCTAGAACTAGCCTCTCAAATCCAAGTTATAATCAAATATTTATAGTCCTAATGGAAACCCTAACAAGTTAGGCAACTAACAATCCTATTCTAACTCAAATTGGACAACATAATACCCAAATTAGCTCTCTCCCTACCGTCCAGCACGACCAGTGTTGCTCATAAGTCAATTTGGGCGCATCCCGCGCTAGTAGCAGAAAATCTGATGGCGGGCTACAGGTATAACTTTTGATCCACTAGGAGTTACAAGGCCTGCCACCTATTAAATCGATGATATCGACATAATTTACAACTTTTATTCTTTGAGAATTGACAGAGTCTGGCCGGATCAAGATCGAAAATGGGCTTGAAGTAGATGTTATGTAAATGGCAAGCATGACAACTCTGAGCTTTGATCTTTGTTGATAAAAAGGCCATAACTCTCGCATCCGAACTCTAATTGGGACGATTCAAGATGTTTCAGAAAGCAAAGAAGTAGATCTACAATAATTTTCAAGTTCCAAGCCAAGAACATACATCCAACTTGGTGTTAAAAGCCTTGCAATCTTCTCTTCTTGTATTTGCTTGCATATTTTAGTCTAAAAGATGTCTGAATTTCTTTTCCTTACTTCTTCATGCCAATGTTGTGTCATAGTCTACAAAATAACATTGAATGTATGAAATGCACACACAACACTTAAAAACCAACTAAAAGATTAAGCTCAAATGCACTAGATTCTTGGGTATAAAACCCATTCATTAAATACCCCAAAACTTAAACATTTACTTGTCCTCAAGCAAAAACATAAAAGAACTAAAAACAAACAAACAAACTCAACTATAATTATGCATATGCATGATCTACTTCCTAATATACCTATGAACCCAGTAATAAATCAGTATGATATATAGCAACATGCCTCAAAGATACTAATGATACTCAAATAGTATATCCAATCAAGTCAAAGTCCATATGTAAGACCCCAACTTTTATGAATAAAAATGAATTTTCTATAAATATCATTTTTGAATATTATGGAGTGAATTTGATATAATATTAAAGTTATGGGTAATATTTATAAATTTTATAAAGTATGCAAGTTGTTATATAATATTTGATTGATCGGGGAATATTCATTTTAACAGGGAATATTCGTACGACAGCACAATCATTGGTGGACCCCACAACGGAATTATTGTCAGATTGAGAAAATAACAAAAATATCTTTTTATGAAAATAACGGCGGAAGTTTTACCGTTAACTATTGAAACACCGGTGTTAAAAGAAATGCGATGTCTGGCGTGGTTGCATAGTAGCACACACAAGATTGATTATTGATGCTTACGTGAGAAGTCACTCGGTTTTGTTCAATTATTGTTGCGATAATTATTGCATAGTATCTCACGTTATTTGATTCAATTATTGTCGATATTTTATATATTATTAAATCAATAATTGAGATGATGAGTTATTAATATTATTATTTGCAATATTGACAATGTACAGAAGTTACATCGAGGAGAGGTTTGGTCACCTAATTACGCTGATAATAGGAGAAATCCTTATTGGAAAGTTCCTCTTTCACAGGAGCGACTTGGTTGTTAAATATTACTTAATTATAATAATGATGATAAATGTTGTTAAAAATATTATTTAGATTTTTATGAAGTATTTATGGACCCCCATTTACCCACTTTTCAAAATAATCGGAAGGAAGTTATAAAGTATATATATATACATATTATATATATTTGTGTAGCATGTGGGTGGGTGGGTGGGTGGGGGGTGGTGGTCCTAAAAAATGAAGTTAATTTGGCAGGATGCAATATTTTTCTTTTCTAAGCGTGGACTTATTTGCCAAACTTTTCAAATCATGCATTATATTGATAACTTATGAATTAGGATGCTTCCTAATTGGTTAAAGCTCCAAGTTGGCATGTGTTAGTTTTCCTCATTGGCCAGCACCTTGAAAAATGATTCACGGGTGGTAGGATTTTTTCTAATATAGCATGTGTTATATTATATATATATATATATATATATATATATATATATTATAAAATTTGGTTTTATTTGACAATGTTGAAAATCTAGCGTATGATTTTAGCCCGTGAATTTCAAACACTGTTGCATCCGTGAATTTCCTTACACAGTGCTCCTTCCATTCTCCTATAAATAGGATGGTTAGTTAGAATTAAAAATCACACCAGAATCAGAGAATTCTTCTTTTATAATCTTTAGCGTATTTCTTTAGAGTTTTAGAAAGCTTTAAGCGTAGAAAACAGTATAAGTTTTTTTCAAGAATATCCCCGCCCTACCTGTCGGAATACTCTTCTTTTCAAGGTAAGGGGTATTATTTATTTCATATTCTGAAGAGATATTATTTTTTGTATTCATAAGAAATTTTATTTCGTTCAATATTCGTAATAAATATTTATTTCGTTCAATGTTCGTAATGAATATTTATTTTCGTTTAATATTCATAATGAATATTATTTTCGTTTAATATTCATAAGGAATATTATTTCCATTTGATATTCGTAAGGAATATTATTTTGTTCAATATTCGCTTGAAATAATATTTTCTTCCATACTCTGTAGTATGTAAGTAATATTATTTCATTTTAGATTTTGAATTCTATATTCGTTTTTGTTAAAGTTTTGGCTTCTATACTCCATGAAATTAGTAGAATATCCTTAATATTTGCGCTTCATCCAGTATCTTTTCATGGAAATATTATTCTGAGCATTCTTGAATTTTACTTTACAAAGCAGTATCATGTTGACAATTTGAGCGTTATTGATTTCTGGATAAATTTAATTATAGATTCTTTTAAAATTTATCCTTGAACTTGTTTTATTGAATTCTTATATCATTGTCATCATCCTCATGTTTATATTATGTTGAAAGTCATCTGTGGCCTGTAGTGCATAGATGGACTTGGTATGATTATGACTAGGGATTATTCAGTATAATCATGACCGTAATGTTATAAATGATGTGGTAAAAGTCCTCATTGACCCGTAGTGCATTGATGGACAGTTGTTGGCATGATCATGACCATTAATGAATACATGAATATCATTGGCCCGTAGTGCATGGATAATTTGTGGTCGTGATACTAAAGAATATTCTTGGCCGTAGTGCAGGGGTGATTCGATGATGTGGATTATTTATTAAGCTGAGTCTCAGCGATAAAAGTGATGAAAAACCTTTTAAATCATAGAAGATAGTAGATTTTATTCTCTACTTGACTCTTCTAATGGATTGCTTGTTCTATGCATTAAACTTGATGTTTGTTATATTTTATCGGTTTAACATCTTTGTTGAAGGTTAACGATAATTTATTCGCATTATCTTAGTCATAATATTTCTTCTTCTTGGGCTAGTTGAGCTCACCCTTTTGCTTTCATTGTTCTCTTCAGGAAATGAGAATGTAGCAGAGACTAGTCGGGGAACGGAGTAATGGTCTGAGATGGTGTCATAGTAGTCCTCATTATTCTATAAAATAATGTGATAATAAATGTAATGAGGACTCCATTGAGTATGGATATTGTCTATATGACAATATTCGTATTAAAACTCTTAGTTTATATTTTGTTTTATTTTACAAGACAGTTGTATTATTAAGTTGTATTTGAATTTTGTAACATGTATTTGGCGACTCAAGATGGGTGATTTATACCTATTTTGGGGGCGTCACAGTTGGTATCAAAGCTTAGGGATATGATCCCTGGCTGAGATGTGAGATAAGAACTAGGGGTGGAGAGACGGGGAATTCCTTTGCTAGTATGACCTACCTAAGTTTATTTGATTTTTAATTAGTCAGTCAGAATATAGGGATAATTTGTGACATGTATTTTAACCCTTGTTTTGTGGCAGTATTTGAAAATGACATCTGAGAGTGTTGAGAATAGAAATGGATCACAGGAGACCGTTGAGTCACCACAGATCAATAACCAGGATAATGTGCATCAGGAAGGCGACAATCCTCATGCAAACAACAACACTGACCAAACGATGAACGACGGAATGTTCAAAGGCTTTCTGCAATTCATAAAACATCAGGCGAGAGCGTCTCCTGTCCAAAATGCGAGGTGGAAACACGGCAACTCTCGGGACGATCACCGCTAAGCAGATTCAAGGAGCTGGGACCACCGAGTTTTTGGAGAGCCAAAACCACTTAAAAAGCGAGAGGCGTGGATAAAGCGGATCAACAAGATATTTGATATCTTGGGATGTTCCGAGGAGAAAAGGTTCCTTTGCCATCTTCATGTATTCTTGGCAGAGGCAGACATGGTGGGAATCAGAAGCGTACTCAACTCCGCCAGACTGGCGATGTCTTGGGAGAAGTTCTAAGAATTGTTCAATGACAAGTACTTTCCCAAAAGTATTCGTCACATGAAAGAGGTAGAGTTCATTAAACTGGAGCAAAACAACATGATCGTGTCGCAGTACGAAGCCAAGTTTGCCGAGTTATCCCGGTTTGCATCCCACTTAGTTGATAATGAGGAGAGAATGACGCGGATGTTTCTAAGAGGTTTGTAACCTGAGATACGTCAATACCTTATCTCTCACAAACTTTGCTTGTATTTAGATGTTGTGTATAGGGCTCAGTTATTGGAGCTCAATAATGAGTCAACTCAACCAAGTGAGAGCATCTAGCAAAATGATAATACCAGTGGTAGCAGTCATCGAAGCGGTGACAACAAACGTGGAGGGAATCAACATTCCTGAAATGGTAACCACTTCGGTGGTAATCATGGCCAAGACTATAAGAATGGACATTTCAAGAAGAGGAGATTCAACAATGATGGAAAGACGTCAGCATCCGTTGTTAAGGAAGGAGAACGACCACCTATCATATGCTTTAAATGCGGAGGGGAGGGACATATCAGTCCCAACTACGTGAAGCAGTCCAAAGCGTGTTACAATTGTGGAAGGGAAGGTCACCTAGCCCGATTTTGTTGTTCACAAAAGACAAGTCCAGTTGGGATGGAGGCACCAAAGGCCATCCCAAAAAAGTCAAAGTCGGTAGTACAAGGGAGAACGTTTGTCGTAACCTCCCAGAAAGCAAGGAACCCGAACGAGGTCATCACGGGTAAGCTTATCATAAACTCTAGCGAAGTATATACCTTATTTGATACCGGTTCTACCCATTCTTTTATTTCTCCTACTTGCGCTCAACGTTTAAATTTAACTCCGGATAAATTAGACTTTGACTTATCAGTTGAAACTCCGTTGGGAGAAACCTTCATTACGTCCACGGTTTATAAGTCTTGTTCGGTTCAAATCGATACCCTCACATTACCTGTCGATCTTATTTCATTGAAAATACTTGCATTTGACGTAATTCTAGGGATTGATTGGTTAGCTACTCATTATGCAAAAATTGATTATTTTCGTAAGGTTGTTAGCTTTCATATTCCTAACCAACCTATTATGCTAATTCAAGCAACCAAACCATTAAAATCAATCACTATCATCTCAAGCCATAAAGCTATTCATTTATTGAAAAACGGATGTGAAGCTTTCTTATCTCATGTCACAGATTTAAACAAAAATACGTCAGTTTTGAATGACATTTCTATTGTTAATAAATTTCCTGACGTATTCCCTGAAGAACTTCCTGGCCTACCCCTAGAGCGTGAAATTGAATTTTGTATCGACCTTGAACCGAGACAAAACCCTTTTCAAAGGCCCATATCGAATGGCTCTATTGAACTTCTTGAGTTAAAGACCCAACTCTGAGGAATTGTTAGACATCGGTTTCATTCGTCCTAGTACTTCTCCTTGGGGTGCTCCTGTTCTATTCCTGAAAAAGAAAGATGGGAGTATGCGACTTTGTATTGATTATCAGAAGTTAAATCATGTCACCATCAAAAATAGATACCCATTGCCACGTATTGATGACTTGTTTGACCAGTTGCAAGGCGCCAAATTCTTTTCAAAAATCGATCTTTGTTCCGAATATCATCAGTTAAAGATTAGAACAGATGACATTCCAAAGAAGGCTTTCAGAACCCGGTATGGGCATTATGAATTCCTAGTCATGTCTTTTGGATTGACTAATGCTCCTGCTGCCTTCATGGATATGATGAACCGAGTATTCAAGGAATATTTGGATCACTTTGTGGTCGTCTTTATTGATGACATCCTCATATATTCCAAAAGCCGTGAAGATCATGAGCAACACTTGAGGCTGATACTCCAAAAGCTTCGTGAAAACAAGCAATAGACCTGGAGCTGATGCATATGAGGAAGAAAGTGCAAGAAGGTGCTATGCCGAAAGCAAGAATCGATGATGAAGGAATACTCCGATTCAACTCCAAATTTTGTGTTCCTAACGACCCTGATTTAAAGTATAAAATCATGATGGAGGTGCACAACACACCGTTTGCAATCCATCCTGGGAATACCAAAGTGTATCATGATCTTCGACATATATTTTGGTGGAGCAATATGAAGAGAGAAATAGCGCAGTTTATCTCAAGGTGTTTAACTTGTCAACGAGTCAAGGCGGAGCATCAAGTGTCAAAAGGTCCATTACAACCACTTGAAATTCCAGAATGGAAGTGGGAACACATTACCATGGATTTCGTTACTGGTCTTCCCAAGGTTTCTCAAGGCATAGATGCAATTTAAGTCATTGTTGATAATTTGACCAAGTCTGCTCATTTCTTACCTATACAAGAAACTTATACACTTGAACGTCTTACTCGTATGTACATAAATGAGATTATAAGACTGCATGGTATGCCAGTATCCATAGTTTCTGATCGAGACCCAAGATTCACTTCAAGATTTTGGGTTAGTTTGCAAAAAGCTATGGGCACGGATTTACAATTTAGTTCGGCTTATCATCCTCAAACGGACGGGCAGTCAGAGAGGACTATTCAAACTCTTAAAGATCTATTAAGAATCTATGTCCTTGACTTCAAGGGAAGTTGGGACAAGTTCTTACCATTGGTGGAGTTTTCCTACAACAACAGTTATCAAGCAAGTATTGGTATGGCTCCATTTGAAGCGTTGTATGAAAGAAAGTGTCATTCTTCAGTATGCTGGGATGAGGTGGGTGAAACAACGTTGTTGGGACCAGAGTTTATGCGTATGACTACATCAAAGATTCAAACGATCTGACAATGTATAAAACCTCACAAGATCGACAAAAGAGTTATGCTGATCTTCATCGAAAGGACGCGAAATTCGATATTGGAGTTCATGTGTTGTCACGTGTTGCTCCATGGAAAGGAGTTACGGGATTTGGAAAGAGAGGAAATCTCAATCCTCGATTCATTGGCCCATTTTTAATCCTTGATCGAGTAGGAACTGTGGCCTATAGACTCGCTCTACCGCCAAGTATGTCTCGTGTTCATAACGTTTTTCACATATCCATGTTACGTAAATATATGGAAGACCCGAACCACATCATTGAGTTAGAACCGGACGAAATAGCGAAAGATTTAACGTATGAAGAGGTTCCTGTTAAAATCTTGGATAAGAAAGAACATGTTCTACGCTCCAAGGTTATACCTCAAGTTAAAGTTTTGTGGAGAAACCACGATGTTGAGGAAATGACATAGGAGTTAGAATCTGAAATGAAATCAAGGTATCCTCACCTCTTCGTCATACCAGGTATGTACCCTAATTTCGAGGGCGAAATTTCATAAGAAGGGGAGGTTGTAAGACCCTAACTTTTATGAATAAAAATGAATTTTCTATAAATATCATTTTTGAATATTTTGGAGTGAATTTGATATAATATTAAAGTTGTGGGTAATATTTATAAGTTTTACAAAGTACGCAAGTTGTTATATAATATTCGATTGGTCGGGGAATATTTGTTTTAACAGGGAATATTCGTACAACGGCACAATCATTGGTGGACCCCCCAACGGAATTATTGTCGGATTGAGAAAACGACAAAAATATCTTTTTATGAAAATAACGGCGGAAGTTTTACCGTTAACTGTTGAAACACTCGGTGTTAAAAGTACAGTAATACGCGTGGTTGCATAGTAGCACACAATATTGATTATTGATGCTTACGTGAGAAGTCACTCAGTAATTGTTGCTACAGTAATTGTTGCATAGTATCTCACGTTATTTGATTCAATTATTGTCGATATTTTTATATATTATTAAATCAATAATTGAGATGACAGAGTTATTAATATTATTATTTGCAATATTGATAATGTCTAGAAGTTCTTTCAAGGAGAGGTTTGGTCACCTAATTGCGCGCCAATAGAAAGAAATCCTTATTGGAAAGCCCCCTCTTTCCTAGGAACGACTTGGTTGTTAAATATTACGAATTATAATAATGATGATAAATGTTGTTAAAAATATTGAGGAGATTTTTATGAAGTATTTATGGACCCCCATTTACCCATTTTTCAAAATAATCGGAAGGAAGTTATAAAGTATATATATATATATATATATATATATATACGTATTATATATATTTGTGTAGCATGTGGGTGGGTGGGTGGTGGTGGTCCTGGAAAATGAAGTTAATTTGACAGGATGCAATCTTTTTCTTTTCAAAGCTTGGACTTATTTGCCAAACTTTTCAAATCATGCATTATATTGATAACTTATGAATTAGGATGCTTCCTAATTGGTTAAAGCTCCAAGTTAGTATGTGTTAGTTTTCCTCATTGGCCAACACCTTGAAAAATGATTCACGGGTGGTAGGATTTTTTCTAATATAGCATGTGTTATATTATATATATATATATATATATATATATATATATATTATAAAATTTGGATTTATTTGACAATGTTGAAAATCTAGCGTATGATTTCAGCCCGTGAATTTCAAACACTGTTGCATCCTTGAATTTCCTAACACAGTGCCCCTTCCATTCTCCTATAAATATGATGCTTAGTTAGAATTAAAAATCACACCAGAATTAGAGAATTCTTCTTCTATAATCTTGAGCGTATTTCTTTAGAGTTTTAGAAAGCTTTGAGCGTAGAAAATAATATAAGTTTTCTTCAAGAATATCTCCGTCCTACCAATCGGAATACTCTTCTTTTCAAGGTAAGGGGTATTATTTATTTCATATTCTGAAGAGATACTATTTTTCGTATTCATAAGAAATTTTATTTCGTTCAATATTCCTAATGAATATTTATTTCGTTCAATGTTCGTAATTTATAACACCAAGATCTTCTGCCACGTCCCAATCACGTAAGACGTCCTGATCCTGCACACTAAACACAGTCAACACCATAAGCTTGACGGCTTCGACCGTCGGGGATAGCTTCAGCGTGAGAGTCGATCTGAGCGATCGCAAGAGGTTAACAATGGAGGATAAAATATCTAGTGTATTGGGAGAGAGAAAGTTATTAGTCACCTTTACTTGGATGACCTCCTTGCTATGTTATACTATCTTGCCCGGTTAACCGTGCCTCATCCTGATGTCTGACGTCTATCCACTGACCCTGAACATCCTAGCCGACTGCATGCAGTTTACCCACTACATCCTGTCACTGTTCCTATCGCCGATCGGCTATTATCCCATCAACATTAATGATCTGCAGACTTTCGGTCAACAGCTATCCTTTTTCATCATTATAAGTTAAAGATATAGGTATTAAAATATCTAATGGGTCGATCCATTCAATTCAGCCCAAGCCTTTCAAGACTTAACCAAGAAAAGCCACTGACCCGGCCCAATTGGCCAAGCCCAATAGAAATGATTCAAGAGATTTACTCAAATGAACGGGCCCAATCGGGTCGGCCCAATATGTGAAATATCACGACCCAACATTGCCCCCTAGTTTTTTATTAAACAAGATGTTTAGTAGAAAACTATAAATGGTCCAAGACATGGGGAATTTGATAAGAGTGGAATAGGCCCAAAATGAAGCATATTAAGGCCCAAACAGTAAAGGATTAAAATTATAAAGGCAAGCTAAAATCGGAAATCCAACTAAGAGGCCCAATCTAATAAATATCTAAGGCTTACACCGGACGCTACCCTTTCCAATTCTCCATCATTACCAGAAATTAAATGTGCCGCCTTCGTAATTCGTGTAACTACCAATATAAAAAGTAAATTCCCCCAAATTTGACAGTTTTTACCTACCAATTTGAATTTCGGACACTTGAGCTCTTTTCTTCTCCCTCGAACCTTTCTTCTCTCCTTTGTAAAATCTCAACAATGGTGGTCCTGAATACAAATCAGAGCTCGCCTCTTCGAGTGACCCCCATTAACACCATCCCACCGAATCCAAGTCCCAGTAAAGAGGCATCAAGCTCAAACCCTAGGGCTGCAACTCCAGTGAAGAAGGCCCCACCTCCAAAACCTCACCCTACTCCCTCCAAGTTTTTCAGGAATAAAGAACGTTACTCTCATGCCAATACTTCATCTGATATAATAGAGATTGAGTTACGAAGGATTCGGAGTCCATATCACATCCCTGACACTCATCAAGTGAGAGCTCCAAGGTTTGACGAGAAGATGTACCAACGACCGGAAGGCTGGACGACAGTTCTCATAACGATTCTTGAGAAAGGAGTTCGATTCCCACTACACATCTTCTTGATTACCCTTTTAGGGTTTATCGGTGTTGGATTTGCCCAGTTGGTACCGAATTCCTATATCCACATCTTGGCTTTCATAGCCTTTTGCCACGAGGTAGGCGTTGAGCCCACCCTCGACTTCTTTTTCACTGTATACAAGATCAGTCAATCTCAAGAGAAGGGATTTAAGGCTATCAGTAAACAATCACCGAAGACAGGTGAGAAATTTGAAAGACGCTCTTTGGTATCCACCCCTTCTAGCAACAAAGGATGGCATAAGGGGTGGTTCTTCATTAAAGGACCTGAGATCTCATCTTTGCCGAACTGGGACACTGATGAGAAAATTTCAACCGACTTCGGAGACATTCCTGAAGAACGTGTTGCTGAAATGATAGAGCTTTTTGATAACTTCCCGAAGGAAGAGTGGAAATACGGACTCCTTTCCAAACAAGCGTGGTTATACAATCACCAACGTAAGTATTGAACTGTTTTATATAAATATTTGAAAACTTATGTGATGTGAAGTCCGATATATGACTGTTTACTTCTTGCAGTATCCTTGATCAAACTGAACCCTTCGGAAGTACAAGATTATAAAGATTTCTTGTCTAGAAAGTCATCGGAAGCTGCTGAAACTCCCCTACTAGAAGCTGCACCAGAAGATAATCCAAACCCCGAAGCACGTACCACTGAAACTCAAATAGATGAGCCAGAAACTGATGATGCCATTCAACCAGAAGAAAGCCTTCAACCACGCCGAAAAAAGAGGGCCATCCGAAAACCCCGATCAACTCCCATTCCAACCTCTGCTGAGGACAACCCAGAAACTGAAACCATCCCAAAAACTGTACCAGTTACCAAACCAGTCCCCCCTCGAGGAGGTTTACTTGATCTGCATGTTCATGATCAAAAAAATCTTCTTTGAGTCAAGAAGTTAAGAACCAAAGTCACCCCCCTGACAACCGATGAGCTTCGAGTGCCCTCGGCTTTAGCTGATCCACCCCCTATAATCCCTGTGGAGATATAGATCTCTGAAGATGAGGAGCAAGTCAAACCCATTCATGTATTATCCCAAAAAAGAAAACAACCATCTGTTAGCCGTCCAAGTCCCACACCTGAGCCTTCATCGGTTCGCAATCCCACTCCAGTTCGCTCTTCATCTCCCGAGAACATATACATGGATCCATCACCAACCCAAGGCCAACCCATGCCTTCCCCCCCAAGGCCTTCATCATACGAATTTTAAAATGATGCAATGGGGTCGCCGACTATGTGGCCTCGGTATAATGCCAACTTCCCTTTCAACTGTTTGATGCTTTCGTTCGGGAAATCGACCATCACCGATTCGGTAACAGTTCGATCGTGGATCTTGTTAATGAAGGCATGAGCTATTTGGCAAAGGTAAGTGACTGTTTTCTTGTCTTGTACATTTCTTTTCTTGTTTAAGTATCTGAAACTGATTACATACTGTTGAATATATGCAGGCAAATGCGGTCTTTGGGCGTTTACGTCCCAGACATATAGAGGCTGAAGCAGCAGAGGATGCTGCAAGAAAGGAGAATGCCATCCTGACCTCAGTATTGGCCCAAGAAAGGAGTCAGTATGGAGAACTTCTTCATACTAACGAGGGTCTTCGGAGAGAGCTGGCTCAAGTCAAATATGGTCTGAAGGCTTCCAATGACGAATTGAAGGCAACTAAGGAAGAATTGAAGTCGACCAAGGTTAGTCAGCAATCTCTAACCGATATGAATGTCGACCTCGTGACCAAGAATGAGGCTCTGAAGATCAATAATGACGAGCTCGCCACAGCCAATCAAAGCTTGGCGATACAAATTGATGAAGTCCAGACGAAGGCTCAAGAAAATAAGGAAATACACTTGGCCAAGCGTCGTAAACTTCACAACAAGCTGAAGGCGCTTAAGAAGCTAGGTCTTCCTTTGACTGATGAACTGCGTAAGCAAATACAGATGGACTATAAGGCATTCGATGAGCTCAATGCAGAAATTCTAAAAGTTTATTCGAAAGGTTATGAAGTCTGCAGGGATCGAGGCAAAGAAAAGCTGATTGTAGCTCAATTAGACCCAGCCCTTCTTGATTCCGAAGACGAAGATGGTACTTAAATAGGATCTTACTGCTTTTTAGTGTTAGAAGTTTTGTAAAGAATTTCTGTTTTTGTTTTCTAATTATGTGAACTCGTTTTAATATTAATGAAATGTTTGTTATTATGACTTCTGCATAATTCGTTTCTTGTCAATAATTCAGTATCAATCAATATGAATGAACTTAACTTAAATTGTGAATTAGGTAAGTCATATAACAGTTAAGTTGAAGAATAATACTGAACATAATGAACCAAACTCAACACTTGAACAAAATAAAGTAATGCATACTTATCGTTTTCGAAGTGTGAGACAGATCATGCATAAGGTGGATTCGGCTGATCCTCCTTGCACCATCGGGATCTTATTTACCACTCGGGGTAAAACAAGTATATAAGGACTATAGAATTTGTTTACCACTCGCGATAGAATAAATTTATAAGGACACACCTAACGATAAGGCTACCATCGAATGGTCAGCGAGTCCGACTGAACCTCCTTACTTCGGTGCATTTTGTTTACCACTCGCGGTAAAACAAAATTAAAAGGACTATGAAATTTGTTTACCACTCGCGGTAAGACAAATTCATAAGGACACTCCTACCGATAAGGCTACCATCGAATGGTCAGCGAGTCCACCCAGTCCTCCTTACTTCGGTGCATTTTGTTTACCACTCGTGGTAAAACAAAATTAAAAGGACTATAGAATTTGTTTACCACTCGCGGTAAGACAAATTCATAAGGACACTCCTACCGATAAGGCTACCACCGAATGGTCAACGAGTTTACCCCGTCCTCCTTACACCGTTGTGAATTTAGGACCAATAGGAAGAAGATTAATTATGAAAAAGTGAATCTTTTATTGATGATGACAAAATATTTACAGACTTCTGGGAGATTGACTCGATCTTTACTGAAAATACTTCCGAAGCCTACTAGCATGCCAAGTATTCTTGATTTCTGATCCGTCTAATGCCTTTAACCGATAAGTTCCTGACTTTGGTACTTCAACTACTTTATACGGTCCTTCCAAGTTCGACATCAACTTTCCCAAGTTCTGGGGTGTAGACGCTTCGACTTCCCTAAGGATTAAGTCCCCTACTTCAAATCTTCGAAGCTTTACCCCCTTATTGTAGTGCTTGACCACTCTCCGTTGATAGGCTTCCAGTATAATCAAAGCCACTTCTCTGACTTCTTCTAACAGATCCAAGTTGACCTTCAGCCCTTCATCATTGTAGATCTCTTTGAACTGACTGACCTAAAGACTGGTGGATCCAATCTCAATAGGGACTAAGGCATCAGTGCCATAAGCCAATCTGAAAGGTGAGTCCCCCGTAGTAGTCCTCGACGTAGTCTGATAAGCCCATAACACGCTGAGAAGCTCTTCAGGCCATCTCCCCTTAGCTTCACCCAGTCTGTGCTTGATCCCATTCAGCAGCGTTCTGTTGGTCACCTCGACCTGCCCATTTGACTGTGGATGAGCCACTGAAGTCTTCTTGTGTTGAACCCCCAGCTCCTTCAGAAATCCTTCAAGCTTCAACCCCACAAACTGGCGTCCGTTGTCCGATATCACCACCTTAGGAATTCAAAAACGAAACACTACTGACTCCTTTATGAACTTCAAGCATTCTTGTTCCGTTATCAACCTAAGTGGCTTTGCTTCTACCCATTTGGTCATATAATCGATAGCAACTATAACGAAACTAACCTAACCTTTAGCTTTCGGCAATGGACCCAATATATCTACCCCCTAGACAACAAAGGGTATAGGAGATAAGATCGAGTATAGCTCTTCTAGTGGCTGATGTGGGATCGGACTGTTGCGCTGACATTTCTCACACTTTTTCACATACTCCGTAGCTTCCTTGAAGATTGTAGGCCAGTAGAACCCCTGCCGAAGTACTTTGTAAGCTAATGACTTAGCAGCTATATGGTCGCCACAAATACCCTCGTGAACCTCCCGAAGAGCATATTCTACTTCGGACGGGACCAAACACTTTAACAATGGTGATAAAAATGCCCTTCGATAAAGATCCCCATCAATAAGAACGAAGTTGGCACTCTTGTACTTGATCTTCTTTGCCAGTATTTGATCCAAAGGAAGGACGCCATCTGCCAGATATTTAATGTAGGGAGTCATCCAACAGTCAGAATGCTCAATGTACATCACTGCTTCATACTGGATACTCGGCTGCTGTAAAATCTCCAAATAGACTGATCCATTGAACACACTAGCATCCGTAGTGGCCAGCTTTGACAATGCATCGACAATAGAATTATCGTTGCGCTCTATACCCTGAAACTCATAGGAGACGAAATACTGAAGCCGGTCTTTTAACTCTACCAAATACTTGATCATTCTTGCTCCACGAGCTTCATAATCTCCTAATACTTTCTTGACGACCAACTGAGAGTCACTATAAATGATTAACTTCTGAATCTCCAGACTCTTCGCTAATCGGTCCCCTGCTAGCACTGCTACGTACTCAGTCTCGTTGTTCGTTGCTCTGAACCCAAATCTGATGGCCTGCTGCACTTTGAATCCCTCTAGACTTGTCAAAATAATCCCCACTCCACTGACGTCCAAAGTAGAAGATCCATCTGCATACAGCATCCATGAACTCTGGTTGTGCTGAAGAACTGCAACTGCTCTTTCAGTTACTTCGGCTTCTAGCGGCTCGACATCTACTTCGGAGAACGAGCATTCCACCACGAAATCGACCAAAGCTTGACTTTTGATAGCTGTTCGGGGATGATATTCAATAAAAAATTAGGACAACTGCATCGTCCATGCTGCTAATCTCCCCGAAACTTCTGGTTTGCTCATCACCTTCTTCAACGGTTGATCCGTATAAACGACCAGGAGCCGACCTTGAAAATATTGCCTAAGCTTTTGACTAGCAATTATCAAAGTAAAGGCAAATTTTTTAATGTTCGGGTACCTGGTTTCAGCATCTCTCAGGATGTGACTAACGTAATAGACTGGATGTTGTTTTCCCCCCACTTCTCGAACCAAAACAGCTCCCATTGCCAACGAACTAGCTGCCAGATATAAATACAAAGTCTCAGCAGGAGCAGGTTTTACCAATAAAGGAGCCAAAGACAAATACGTCTTTATGCCTTGGAAGGCGTCTTCACACTCCGAAGTCCACTGGAATGTCTTCGCATTCTTCGGTCCCTTCAACGTGCTAAAAAATGGCAAACACCTTTCTGCCGACTTGGACATGAATCTCCTCAAGGCTGCAATCCTCCCGGTCAGACGTTGGACGTCTTTGAATGACTCAGGAGTCTTCATATTTAGTATGGCCTGGATCTTCTCTAGATTGGCTTCGATACCCCTTTGACTGACCATATATCCTAGAAACTTCCCTGCACCGAGCCCGAAGGTGAACTTTGTAGGATTGAGTCTCAATTTCTGATGACAGACAGTCTGAAAGCATTCCTCTAGATCATCCAGGTGCTTCTGAACAATCATGTTCTTTACTATCATGTCATCTACATATACCTCCATGTTCATTCCTAGCTGCTTTTGGAAGACGAAGTTCATCATTCTCTGATAAGTGGCTCCAGCATTAATCAAGCCAAAGGTCATCTTCTTATAGGCATACACCGAACGGTATGTGATGAATGCTATCTTCGGAATGTCCTCTTTGCACATGGAAATTTGATGATAACCTGAAAAAGCATCCATAAAGCTTAGTAATGCATACCCCGAAGTGGCATCGATGAGCTGATCAATATGGGGTAGAGGATAGAAGTCCTTCGGGCAAGCTTTGTTCAGGTTCATGTAGTCGATGCAAACTCGCCATTTTCCATTCTCGCTATACTTTTGAGACTACATTCGCCATCCACTCCGGATAATCGATCTCAAAGATGAAGTCAGCAGCTATCAGCTTGGCAATCTCTTCATCAATGATCCGTTGTCTTTCAGGTACGAATATCATCCTCTTCTGCCGAACTGGCTTCATTGTTGGATCTACATCCAACCGGTGCTCTGCTATCTTCCGGTTGATTCCAGGCATATCTTATGGTTTCCATGAAAATATGTCCGCAAAACAGCGAAGAAGTTCCATAAGGTTTGTCCGGAAAGGCTCCGACAAACCCGAACCTATCTTCACTGTCTTGTCCTTCTTCCCAAGAACCAGTTCGATCTCCTCCGTCTCTCCTGCAGGCATAACCAATGGCTCCGAACTGCTTTTAGTAAAAGGCTCGATCTCAATTGTCATGGTTTGCTTTTGTTTGCTGATCCTAACTCCTGAGGCAATAACAGCATTCAGATAACAGCGTCGGGCCAGATCCAAGTCCCCTGCTACCTCTCCAACTTCATGTGCCATTGGAAACTTGATCTTGAAGTGAGGGATGGAAGTCACTGCTTGGAGAGCAGTCAAGGTAGGTCTACCCAGTATGGCATTGTAGGCCGAATCTACATGCACAACATAAAATTTACATGTTATTTCTGTAATATCCTTGATTTTTCCCTGTAATTAAACAATTTCAATAAACAAACTTATATGAAATTCTTACGTGACAATTATTTTTAGATGAATTATTTATTTTTATTATATGTTATGTGATAAGATGCATATTAATGGTTGTTACGGTTAGGCCAATTATTTAAATTGGTTAAGGATGGAATTAATTCTAATTAATTTCGTGGGATGACTTACAAATATGAGTTTGGGTTTGGAGCGGAATTTAGAGGCGCGGTCTGCGTATTTGAGTCCGAAACGTCGAAATTAGTCAGGATAGACTGTAACCACAAAAATGTGTCACGGTTGACTTTTTGGTCAAACTCAACCGATTGACTTTTTCGGGGAAAAAGTCAACTATGAAATTTTGAAGTTGAGTTTGACGAAACGGGTAGTTCCGTGACGTCCGGGACGTCGAATTTAGTAGGAATCGATATAGGTATCGATACGTTTTACTACAAGGGGCAAAATGGTCAAAATGATTATTTAACTGATTAAATGATTAAAATAATATTTTTTAAGTTCATATGAACAGTAGCTGGGGCCATGTGACCTGCATATTGGGACAAAAAGGAAGGAGTATATACGTATATAGTAAGATAGAAGAGGAGGGAGTTAGTTTATTCTCTAAACTCAAACCTTTTCATTTTCTAAACCCCCTCCATAACTAGGCTAATAATTAGAGGAATGAATGGTAACATAATGATACCTGATCATGGGGGAGTTACAAGGGTTGGAGAGTTCAGTTGAATACACCATATATGATATATGTACATTCCATCAAAGTTTTTCTTCCTTTCACAACAAGTTCCAACCGAGAGAGAAAAATATTGGGAGTTGAGAGTGGTGCTAGGTGGCCTAAGAATTCTGGAGGTTGCAAAGGAGTTAGCAAGCAAAGGGGTGAGACTCTAGCAAGATTAAATCAAGAGGAAATTTCGTCCAAATGGTAAGCTTCAAACCATTTCTTATGTTATGAGAAAACTAGTAAGAAAATTAATGTATATACATGGTAGATGGTTTGTTTCTGATATGTGGTAGTAGAGAGTGAAAATTCTGGTTTAGTACATGCTCTAATTCATAGAAAGTCAAGAAATCATGCCATGTATGCTAGCTATTTGATAAAATGTCTCTAACATGCTAATTTGATCAAAACATGAAAAGTTAGAGAAATGAATTGTTGTAACATGTATATATATGTTATTAGAAGTGGTCTGGATAATAGGAATCAAACCCATGCATGCTAGAATCAAAATCATGATTTTCTCAAAAGTTGGGTTAAACTAGTTTGCATGATTTTTTTTTAGGATTTTTGGTTACTCGAAATCATGTCTTAGATAATCCATTTGGTGCATGTAATAATTTTGTAAAATAGTATGTAGCATGAGGTATAAAATGTCCAAATTTCATTCGGATCGAAGCTATATTGAGTGAGATATGAAAATCGTAAGCAAACATGTTAGAAACCCAAAAAAAAAAAAAAAAAAGACTGTGAACTGCTGACCCTAAAGACAAAATTCGGTGCTAGCTACATTTTCCAGAAAATTGTGGGCTTTTGGGTTATTATAGTACACTGAATAAGCTTTCCATAGACTCCAGAACGGACTAATTCCGACTCCGCAGCAAGGAGTTATGACTTTTCAAAGTAGTTGCGTCAAATCTGTCCAACAAATTCGGTGCAGTCCTCTTGCACGGATTTTCTGGAATTTTGTGCTTGGAATTTGAAGATGGTCCATGAACGAAAGTTGTAGCCCCAGAAGTTAACTTCGCGTGGGCGTAAGAATCGCTCAAAAATGTTTTAAAACGAATTAATTATGACTGTTTTAGCGAGATATGGTAAAGCTGAGAAAAAAAATGTAAAAAAACTGTTATGTTTGGACATTTTTAAGTTCTGTTTTGGGCTGCCTATGATGTCTAAAATGGGTGGCATATATTTTCTAAATATATTCTCTTATGATGTTTATAGCATATCCAATAGGAGACCCTTATACTTCAAACTAGATTGTGTATGAATGGTGATTAACGAGACACATGTAATTAGGTTACGTGAAGGTTAATTACTAGCGTGTATTAGAAATAGACTCATCGTGCAAGTTTCCTAACCCTAATTTCTTTTGGGTATTTATTAAATCCTTACTAATATTATCGTAGTAAGGGTAAGTATTGGACTTGTGTTAGTTATTTATTAAATGCAAGTTTATTCGTTGAAAAGTCATACAAACTCCAATTATCTTGCAAGCTTTTCAATGGTTATTCAGTTATTATTCTAACGGCTATGCTTTTAAGTTTCATGTCATCATAGAACTGTTTCTATGTATAATCCTAGCCTTTGGTTCCGGCTAGTTATTATTGATGAAAAATGATTTAAAACACATCTTTCGAAGCTATTAAATGTTTACCAATCCAAGTTGCCTTGGTGAGGTCTCGCATGACTACTAAGATGAACAACCCGAATGAACGGGAAAAACAGATGTCGGGCAAATAGTCCCATTTATGCTTATGCATTATAAACTTAATACATGTGCACAATGTAGGGTACAATGGGCTGATCACCTGGCGTACTTGCAGAGAGACGTTTGATCTATTTGATTGTTAAACCGTCGATGGTTTTTGATGAAAGAAATATGTTCGTGGTATTTTACACTTAGTAGTATGATATTGAAAATTCTTAAATTTCCATTCTGATGTTCCTTTTAACACTTGATAATCTTTTTCAACTGCTGAGGTTTAGCTATTCAACTGCTTTTCACCCCGATGTATGTTTTCAAATTTCAGATATACTACTTTGGGCAATTCGTGCTCATTCTTGCTTAAACCTTTCAGTTAAGGGTGAGAAGGCCGAGGGTTTGCAAGGAGGACAAGGAAAGTCCAAGATGAAGTGATGCTAATGATTATGTAATAAGTTAATTATTTTCGCGATATGTGTAATGTAGCGATAAACGCTAAGACTAAGTTCCAAATATGTTTTAAGGTTGTAAAGACTTGGGATTTTATTTCAACTATTTGTGTAATGGGTAATATAATATAATTATTATTGTTAAAGTTTACTTAGATAGATGATGTTGTATGTTCAGATCGTGAGCACCAAGTCTCGTAATTGATGTTACACCTGATTTGGGGGCGCCAGTTGGTATATATCGAAGCCTTAGGTTATAAACCTTAGGTGGGGAACCTTGGGGCTATAACCTTAGAGAGAGTTAGTGGAGATGATAGGAGATGAACTCACATAGAGTTATACGTGTAGTGTCAAATCTATTTTCTAAAAACAAAATCAATATCTTTTTTTCTAATCGATTTGCTTTGTGTTTTGATTATAGGATGTCAGGAGAAGAGGAAGTTAGAGATATTCATGTATTAAGTGAAAGAGTTAGTGACAAATTGTATTCGAGCCTATAGCCGAGGAGGCAAAAATGCCCTCGTAACCGAAGGAGTATCCGGAAGAGGAAGAGGAGCCCGAGGAGGACCCCGAGGAGGTACCTGAAGACACTATGCTGGATGAGTTGATGGACAGGATCGTCGAACTGGACGACAAGGTCCATGAGTTAGAGGAGTCAGATCGGGGGAACAACAAGTCGCAGACTTTCTTTGGGAGCATGGTGGACCACCAGTAATTAGGAATGGGGATCTGGCTGACAAGCTGCGGGTTGAAGGCCAGAAGTCGGTTAGGCTGAAGGATGAGAGGGATGCTATCAGAATCCACTTGGGACATACCATTAATGGGTTGGAGTCGAGGATTCAGAGTCTCCAACTTGACAAGCAGATTATTACCACTTTCTGGGGAGATGAGAGAAGAGACCGTGTTAGGGCTGAGAAGCTAACCGAAGAGTTGGAGGGAGAAGTTAGAGACAAGAAGGTTAAGATAGACAAGATGAAATACGTGTTTAAGTCGGCACATGGAAGGTTCCAAAGATAGGGTGCGCCACTTTCCACGTGAGGAGCTCCCTATTCTGGGCAGGCCGGGTTATAAGCCGAGAGAGATGGTGAAAGAGATAGCGGATGAGGAGTATGAGGACGCCTATTAAAGTGGGTCTTTAGTTATTATGATAAAATTTTACCTAGTAGCAAATAAAATGCTTATCTATGTAATAAAAAGCTTGGTTTTGTTTTTACCAAGTGATTGATGCCACATGATGTAAATGGCGAATGCCATAAAAACGATGAAATACTTTGAGTATTATGTTTATAAATAAATATGTTTTTATTTAAGTATGTGATGTGATGGTTCAGTTTTTACGAATTTTATATACTGTAGAGTAAATTATGAGAGAATAATATTAAGTTCATTTTGAACAGATAGATGGCTAGAGGAAGACGTCGCCAAGCACCCGAGGGGTCAGACGGTAATGTTGCGGATCCACCGAACCCTATGCAGCAGTTTGTAGACATGTTAGTGGGGGCACTTCAAAATCGAACCCCGAATGTCAATAACCCTCCAGTGGCCCCTGTGGCACACTTTAAAGACTTCAAAAGCGCGGGACCACCTGAGTTCAAAGGAACTACGGAACCCATCGAAGCCCAAACTTGGGTTAAGGAAATCGAAAAGGCATTCGCTATCGCCCGAGTAGGAGACGACCAGAAAACTATCTTCGCCACGTATATGCTGAAAGGTGAAGCCAACTACTGGTGGGAGGCAAATCAGACCCGAGCTGGAGAAGGTGTGATACCTTGGGAAGGGTTCAAGAAAATCTTTTTCGAGAACTATTTTCCTGTTAGTATGCAGAGTCGCATGGAGATGCGATTCCTGGAGCTGAAACAAGAAGATATGATCGGTACCGCAGTACGCTGCAAAGTTTAACGAGCTGGCGAGGTTCGCACCTCATCAGGTCAACACTAAGGAGAGAAAGACGAGGAGGTTTGAGCAAGGCCTCAAACCATGGCTATATAAAGCAGACTTTTTCTGTCGCAGATTTAACGAGCCATGACTCTCCGGAGAAAGCTATAATCGCCGAGGGCGAAGTGAAGCCTTAATGAAGTTCAACAAGGAGAAAAGAAGAAGATCAAGGAGGAAACCATGGAGAAGGCAAAGAAGAAAGAATGGTGCAAATAAGAGGAAGTGGAACAGCAACAACAATAACAACAACAACAATAATGTCAACTCGGGAAACCCTGGGGGCAAATCAGGGGAAGCAAAAAAAGAGGACTGAGGCGTGCAAGGAGTGTGGAAGGAATCACTCGGGGGCATGTCTAAAAGGGAAGAATGTCTGTTTCAATTACGGGCAGGAGGGGCACATCTCTCCCTACTGCTCTACACCGAAGAGAAATGGATGTTTCAACTGTGGAGCATTAGATCATTAGGCGAGGAGCTGCCCAAAGAAAAACTCAGCAGGAGGAAATGGAGGGAGGGGACCAAGCGGTGGAACTCTCACAATTGGTGGACCACCAACTCAGAATCGACCAACAGCAAGGACTTTCAACATGACGGTTCAGGATGCGATTGCATCCAGAGACGTGGTTTCGTGTATCATTCGATCAATGATATATCGCTACATATTATTTGATTCGGGTGCTACTTGTTCCTTCGTTTCGCATGAATTCTCCCAACGACTAAACTTACCTCAGGAAGAATTAGAATATCCTATGAACATAGAAGTTGCTAATAAGGAAGTCATTCCCGTTAACCATGTCCATAGGAATTGCGTTGTAGATATCAGGGGATATAAGTTACCTGTGGACTTAATCCCAATTCAATTAGGAGAATTTGATGTAATTCTAGGGATGGATTGGTTATTTAACCATGGAGCGATAATAGATTGCCAGAAAAAGTGTATAAACCTTAATACTTTAGCAGTCGAAGGTAGTGTTCTATGGGAGTAGGTCGCCAAGACTCTCGAAGTCAGTTGACGGCGATGCAAGCGAGCGAGAAGTTACTAAAAATGGATGTGTAGGTTATTTGGCCCATATCGTCGATACTCATAAAGTAGGGTTAGAAATGGGACTGATACCTGTGGTGAATGAATTTCCAGATGTATTCCCGAAAGAATTGCCAGGTCTTCCACCGGATAGAGAGGTCGAATTCGTTATAGATTTAGTACCGGGAACGACACCGATCTCGAAAGCCCCGCATGTAATGGCACCGCAGAGAGTTGAAGGAGATGATGGTATACGATTCACAGAGAATTGTTGGATAGAAGTATATTCAACCGAGTGTGTCTCCTCGGGGAGCACCAATGTTGTTTGTAAAGAAGAAGGACGGGTCGATGAGATCGCGTGCATCGATTATCGAGAGTCGAACAAGGTGACGATCAAGAACAAGTACTCGTTACTCTAGGATAGATGACCGTTTGATCGGTTGAAGGAGCGAAATATTTTTCCAAAATCGATTTGAGGATTCGGGTATCACCACTTGAAGGTGAGAAAGGAGGATGTACCTAAGATAGCGCTCGTAACTCGTTACGTCACTACGAAGTTTCGTAATGTCGTTTCGGGTTAATAAACGCGCCAAAATAGCGTTTATGGACATGATGAATCGGGTATTCAAATAAGATTTAGATAAATTCAGTAGTTGTGTTCATAGATGATATCCCGATCTTTTCCAAGACTCGGGAAGATCATGTGAACATTTAAGATTAGTATTGGAAGCATTGAGAAGGGATAAATTATACGCAAAATTTTGAAGTGCGAGTTCGGTTAGAAAAAGTTCAATTTCTGGGTCACGTGATCGACAAGGATGGAATCTTTGTGGATCCAACAAAGGTGGAAGCGGTTCAGAATTGGGAACAACCAAAGACACCGATGGAAGTAAGAAGTTTCTTAGGATCAAGGGCTACTACAAAGTGTTCATTCAAGATTTTTCAAGATAGCAGAACATTGATTTAATTTAACGAAGAAGTTTGAAGTTTATCCGGACCGAGAAGTATGAAGAGAGTTTTCGAGAACTCAAGAAGAGATTGAGGCACCGGTGTTGTCGTTACCAGACGATACAGGTGACTTCGTGATTTTCAATGATGCGTCACATGAGGGCTTGGGCGTGTGCTTATGCAACATGGTAAAGTCATCAGCACACGATCGCGCCAGCTTAAAAGATTATGAGAAGGGATATCCTACCCATGACCGGAATTGGCAAATGTAGTATTTGCCCTCAAGATTTGGAGGCACTATTTATATGGTGTGAAGTGTGAAATATACACGGACCATAAAAATCAAGTATATTTTCACGCAAAAGGAGTTAAATATGAGGAGAGGAGATGGTTGGAGCTAATAAAGGATTACGATTGTGATATTTTGTATCATCAGGGAAAGCTTAACGTGGTGGTGGATGCGTTAAGTAAAAAGGCGAGTGGTAGATTGGCAATGCTAACCGCTTCTGGGAGGAGTTAATCAAGGAGATGGCCGGCTTGGAGCTAGAGATAAAGAGGCCGAGAGAGCCGGATGGGAAATTGTTCGCAGTGGAGGTTCGTCCGACTCTATTGGACAAGATCAAGGAAGCACAAGGCAGTAATGAAGAATGTGAGAAAATGAAGAAAAGAATTTCCGACGGAGAGGAGCTTAAATTCAACATGGGTGGTGATGGTCCGTTAAAATTTGAGGAGAGAATTTGGGTGCCAGCGGTATCTGAGTTAAAGGAAGAAATCTTGCAGAAGCTCATAGTTCAAGTTACTCAATCCACCCGGAAGCACAAAATGTATCAGGATCTTCGTCAACATTATTGGTGGCCCAATATGAAAAGAGAAGTCGCAGAATGCGTCAGCAAGTGTTTAATGTGCCAGCGGGTCAAGGCGGAACATCAGAAACCGAGCGGGTTACTTCAACCGTTAGAAATTCTGGAATGGAAGTGGGAGCATATCACGATGGATTTTGTGGTAGGACTTCCAACCACGCAGAAGGGTTACGATGCAAAGTGTGGGTGATCGTCAATCGATTGACCAAGTCAACAGATTTCTCGCCAATCAAGATCGAGATATACCTTGGATCAGTTGGCTAAACTTTATATCAAAGAGATCGTTTCCAGGCACGGTGTACCAATTTCAATTGTGTCAGATCGAAATCCGCGGTTCACAGCGAACTTCTGGAGAAGTTTTCAAGAACGCATGGGAACGCATCCGAGGTTGAAGCAACCGCGATCATCCTCAAACAGATGGGCAGAGAGAGAGAACTATTCAACGTTAGAGGACATGCCGAGAGCATGTGTGATGGATTTCAAAGGAGTTGGGATGACCACCACCGTTAGTGGAATTTGCATACAACAACAGCTACCATGCGAGCATCGGATGCCACCTTATGAAGCTTTATATGGAAGGAAATGCGTAACGCCATCAGGTTGGGATGAAGTAGGAGAACGCCAACTGCTAGGGCCGTAATTGGTACAATGCAGATCATGGATGTGATCAAAACTATTCGAGCGAGGCTAGTGACGGCCGGGATCGACGAAGAAATATGTCGATCAACACCGCAACAACGAGACTTCGACGCCTAAGACTTATGTGTTTTTGAAAGTATCACCTTGGAAAGGGAAAATGAGATTTGGGAAGAAGGGAAAACTTAGTCCTGCATTCATAGGACCCTTTGAAGTTCGAGACTAGTCGGTGAGGTAGCTTATGAAATAGCTTTACCTCCTGAGCTAGAACATATACACAACGTATTCCACATTTCATCTTAAGACCATATAAGCGGGACTACAAGCATGTCATAGAGTATGAACCCATTCGATTCGAAAAAGACTTAACTTACGTAAGAGGTTCCGGTCAGTATAATTGATAGAAAAGAACAAGTGTTAAGAAATAAAATAATACCTTCGTTAAGGTAGTATGGAGGAACCACAACGCCGAGGAGGCTACGGGGGAACTCGAGGAGAAAATGATGAAAAACTACCCTAAACTGTTTGTTTGATGTGTAATGATTAGGGGACGGAATCCTTTATAAGGAGGGTGAATGTAATATCCTAGATTTTTCCATGTAATTAAACAATTTCAATAAACAAACTTATATGAAATTCTTACGTGACAATTATTTTAGATGACAATTATTTTAGATGAATTATTTATTTTATTATATGTTATGTGATAAGATGCATATTAATGGTTGTTACTAGTTAGGCCAATTATTTAAATTGGTTAAGGATGGAATTAATTCTAATTAATTTCGTGGGATGACTTACAAATATGAGTTTGAGTTTGGAGCGGAATTTAGAGACGCTATTCTGCGATTTGAGTCCGAAACGTCAAAATTAGTCAGGATAGACTGTAACCACAAAAATGTGTCACGGTTGACTTTTTGGTCAAAGTCAACCGGTTGACTTTTTTGGGGAAAAAGTCAACTATGAAATTTTGAAGTTGAGTTTGACAAAACGGATAGTTCCGTGACGTCCGGGACGTCGAATTTAGTAGGAATCGATATAGGTATCGATACGTTTTACTACAAGGGGCAAAATGGTCAAAATGATTATTTAACTGATTAAATGATTAAAATAATATTTTTTAAGTTCATATGAACAGTAGCTGGGGCCATGTGACCTGCATATTGGGACAAAAAGGAAGGAGTATATACGTATATAGTAAGATAGAAGAGGAGGGAGTTAGTTTATTCTCTAAACTCAAACCTTTTCATTTTCTAAACCCCCTCCATAACTAGGCTAATAATTAGAGGAATGAATGGTAACATAATGATACCTGATCATGGGGGAGTTACAAGGGAAATTTGGAGAGTTCAAGTTGAATACACCATATATGATATATGTACATTCCATCAAAGTTTTTCTTCCTTTCACAACAAGTTCCAACGAGAGAGAAAAATATTGGGAGTTGAGAGTGGTGCTTTAGGTGGCCTAAGAATTCGGAGGTTGCAAAGGAGTTAGCAAGCAAAGGGGTGAGACTCTAGCAAGATTAAATCAAGAGGAAATTTCATTCAAATGGTAAGCTTCTTCAAACCATTTCTTATGTTATGAGAAAACTAGTAAGAAAATTAATGTATAAACATGGTAGATGGTTTTTTTGACTTTGTAATGTATGCTAGGGTTTGTGATAGTAGAGAGTGAAAAATTCGTTTAGTACATGCTCTAATTCATAGAAATCAAGAAATCATGCCATGTATGCTAGCTATTTGATAAAATGTCTCTAACATGCTAATTTGATCAAAACATGAAAAGTTAGAGAAATGAATTGTTGTAACATGTATATATATGTTATTAGAAGTGGTCTGGATAATAAGAATCAAACCCATGCATACTAGAATCAAAATCATGATTTTCTCAAAAGTTGGGTTAAACTAGTTTGCATGATTTTTTTTAGGATTTTTGGTTACTCAAAATCATGTCTTAGATAATCCATTTGGTGCATGTAATAATTTTGTAAAATAGTATGTAGCATGAGGTATAACATGTCCAAATTTCATTCGGATCGAAGCTATATTGAGTGAGATATGAAAATCGTAAGCAAACATGTTAGAAACCGAAAAAAAAAGACTGTGAACTGCTGACCCTAAAGACAAAATTCGGTGCTAGCTACAGTTTCCAGAAAATTTTGGGCTTTTGGGTTATTATAGTACACTGAATAAGCTTTCCATAGACTCCGGAACGGACTAATTCCGACTTCGGAGCAAGGAGTTATGACTTTTCAAAGTAGTTGTGTCAAATCTGTCCAACAAATTCGGCGCAGTCCTGTTGCACGGATTTTCTGGAATTTTGTGCTTGGAATTTGAAGATGGTCCATGAACGAAAGTTGTAGCCCCAGAAGTTAGCTTCGCGTGAACGCAAGAATCTCTCAAAAATGTTTTAAAACGAATTAGTTATGACTGTTTTAGCGAGATATGGTAAAGCTGAGAAAAAAATGTAAAAAAACTGTTGTGTTTGGGCATTTTTAAGTTCTGTTTTGGGCTGCCTATGATGTCTAAAATGGGTGGCATATATTTTCTAAATATATTCTCTTATGATATTTATAGCATATCCAATAGGAGACCCTTATACTTTAAACTAGATTGTGTATGAATGGTGATTAACGAGACACATGTAATTAGGTTACGTGAAGGTTAATTACTAGCGTGTATCAGTAGTAAGCTCATCGTGACAAGTTTCCTAACCCTAATTTCTTTTGGGTATTTATTAAATCCTTACTAATATTATCGTAGTAAGGGTAAGTATTGGACTTGTGTTAGTTATTTATTCGCAAGTACGCGTTTTTCTTCGTTGAAAAGTCATACAAACTCCAATTATCTTGCAAGCTTTTCAATGGTTATTCGCTTATTATTCTAACGGCTATGCTTTTAAGTTTCATGTCATCATAGAATGCTGTTTTTTGTATAATCCTAGCCTTTGGTTCCGGCTTAGTTATTATTGATGAAAATGATTTAAAACACATCTTTCGGGTTATTGAATGTTTACCAATCCAAGTTGCCTTGGTGAGGTCTCGATGATTACTAAGATGAACAACCCGAATGAACGGAAAAACAGATGTCGGGCAAATAGTCCCATTTTTGCTTATGCATTATAAACTTAATACATGTGCACAATGTAGGGTACAATGGGCCGATCACTGGCGATTTGCTTGCAGTAGAGACCGCTTACGCCTA
Source organism: Panax quinquefolius (assembly GCA_020205615.1). Taxonomy (NCBI): domain Eukaryota; kingdom Viridiplantae; phylum Streptophyta; class Magnoliopsida; order Apiales; family Araliaceae; genus Panax; species Panax quinquefolius. Next base: position 96,877,281 of record CM035158.1, on the reverse strand, counting down.
TTTGATTGTTAAACCGTCGATGTTTTTTTGATGAAAGAAATATGTTCGTGGTATTTTTACACCCCTTAGTATGATAATGAAAATTTTAAATTTCCATTCTTGATGTTCCTATTTAACACTTGATAATCTTTTCAACTGCTGAGGTTTAGCTATTCAACCTGCTTTTCACCCCCGATGTATGTTTTCAAATTTCAGTATATACTTCTTTGGGCAATTCGTGCTCATTCTTGCTTAAACCTTTCGCTTAAGGGTGAGAAGGCCGAGGGTTCGAGGAAAGGACAAGGAAAGTCCAAGATGAAGTGATGCTAATGATTATGTAATAAGTTAATTATTTTCCGCATATGTGTAATGTAGCGATAAACGCTAAGACTAAGTTCCAGTATGTTTTAAGGTTGTAAAGACTTGGGATTTTATTTCGACTATTTGTGTAATGGGTAATATAATATGATTATTATTGTTAAAGTTTACTTAGATAGATGATGTTGTATATTGTATCGTGAGCACCAAGTCCTGTAATTGATGTTACACGGATTTGGGGGCGTCACAATTTCTACTTGCTGAAGAGCTGTGCTAAAGATTACTGGTAGTTTAATAGTGCCTACCACTTTGACCGGATCGTTGTTGAAGCTATATAAAGGAGCCTCCTGCCCCACCTCCATCTTTCACCCATCAAGATGCATTCTCTGATAAGCATGGGCATACAGAATATCCACAGAAGACCCGTTGTCTATCATCATACGCTTCATATCCACCGAACCTACTTGTGCAGTGATCACCAGTGCCCCTTCATGAGGTTCAATGGGCTCCGAAGGATAATCCGCATCGGTGAAGGAAATAATTGTCCCTGGAAATGGGCTATCGATCTTCGAGGGAGCACCCGCCATGGACATGACCGAATCCAGGTATCCCCTCCTCTTCTTCCCTACCAATTTCCCTGTCGTCCCACCGGTTATTACATCAACGACGTGCCTTGGTGGTTGATTTGGAGCAGGTTGAATGGGTGGAACCATCTAAACCGTTTGAACAGTACGGTCACCATTTTGCTGCTCTTGTTGTTGGTCCCTCCCGGCCACATACTGAACTAACAAACCGCTTTGAACCTTCCTCTCCACAAAGTCCTTTAAATTACAACACTCATTAGTGTCGTGACCTACAACTTGATGATAGCCACAATATTTTCGAGCATTTCCCTATCCCGACTTGAGAGCCTCACGAGGTGGTTTAAAGAACGGCTGGTTCCTGATCTGATCCAATATCACCGACCTATCCGTGTTCAGTTTGGTGTAAACCTTATTCACCTTCTAGGCAGGAGCAGGTAAACAATTACTTCCCTGTCGCCATGTGTCGTTATACTTCTTCGAGCTGCCCTCCGGTCGATCATTATACCCTCCTACCTTTTTCTGATCGCCTTCAGCCTTAGAAGTGTCTGCCTCCTTCATCCTGTCTGAAGAAAGACATTTCAAGCTATTCATAGCCTCCTCCACCATAATGTAGTCCTCCGCTTTATCGAACGCTTCGGCCGAGCTCTTCAGATGGTGAAACATCATCATCTTCTTCACCAACTTTTCGGACATCACTAGATCCAGCCTATTCTGAAATAACCCGACAGCCTGAAGATCATTGAGGTCTGCCACTTGGCCAACTGCTTCCCTGAATCGCTTCACATACTGACCCAAGGACTCATTAGTAAACTGTCAGACCTATGCCAAAGAACCCGTAGGCTTTCCTCTTCTTTGTTTGCTCCCAAAACGAGCATGAAATTTGTCACATAGCTCGAACCACGACGAGACTGAATCAGCGGGCAAAGTCCCCATCCACTGCCTTGCATCCTTCCTCAATGTTGTAACAAATGTATGGCACTTGGCAGCATCAGTGAAATCATAATAATCCATCAGCCGGTCGAACGCCTGGCTATGGTCATAAGGGTCCCTAGACCCATCGTAACTCTCTATATGGGGCAACTTCTTTGTGGCATTTGCCTTCTCCTTAAGAATATTCGAGGAAAATGGGGACGCTTTCTTTCACGGAGTATCCTTCACCTGTTGAACCTCAACTAACTGCTTCTAGAGCTCCTTCAACTCTTTCACCCAGAAATCCATACCTTCTGGTTGTGAGGAGACTTCTTTCTCCTGAATAACCTTCTGCTTCTGGGCAGATCGACCCATTCCACCAGAATCCACAACCCTCGATGGACTTTGGGATCTACTTCGGTGTGTGGCCATGTCATCACGACGAGAATATTCACGTTGGTGTTCTCTCCTTCTATTCTCAGGTACATGCTCTCTTGACCGGCTCTTCTGTCTGCCACCATCTTGACCTTGAGAACCAATGACAACAAGTGCTTTCTTTGATACCTCAGGAGTTGTGCTTTTTGATCTCCTTCTCTCCTGATGCTGACCCCGAGACATATGCACGAAATGCTCCGGCTCCTTCCCCTCCTGATGTTGTACATCCTTATGCCTACTACGCCTTTTGGACTGAATATAGGTGGATGCCTCGTCTTTCAGATTAGCCATCCGAAGCATCTGCACAGCTATATCCTCCTTCTACTTTAGAAGAACCACTAAAGCTTATCTTCTTCTTCAGCCATCCTCGCCAACTTGGCAGCTTTGTCATCTCGACCACGTTGGTGATGAGTTCTAGGTGGTGAACCCTCCACCTGCCTTTGGTCTTGGTCCCGACCTTTATCATCAGCAAACACCAACCTCCGTCTGGCTCCACCATGAGCTCTCGAATGAGAACCCTTGGAAACATGTTTGGAAGCAGTGCTCTCACTCTCATGAACATTCTTCGAAGGACCCAAACGATCCTTGATAGAAATATGTTGGACAGACGAGTTCACAGCATTCGGTTGTCCTTCCGGTGTATCTGCTCTACTCCTCACCATCTTTTCCGACGTATAACAAATGAAAGTTGTGATTGAAAATTACAAGACACTAGAACACAGCCCTCCTTCTAGCGCCAATGTTAACGCCAAGATCTGCTGCCACGTCCCAATCACGTAAGACGTCCTGATCTTGCACACTAAACACAGTCAACACCACAAGCTTGACGGCTTCGACCGTCGGGGGATAGCTCTGGCGTGAGAGTCAGTACAGGCGATCACAAGGGTTAACAATGGAGGATAAAATATCTAGTGTATTGAGAGAGAGAAAGTTATCAGTCACCTTTACTTGGACGACCTCTTTGCTATGTTATACTATCTTGCCCGGTTAACCGTGCCTCATCCTGATGTCTGACGTCTATCCACTGACCCTGAACATCCTAGCCGACTGCATGTAGTTTACCCACTACATCCTGTCACTATTCCTATCGTCGGCCGGCTATTATCCCATCCACATTAATGATCTGCAGACTTTTAGTCAACAGCTATCCTTTTTCATCATTACAAGTCAAAGATGTAGGTATTAAAATATCTAATGGGTCGATCCATTCAATTTAGCCCAAGCCTTTCAAGACTTAACCAAGAAAAGCCACTGACCCTGCCCAACTGGCCAAGCCCAATAAAAATGATTCAAGAGATTTACTTAAATGAACGGGCCCAATCAGGTCGGCCCAATATGTGAAATATCACGACCCAATAGTAATGAATATTTATTTTCGTTTAATATTCATAATGAATATTATTTTCATTTAATATTCATAAGGAATATTATTTTCGTTTGATATTCGTAAGGAATATTATTTTGTTCAATATTCACTTGAAATAATATTTTCTTCCATACTCTATAGTATGTAAGTAATATTATTTCGTTTCAAATTTCGAATTCTATATTCATTTTGTTAAAGTTTTGGCTTCTATACTCCATGAAATTAGTAGAATATCCTTGATATTTGCGCTTCATCCAGTATCTTTTCATGGAAATATTATTCTGAGCATTCTTGAATTTTACTCTACAAAACAGTATCATGTTGACAATTTGAACGTTATTGATTTCGAGATAAATTTAATTATAAATTATTTTAAAATTTATCCTTGAACTTGTTTTATTGAATTCTTATATCATTGTCATCATCCTCATGTTTATATTATGTTGAAAGTCATCTGTGGCCTGTAGTGCATAGATGGACTTGGTATGATTATGACCAGGGATTATTCAGTATAATCATGACCGTAATATTACAAATAATGTGGTAAAAGTCCTCATTGGCCTGTAATGCATTGATGGACAGTTGTTGGCATGATCATGACCATTAATGAATACACGAATATCTTTGGCTCATAGTTCATGGATAATTTGTGGTCGTGATACTAAAGAATATCCTTGGCCGTAGTACAAGGGTGATTCAATGATGTGGATTATTTATTGTTCGAGTCTCGTGATAAAAGTGATGAAAACCTTTTAAATCATAGAAGATAGTAGATTTTATTCTCTACTTGACTCTTCTAATGGATCGCTTGTTCATTTGCAGATTAAACTTGATGGTTGTTATATTTTATCGGTTTAACACTTTGTTAAAGGCTAAACGATAATTTATTACGCATTATCTTAGTCATAATATTTCTTCTTTGGGCTAGTTGAGCTCACCCTTTTTGCTTTCATTGTTCTCTTGAGAAATGAGCGTGGCGAGGGACTAGTCGGGGAGCGGAGTAATGGTCTGAGATGGTGTCATAGTAGTCCTCACTATTCTATAAAATAGTGTGATAATAAATGTAATGAGGACTCCATTGAGTGTGGATATTGTCTAGATGACGATATTCGTATTAAAACTCTCAGTTTATATGGTGAAAGATTTGACGATAAAATGTTGTGAAAGGTTAAGTAAGCCGATAAAAGTTTTTCTCGAAAAATGTGCAGAAATCGGACGAAATAAAATTGACAAAAAGTATTGTTATGTACTTTTCATTTGTTTAACTACGTTAGGGGAAAACGTGAAGGAAAACGCTTATCATCAAAAAGTATTTTTCAGTTTTTCGGAGTTCCGAAAAATGCATAAAAGTTAATCTGTAAAGGAAAGACGAAATATCCAAAATTATTTGAATTCCGAGAATCCTAGTTTTTTCAACTGTCGGACGAATTCCGCAAGACGGGAGAACGAAGCTTCCAAGAGAAGCTTTGTGAATAGTAAGGAGGTTTAGTAAGGAGGTGAGAATAGTAACTTTAGGGGCAAAATGACTATTTTACCCCTAGCTTTGGTTTTCTATAAAAGAGAACCTTAACCTGAGAGAGAGAGAGAGAGAGAGAGAGAGAAAGAGAGTTCAGATGAGGAGGAAAAGGAGTAGGAAAAGCTAGCTCGATGCAAACTTTGTCCAACGAAAGAAGATTAAAGGAGAAAGGTAATCCAAAACCTAGTCTAATATAAATTTTCTTAAAGTTTTCTATGTTAAAAACATAGCTTAATAGGAATAGAAGTAAAAGATGTTAAGAATGATTTTTATATGGTTGAAATCATGAGAAAATGAAGAAATAAGAATTTGAAGTTTAGTTTATAAATTTCTTAAGGAAGTATAAGTTTTGTAATGAATTTGAACGATCCGAATGAATCATATGAACAATTCGGCGAAATAAGTAAGGAATGGTGATTTATAACACCAAATTCAAAGAAAAAAGTGAAATCGTAATCAAAATATCGATTTAAAATGAAGAAAGAACGAAGAACGCGAAGAACACGCGAATGACATGAAGAACGTTGTTGATGGACAAATTTAAAACCATCGTAGTATAACTTGTTATTGATGGACAAGTTTAAAACCATCGCGTAGAAGTTAGTTGTTTATTTCTAGGTTAGGAACGATAGAAACATTCATGAATAATGGATTAAACTTAGCTATAATGAAGTTATGGCAAAAATTTTGTAAAAGACAAATGAGAACTAGAAAGTGTGTAAATGAACCCAAAGGTGTAAGGTTTCATAAGAATGTAAGAGAATGTAGAAAACATGAGTCATGGACTCAAGAACGGATGAGTTCTTAGTTTGGATGACCGAATTAGGGACGAACAAACGAAGAACGTTAATAACGTAAAATGAACAAAGGAGGAAATTTAAGCCAATTGAATGGAAAGTTAACAAATTCAGAATAAATTTCTGTCCAAAGGAAGTTGAAGCATGTAAGATAAGGAAGAGAATGGCTTTGGAATGACCTCGTTCCGAGTTATAATGAAGGAGTTATGAGATTATAAAGTAAGCGTCTCAAACAAGTTCAAGACTCAGGATTTTTTTTCCAAGTTTGATGCTTGGCGCCCTTGGCCAGATTAAGCCTTGGGGAGGCGCGTGCGCAGCCTCAAACCAGAAACCCACATCCTGCAGTGAGGAAGAGAAGAGAAGGAACCCACACCACCACGGTGATGAGACAGGCAAGACATAGTAATGAGCTTTTAATTGCTCAACTCCTGGGGGGAAGTGCAAGGAAACATAATGAACATATAGTTCACATAATGTAACATTTAAGGAAGTGAATTAAACCTTTAGTAAA